>CM046878.1:315781652-316381652 GCA_025667525.1 Glebionis coronaria
GTTATCTCAAAACCCTAGTTTCCCGAATAGCTAGCAAATTCATTTTATCCCGAATTGTTTAATTCCTTGGCATTCCGGATAAGCTCTAATTTCTACATTCCGGATTGGCTAAGGATCAGTTATTCTAGATTACAAGCAGTTCTAACATTCCGGATAGTGACCTTTGTTGATATTCCGAATAGTATGTTCATAACTGGATTCCGGATAACAGCAATCTTCATATTCCGAATAAGGGCAACTATAAGGATTCCGGATAGTGATTAAGTGAATATTCTAGATTGCATTGAGTTTCATTATTCCGGATTACTTAAGGTAAACATATTCTGGATTGGTTCTGAAATCCGTATTCCGGATTAGGTGAGAGCAACACAGATTCTGGATAAGCTTCTTCCTATTATTCCGGATATTATGATGAAGGTGTATTCCGGATAACAAGCATTTCATCACATTTCGAATTGTATAGTAATCTTAGATTCCGGATTAGCAAATTGAAGGGATTATGGATTATCTTGTAACTTGGATTCCGGATTGTGACAGAATCACGGATTCAGGATTAGGAGTTGATCAAGATTCCGGATAGTGTGTAGTTTTGGTATTCCGGATTGTGACAGGATCTTGGATTTCGAATTAGTTTTTAAATTTAATTTTTCCCGCCATTTTCTTTAGTCTTATTTTTAATTGTCTTGTCTTAGATTTATTTTAAAGTTTACATTTTTATTATTTACTTTTAAAGTTTTAATATTTCGTCATTTATTTTTATAAGTCTTTATTTTTAGTTTAAATTTTAAAAAGCTTTCATTCTTATTTTATTTTAATTAGTTACTCAACGACATTTTCATCTTTATTCTAAAATAGATAATCACATTTTTCTTTCTTTTTACCAAGAACAACTGAGTCACACTTTAATCCGTGGTCAATTCGAATAGACGCCGAGAACAACAAACTTTTAACCTAGTAAAAACCTATATTAAAATGGCGCCGCTGCCGGCTCTTTTTGTGAAGATTAACGGTTTTTTGTGAGAGACGCGTTAGATTTTGGGATCCGTTCACTTTTGAACTTTACTTTTCTTGTCAAATTTTTCAAAAAAAAAATCCTAAAAATCAAAAATTTCAAAAATCTAAAAACATTTAAAAATCATAAAAAGCATTTCTTTTTCAAAAAGTTTTGCACCAAAAATATTCCTCTTAATCCTCTATTGTGTTTAATTCTTTTTCTTAACCCTTCTTATTTTTAATTCTTCATGGATTCGTATGTCTATTGCGTAGGGTGTGGAAGACCATTGTATGGTTTTCAAACATGTCAATGGTGTACATGTGAGCGGTGCGGAAATGATATCGACAATACACAATTTGGATTTTGTCTCTCGTGCAATTCGATTAACTCATCCTTTACTTCTAATGCACTTACTTCACCCTCTTGCATATATTGTGGAAGCGATTCTCATTGGCATGTTTCGTGTCCGATTCGATACCCGTCTCATGACGAGCAAGAACCGGGTTACAATAATGACAATGGTAATAGCTATCCACAATACGCACCGGGTTTTTCTCAATACCCATGTTGCAATAGTTGTGGGGGCCCTCATGATACTTCTTATTGTCAACCGGTGAATTATTATGAACCAACTATGTGCTATAATTCCGGTTTTCATAACTTTGAACCCCCACAATACACCCTCCATCATCAACCTTCTTTTGGAATGAGTGAGGAACAACTCACTAGTTTGGCTGGAATTATAGAAAGATTAAATCGACTCCAAGATAGCTTGCATGACGAAAGCCGACAAGAGAAAGTATCTAATATTAGTGCTTCTACTCCTCCTCTTGTGCGTTCCTACTATTATGATGATGATGACGATGAGAATACTATTTCTTGGAATGATCTTGTTGCTCAACATCCTAGTGCAGTTGTAATTCCTTCTCTCGATATCCCAAATGCGTCTAAGGATTGTGATACATCGAGTGAGATTAGTGAATTTGGTCTCGACAACTTATTTGAGGAGATTTGTGATGTACCGACTTTTGTGGAGCTTACAGACGAGGTCGCTCTTAATGATGATTTTTCTCCATGCTATGAGAATTTCACTTTTGAAATTTCTCAATCTCATCCGGGCGATGAGGGCGATGTTGATTTATTCTCTCCGACTTACGAGAAATTCACCACTGAACTTGGTCTTGTAGATGAGGTGGAAGACGTTATTCTTCGCAAAAAAACTATTGAAAGTTCATCTTCTTATTGTTGAAATTGAAGTGTTGGATTCTACTCCTATTACCGAGTCTTTACCCCCGTCTCTTACTCCAGTTGAGAATAATGACACATTTATGGAAGAAATCGACATTCTCTCAATACCTCCGGGTATTGATGATGATGACACGGAGGGGGATATTCTTGTTGATACTTTGATGCATGAAGATATTGCCCCAAGTCCCTCTCCTGGGCACCTTTTATCCCATACCTTAGACACCATTATTGAGGATGAGTGCTTTGACCCGGGAGGTGACATTTACCATTCTATGATTGACACCTTTACGGCTTTGCCGCTCAGTGATAATCATATGTCTTTTGGGGATGACATTTTGATTCCTTTACCCAGCCAACCTCCCGTAGATCATGACATCACATACTTTTCTTATGTTGAGAGGACTTTTCTACCCTTCAAGACTTATCCTCCTGCCTCTCATTTATTATGTTCCTCCAGGACCGGGGACAAGATCTTTGATCCCAGTATTACATTCGAGGTTTCCCCATGGACCATTTAATTCGGGGACGAGTCAGGCTCGTGACTCAGTGAACAAAAACAAGCGCTTCCCGGGAGGCAACCCGCTAATCTGTCCTTTTTATCTGTTTTTCATCCTAAGTGTAGGGGGAGCCCCATTAGTGTTTGTTGTTTTCTTTCTTATGATGTGCAGGGATTGGAGCTTTCAAATATCCACTTTTGATGACTTTTGATGACCTGTGATTTCGTGTACCCGTCTTCTCGATTCTATCCTAAACTCTTCTGATTCACTATTTTATATTCTTTAATATTAAAATACGAATCACTTTAGTTGTCTCTTCCTTAGCAAGATTTAAACAACGTGCACAATGTCCTAAGTGTAGGGGAGTTTACTCCCACATGCTTAAACATTGAGGACAATGTTTATATTAAGTGTAAGGGGGGCTTCTATCGAAGTTAAGTGGGCTTTTCCATGAATTTGTCCTCATTTTAACCGGAAAATTGATTTTGCGGCATTTTTCAAATTTTTTAATCTATTTTGGCCTAGTTGTATTTTCCTTTGTTATTGTTATTTTCTTTTATTTAATAAAATGATTTTAATGAGTTTAGATATCTTTGATATATTAGGCCCGTCATGAATCTTTTGACTCAACCCGAGTTTATTTATCCAAGTTTACTCTAGCTAGTATCCTTAACGTGTTTAAATCAAGTCTTGCTATGCTTTTATATAGGGAACTTTAAAACGCGAAAGTCTTAACTCATACGGGTTAAGAACAAGAACTTTTCGCAAGTTCCTATAATTGATCCTAGAAAGTCGTTTATCAAGAGAACTTTAAAATGCGAATTCTAAACTTGAAAAAGTCTAAGAAGTTGCAAGATCCTATAGATGACTTGAGAACCCAAAACTTTGATTTAATTGGCTAAGCATCCACGAGTCTCAATTCCTTAAGATTTTAAATTGTGGAGAACGAGAGATGATAGAGTCAATTATAAGTTTGGTATTCTTCCATGATATTATGTGAGTCAATTATGAGATTTTTCTCCCATCGCTTGTTAATAATTATAATTGCAATAAATAAGGTCGTGCGATTTGAAAAGTTACTTAGCTTCTAGCACAAGATCGTTTAAAAATTGCTCGGTATTAATTAGAGTTCATAGCCAAGGCATAACTTATTGAAGCAGGATGCGAAGATTGGCGAGTCCAAAAAGGCCCTAACAAGGCATGAGGGATACATTTTTATTGCTAAAGATCCAAAGTGATGTGAAGAATCATTTATCAAAAATCAATATGAAGGATCGAGACACATGACAAAAAGCAAATACTCCCCTGAAGATTATGGAAATGTCTATCCAAAAAGACCCTAGCAAGGTATGAGGATAAATAGATCCAAGTCCAAGGAGGCGGATCGTTGTATATCAAAATCCCAAATAAAGATTGGAGAAAATGAAGAATTCGTGGTCCAAGTTTGAAGAATCTCTCAAAAACTTCAAGTGAAGAAATTTCTATTATGAAGAGAAGACCATTATTTCAAGATCATCTCTCAAGATTCGAAGTATGAAGTCAATGCCAAATATCGGTCCGAGAAAGGTCTCAAATCATGAAGCGAGTTATGCCAAGATATGAACTTTATGAGGTTTCGAGAAGCAGTCTTAAAAGATTTTGTCCTTTAGCTAACTATTGATCAAATCGTCCTACTTTATTTTCAACCTTAATAAATTATCGAAATAATTCAACAATGCATCCTCGTGATCATTCAAGACAATAATAAAATATAAGAGATACACCTAGGAATAAGGGAGTCTAAGTGAATAATTGAGCCACATGAGTGAGTGTTAGCTTACTAACTTATAATAACAATAATCTCGTTTCTAAGCTTGGTGTGGGGAACGCAAAACTTGAGGGTGATAAACATTCATGACAACCAAAGCTCTAATGTAAGTCTTCGATATCTTTACTTGTTCTTCCTTCAAGCATTTTGTAATTTTCTATCTTTTTAAGTTTCCTTAACGTCTTGTGTTTAATAAAGGCCAAGGTGGGTTAATTATGATAAAAAAAAATATAAATCTTGCTTTGTAATTAATGCATTGCATGAGGGCTTTGCAATGGTCAAGTGTAGGGGATTTGATAGGTGTGAAAACACCCATCCTTTTACCATTTAAAACAATTAAAAACGAGACCAAAACGTGTATTTTATGTCGTAAAAGTTGGAATTATGCGTGGTTTGTGTTTTTATTGTGTTTTAGGACCAAAAGATGAAAAATGAAGAAAACACGGGCTTTCACGGGCTTTTATCGAAGAAAAAGACAAAAGACGAAGTCAAAAGATCAAAAGTGCAAAAAGAACGGAAGTCAAAGGCTTATTCTGAAGATTTATCGAAGAAAAAGACTAAAGACGGAAGTTTAACAAAGTCGAAGAACCAAGTCTTATAAAAGAATAAAATTAGAAGACAAGTTCATTTTATCATTCGACAAATACCGAGACAAAGTCGAGAAAGGCAAATTAATTAAAAGACGAGAAGACAAAGTGAAAGATGGAAGCAACAACACGTTACACTCCTCCACTATATATAGTTTATTTTTCCATCATCTGTATTAAATTTTTCATTATTAGATAGATTAGTTTTAGGAGTAGGAGTAGATTAATTAATTTCTCTCTCTAGATTTATTTCATGTTCTTAATCTTTCATCTTTAATCTTGTAATCTTGAATCTTCAATCTTCATCTTATTTAAAGCTTTTTGCAATCATTCTCATTCTACCTTTCTTGTTTTTAAATCTTATGATTTGATTTGGTTAATCATTTAGTTGTTTAATTTTTATGTTCTTGTTTTGATTGATGTGTTTATTTGATTGTGCTTATTGGTTTTGATGTGTTTGATCTTTATAGCTTATTGTGTTTAGAGCTTATTGTTTGATTTTCTTATTTTTAATTAAGTGTCTTTAATAGTTTATTTTATAAAAAGTTGATTTTAAATATTTTGATTATTTAGTGTTTTTAAAAGTTTTTAAATTGTGGCTTATTTAGTTTTTCTTAAAATCATTTTGGTTAAGTTTTTTATTAAGTGCTTATTAGTGTTTAGCTTATTTTCATTTTGCTTAAAAATGTTTCTTATCCGGGTTATCTCAAAACCCTAGTTTCCCGAATAGCTAGCAAATTCATTTTATCCCGAATTGTTTAATTCTTTGGCATTCCGGATAAGCTCTAATTTCTACATTCCGGATTGGGTAAGGATCAGTTATTCCGGATTACAAGCAGTTCTAACATTCCGGATAGTGACCTTTGTTGATATTCTGAAGAGTATGTTCATAATTGGATTCCGGATAACAGCAATCTTCACATTCCGAATAAGGGTAAGTATAAGGATTCCGGATAGTGATTAAGTGAATATTCCGGATTGCATTGAGTTTCATTATTCCGGATTACTTAAGGTAAAGATATTATGGATTGGTTCTGAAATCCGTTAGGTGAGCACAACACAGATTCTGGATAAGCTTCTTCCTATTATTCCGGATAGTATGATGAAGGTGTATTCCGGATAACAAGCATTTCATCACATTCTGAATTGTATAGTAATATTAGATTCTGGATTAGCAACTTGAAGGGATTCCGGATTATCTTATAACTTGGATTCCGGATTGTGACATAATCACGGATTCCGGATTTGGAGTTGATCAAGATTCCGGATAGTGTGTAGTTTTGGTATTCCGGATTGTGACAGGATCTTGGATTCCGAATTAGTTTTTAAATTTAATTTTTCCCGACATTTTCTTTAGTCTTATTTTTAATTGTCTTGTCTTAGATTTATTTTAAAGTTTACATTTTTATTATTTACTTTTAAAGTTTTAATATTTCGTCATTTATTTTTATAAGTCTTTATTTTAGTTTAAATTTTAAAAAGCTTTCATTTTTATTTTATTTTAATTAGTTACTCAACGACATTTTCATCTTTATTCTAGAATAGATAATCACATTTTTCTTTCTTTTTACCAAGAACAACTGAGTCACACTTTAAACCATGGTCAATTCGAATAGACGCTGAGAACAACGAACTTTTAACCTAGTAAAAACCTACTTTCAAGCAGACTTGATGCTAGCGTGCCAGCTGTTGTTGTATGCAAACTCCACTAGAAATATATAATCATCCCAGCTTCCTGACCAATCAAGAGCACACGGCCGCAACATGTCTTCCAATGTCTGAATGGTACGTTCCGACTGTCCGTCGGTCTGAGGATGAAAAGCAATCCTGAGCTTAAGTCTGGTGCCCCAAGCTTTCTGCAGACTCCTCCAGAAACACGATGTGAAATGGGGATCTCTATCAGAGATGATTTCAGATGGAGTACCATGCAGTCTCATGGTCTCCTTCTGAAAAGTGTCTGCTAAATTGCTGACCGGATGCTCCTTGCGGATCGGCAGAAAATGAGCAGATTTAGTCAACCTATCAACAATAACCCAAATAGCGTCGTTCTTCTTCTGAGTCACAGGAAGACCAGTAACAAAATCCATGGCGATTTTGTCCCATTTCCATGCTGGAATATCTAGTGGTTGTAGTAACCCACTAGCTCTCTGGTGTTCGATCTTAACCTGCTGGCGGATCATACATTTAGAAACGAAGGTGGCAACATCCTGCTTCATACCACTCCACCAAAAGTGTTGCTTGATGTCGTGGTACATCTTGGTAGAACCAGGATGTATGGTAAATGGAGAGCTGTAAGCTTCAGTCAGCACAGCTTCCCCGAGTGTAGAGTCATCAGGAACCACTAGTCTAGTGTCCTGCCATAAGATACCGTCGTTGTCAACACGAAACTCCGTCTGCTGATCAAGGTTCTGAATGATAGCCCAAATCTCACCATCGTCCTTCTGAGCTTCCATGATCCTAGAATTTAAGTCTGGTTCCACTCTAAGATTAGCCTAGTAACTGTGTTGTCCTCGTACACAAAACTCAATATCAGTCATCTCTAGGTCACGGATGATCTCCTTTGCAATCCAGATGCCAAAAGTCATACCCGACCTTCTACTTAGAGCATCTGCCACCACATTCGCTTTACAAGTATGGTATTAAATGTTGGTGTCGTGGTCCTTCAATAGCTCTAACCATCTCCTCTGTCTCATGTTCAGTTCCTTCTGAGTGAAGATGTACTTGAGACTCTTGTGATCGGTGAATATGTCACATGATTCACCATACAAATAATGTCTCCAGATCTTCAACGCGAAAACAACTTCTGCAAGCTCCAAATCATGATTAGGATAGTTTTCTTCATAAGGTTTCAGCTGTCGTGATGCGTATGTAATAACCTTCCCATGTTGCATGAGAACACAGCCTAGACCCTTTCCTGAAGCATCACCATAAATCTGAAATCCACCTAAACCAGATGGGAGAGTAAGAATAGGTGCAGTCACTAACTTCTGCTTAAGATCTTGAAAGCTCTTCTCTCGCTCTTCTGTCCAGACGAATTTCTCTCCTTTCCTCATTAGCTTGCTCAAAGGTAAGGCTAACCATGAAAAGTTCTCTACAAACCTGCGGTAGTAGCCAGCTCAACCCAGAAAACTTCTAACCTCAGTTGCAGATGTAGGTCTCGGCCATTTGGTAATAGCTTCAACCTTTGCATGATCCATGGTGATCCCCTCTCTAGATACAATATGGCCCAGAAATGCCACCTTGCTTAACCAGAACTCACACTTGGAGAACTTGGCATACAACAGCTTCTGACGAAGAATATGCAAGACTATACGAAGGTGTTCCTCATATTCCTCCTTGGATTCAGAGAAAATCAGGATGTCATCAATGAACACGATAACGAACTTGTCCAGAAACTCATGGAAGACACGGTTCATCAAATCCATGAAGACAGTTGGAGCATTAGTGAGTCCGAATGGCATGACTACGAACTCGTAGTGCCCATAACGTGTACGAAAAGCAGTCTTAGAGATATCCTGCTCTTTAACCCGTAACTGATGGTAGCCGGACCTCAGATCGATTTTGGAGAAATACTTGGCGCCCTGAAGTTGATTGAAAAGGTCATCAATTCGCGGCAAAGGATAACGATTCCTGATCGTGATCTTGTTCAGCTCACGATAGTCTATACACAACCGCATGTTGCCGTCTTTCTTCTTCACGAACAGTACCGATGCACCCCATGGTGATGCACTGGGACGGATGAAACCTCGTTCTAGAAGTTCCTGTAGCTGATCTTTTAGTTCCTTAAGCTCTATAGGATCCATGGATAAGGAGCCTTGGAAATTATCTCTTCACCTGGGATGAGCTCAATTTCAAACTCGAATTCACGAACAGGTGGTATGCCTGGAAGTTCATCAGGAAAGACGTTAGGAAATTCTGACACAATAGGCTGATCTTGGATCGATGGGGAGACTCGGCAGTAATGTCATGATTATTGGCTATGAAGCCCTGACAGCCGTGTGATAATAAAGCACGCGCCTCCATAGATGAAATAATTTGTACTGACCTCCCTGGCAGAAAACAACGGTGTATGTACTCTGTAGAATATTGATAACCTATGAATCTATGAAGTGGGTTGATGTTTTCTAGTGAGAGAAACTAGAGAGAGAAAGTGAGAGAAAATGTGTCTTTATTAATATGAAAACATGAACAACAACCAACCCCTTTCCATGGTGGAAAGGGGTATTTATACTCCAAGCAAACATTGGGCTTGGGCCGGTCCATGACAAGCCCATGGACCGGTTCTTACTTAACTTAATAAGTAACATTTAACTAATTGTTAACTACGAGCTATTACAACATAAATCATATTGTGGAGTGATCGATACTTCTAATATACGTTAAAACGTATTTCTAACAATCTCCCCCTAAGGGAGGTCACTCCACGTTACAAAGTTCTAAACCTAGCATACTATACTAAGTCTTCGTTCTTTAGCTCGTAGTCTTTTCTTCTTTTCTTTCTTTTGTTGTGAATATGTTGGTTTGATCTTTTTGGCTTTGGCTTGAGAGCATTGTTCTTTGGCCTTTCACGTGCGATCTTTGCCTTTCTTGTGAATTTTGCCTCCTCGTGACTTCATGTTCCACACACTTACGTCTTTTTGTTGAATTCTCGAAAGCTTCAGAGTTTGGTACAGCGGAAGACTTCATCTTGTACTTTCTTGAATTTTTGCTGAACTTTCTTGCAAAAGACATAAGCATGTGGGAACGACTTCTACAGGTACACCGCAACACCACCGTCTTTAACTGGTACACAGCAACGCCACCGTCTTCAACAGGTACACAGCAACGCCACCGTCTTTAACAGGTACACAGCAACGACACGAATAAAATGGCTTTGAACATTTTATTCTAATTCGGTAGCATTTTACCTCCGGTCGGTGAAGACCGTTGGACGACATTAAATATCGTACCCGTGACGGATAGTTTCAATTAAGTAACTTCCTGACATGATTTCGCGGGTAAACCCGTTCTCTTTATTCGACCGTCCAAAGCTGACTGCGAACACAAAGAGTGAATCACTTGGATAATTTATCCTTGTGATTTGAAGCCGTCAATTCATGAAATCTGGAACAAGTGAATTTCAATTAAGATTTTCACCATCGTTGCTTTCCAGTTGTCACGAGCTCAATTCATAAAGAATCTTGCACGTCACCTACCAAGTGCTGTTTGATGTTGACACTAGAAGGATTTCCACTCGTCACTGTGATCAATAAAGAGTCACTCTGAGTGTTCTGGCAAGATCATATGATAATGCGTAGAGGCCTGGAACGAGTTTAAATTCAATTAAGAATTAAACCACTGTTTCTTTCCAGTTTTTCACAAGATTGGTTCTAAAAGAACCGCACGTGTAACCTACCATGAGCTTGTTTGATGTTGGCTCAAGCAGGATTTCCATCTTCATTGTAATACTTGCGTATTACTCGGATGTTCTGGCAATATTACAGGAATACTGCGTAGGACTCATAAAAATCTCTTACTTTTCACAGTGTGTGAGAAAGCAAGGAATAAATGGAAAGTGTCCTAATGAGACTTTTGATGATCTCTTGGCTCTAGACTCGATTGTGCGTTTTGATTTAGTGAGCGATGGCTGGAGAGGAGTGCCACCTTTTCAATACCAGTCTATTCGGAGTGAATAAACCAATAGATAACGTGTTGATCTCCGTGTGATTAAAACAAATACCTTTTGAGAGATATTTGAGTTAGCTGGGAAGGGTTGTGCATTGCATCACTGGGTCCATGATGTCTTTCTTCAATACCGAGAATCATTAGCAAAAATGACCTCAATAGCATATGTATTGACCCGGTTTCTGCCTAAAGTTGTAAGGAGGGCTTCTTTCTTTACACCCTTTATCTTTACAATTCTTTTTCATTCTTCAACCCCTTCAATGCTTACCAATACGTCATCACTAGCACCTTGTTGTGATTGTTCCAGTGCTAGCTTAAGTACTTGGTCGGCATTCAGCTACGTTCACAATCTTTCTCCAACTTTCCTAGGACTCTAATTCTATCTAGGGAATTGTCCTTGGGAAGATTCCATCGGCTCTGATGAATCATTGGACTAAACCTATTCCTACCACCCTTTTGTCACCACATTCGTCGTGAATTAAGTGTGTTTTGGGAAGGAATTGCCACCATGAAAAATCATTGAAAATCACCTAAAGTACTTGTGATATTGAAATCAAAAGTTTCGTACCTTAAGGGTTTTTGATCATCAAAAACGCTCCCCCTTAACACGTGCTTTACACATATTAAGTTGGATAATCGTTAAGACTTTTTCATCTTTTAGCCAAGTATCATTTAAATCTCCTTAATCCCATTTTCTCCCCTTATCCAAAATGTTAACCATTAATATTTGGGATATTGAATGGATTAACCGGTCTTTGGGTAAAAATGAAATCGATGTTTGGCCATAGAACATGTTCATGCTCCCCCTTAAGTTAATAAGGGATATTTGTAGTGCTTTAGTATGATATATTTTGAAAGATTTAGAATCTCGTGAGAAATTCTTGAAAAATTATCATACCTTAACACTACATCAAGCCATAAAAGCACAATATTCACAAATATACATATTCACAATTGAAAACCAATATAAAGTGGACCTGAAATGTACGACCCATTAAATGGATCGTTGCAGTAGCTTGTGGTGCACTAGATATGGTCTACCACCCACGAATCTTTCCAAACTCCTCATCAATCTACGTTCACGGAGCTTTTGATCACATAAGTCGCCATCTGCCGATAACCCTTATGCCAGTCCTCGGTCATCTCTGGTAAAGTGCCTCCTGAATTAAGATGCTCCAACTTTCCTCTGACTTGTAGAAGAGTCCCATCACTATACTTATAAAGCTCACCCACCCTCATAAACTTCATTAACCCTCGACTGTTCAAGTAGAAGATGCCGTAATTCGGAACAGAAATGCCGGTATAAGGACATCTATCTACATGTTGAGGTAGAACTTGATTCACTGGACGGGTTAAGTTGAGCTTCCTTTGATAGCTTTCGACTCCCAACTGAAGATCTTCAACTCTTTTCTTGATAACAATGCTTCGTGTGAACATACGGAGTGTTGTATTCAAGGCAATGAGGTCTTCACGAGGAATATGTGTCAGTTGATCTCGGGTCATCAGAAGCAACATATCTTCAATATCCTTAAGGCGAATGATAGAGAAATCTCCCTGCTGGATTTTGTATTCTCTGTCATCCTCCCTTTTCAAAAGAATCTCCGTCACATGATAGTAGCCATTCTTGGCTTCAGTTTTCAATCCTAAGATGCTGGAGATGCGGATATCGGATCTAACGTTACTCCCTGAATTGACTAGACAGCAGCCCCTGTACGCCCTTCGAACTCGTTCGTCCCAGTGTGATGCACCTATGACAGCATACATATCATAATTACGATTTACCTTTGGGACCCAGAGTCGATTTACCTTTTCCTCGATAAAGGGTATCGTCCCCCAGTTGGCAGCTTTCAGCAAGGTAAGGGATGTTGCGTACTTTGATGACCCTTTGAGAAGATAAACCAGATCATTGGTGACGAAGAAGTCGAGAGCAATCTGATTATCTTGAGTAGGGTCCAGTGGAGGTGGAGCTCTTTCTGATTCATGAAGACCTGGCCGTTGAACGGTATTCAGAGCCTTCAGGATCTCATCGGCATAATACTCGAACTCCATTTGGGTCAACCGGGTTTTGGCGCGAAGTCTCTTATCGTTCAGTGCTTTCTTCACCAAAGATGGAGTAACCGAAGTCTTATACTCATGAGCAAGAAATGCACATAAGTCAATCGGACTGCGGATACGGAGATACAAGACATCTTTGTCAGCGTCTGTGATCGGATCATATTGCGCCGCTGCCGTAATCCAAGCCTGTGGTGGTGCAGTCTCGTCAATCTCCAACGTGTCTGCCCAGTCCCTTGTGCTTGGAACAGTAGATTGTGGGTCTTGTTGTAGAGGAGTGGAGACGTGAACATCTGCTTGTTCTGTTTCAGGCATCTCGGCAGTGTCATGAACAGGTGAGTGTTGTGCAGCTTCAGGTTCGGTTACCGATTCTGCAATCACAGGAGCAACAACAATAGAACTAACGGGGTTAGTGGTAACAGGTATGGATGCAGCGATAAATGTACCAGGAATAGATGACGCTGTAGTGGCATTCACATCGTGGCGCCACTTGGATCGTCTGGATTCCGTGGAAGTAGATTTTTCCTTTGCTGCTGCATCTTTCTTGGACTTGGTGCCAGACTTAGCAGGTTTCTTTGAGCTGGCAACCTTATCCCCTTTCTCAGGCTGTTTACCCCCATCATCATCCTCATCATCATCTCCGTTGCTCCCCCTAACACTCTCCTCATTACCATTACCACCATCGTCGCCATCATCATCATCGTCATCATCATCCTCATCATCATCATCATTCTTATCATCATCATCCTCATCATCATCATCATTCTGATCCTCATCATCCTCATCATCATCATCATTCTTATCTTCTTCTTCTTCTTCTTCTTCTCCACCAGTACCCTCTTCTTCTTCACTCTCTTCCCTTTCTTCCTCAGGGAGAATGTGGTAGGGTACCACACTTCCAAATGTTTTGAACAACCTATCATCCTCCATGATAGCGTCATTCAGGGATTTGAAGAGAGCCCGTTGAATCCTAGATTTATCAAACGATCCAAGTTCCCTCATACGAGCCTTGAGGATCTTCTTTAATTCAAAATCCGTCAAGTCATAAGCAATCTTGTAGGCGGCTTCTGAAGGATTGGATGACTTGATCATCAAGTTATCAGCAGCGAGTGTCTTCAACTCATCACGCAATTTAGGCATAAGGGATTCAACGGAGTCTTTCACTCTCTGCTCAATAGAAGCTTCAAGAGCTTCTTTCTGCTCTTTAAGGTCATCCTTAATAGCTTTAAGTCTCGTAATTCGTGCTTGATGCCTATCAGCTTCAGCCTTTTTGACCCGAGCAAGTTCTTCTGCATGAGTTTTACGTGTAAATTCCATATCTGCAGCGAACTTAGCAATCAACTCTTCTTGAGCTTTCCTAGATGCTTCTTCACTTTGAACTCGTCTACGTAGCTCTTGGCGAAGTTCATCCATCTCTCGTTTGTGATTGTCCGTATGTTTATCCAACATTTCGGCCATTACCAATGCAGCCATTGTAGACGTTGCAGAGCTGCTCTGGGTTGATGGAATAGGCTCGGTTGTAACTACGGTACTAAGGATTGGAGTTATTGGTGGTGGAAGAAATGGTGTTGAAACCGGTCTGGTTGGTACGGGTTGTTTTGGTGGAAGTTGAGTTGCTAAAGGTTGAGTAGACTCTTTTTCAACACTTGCTGAAACAGGGGGGTGGATGTCTCCTTCGAAGTAGAATACTTTTCAGGTGATCCAAACTCAAACACATCATCTGGTTCCACGTACTCTTCTTCAATATTTACCCGTGCACCCGAACCACTACCTCCCGTGTCTTTCCTACTCCTTTCCATAGCTATCTTCATCGCTTTTCTCTCAGCCTTGTTAAGAGCAGGATCATCAATATCTTCTTCATCGTGGAGAACTAACTCATCAGCCGTACCCTTTCCCTTCTTAACTGCAGTCTTCTTCTTTTTGGATTTGGGTTCAGGTAAATCTGTTTGCTTCCGTTTACCTTTGCTCTTAACCGTGGTAGATGAGTCTTCACCTGCTAGAATGCTTGCTCGTTGATTCTCAATTTCTTTTAGCAAGTTCTTGTAATCATCAGATGCAATAATCTCATCGGTCAGAAGATGACTGGGAATGGGACCAGGAATAACCGTATTCGAATGAGTCTCCTGCCTTAAGTCTACCAAATCATCATCATCTATCGTGTGGTGACGACTACCTGCACGCTTATCAATGGATGCATCGTTTTCCATAAAGTAATGAATGATCAGCTTAATAAACCTAGGGTACTGGTAACTTTTAACCTTACCCTTCGTGTTTGTGAAGAGTTGAAAAGTAAACTCCTCCCATAGCAATGATGCATAATCAATACCCATACCTTTGAACATACCGTAAAACATCTTGATGATTGGCGGACGAACAACATCAAACCCAGTTGTTTTGGGTGTGAAACATCGGCTTAGAATCCCAAAAATAGCTTTCCATGGTTGACCAACTTTGGCAGTAGTAAACTCAGACGCGGTTCGTATGTCAAGACATCCAATGGCAGTGAACATCTCCATGATCTGGTCCTTAGTCGGGTTGGCTGAGTATGATAGACCTTTGAGTGTCGGTCGAAATCCAAAGATCTTCCTGAAGTCTGACACAGTAAGCGTCTGCTGCTTGTTGTCCAAGGAAAAAGTGATTTTGTTCGACGTCCTCTCTTTGGTAGCCCAGAACTCGTAAAGGTAGTCATAGGGCACTGAAGCACTTCTCCTTAGCGCATGCTTGAGATGAGATTTATCAAGTATGGTTGTACCTACCTTAAATCCATTATGGGTAGAATGAGATACCTCCTTCAGACGGAAGTTGTTTGGAATAAACTTTAGAGTCTTGGCTTCAGCAATGGCGGCGGCTCTGGTGTCTTGTATTTGTTGTACGGTAGGGTTAGTCATCGTCTCTGCTTAAGATAAAACACAAAGGTTGATACATACAAGTATGAATATCATTATGACTTTAAACCTAAGCATTGTACATATGACCTAATCCCTTAAGCTTTGAAACCATTCAAACATCTTCTATACGGAATAATCATTCAATTCGGAAAGATCAGTCTTATGCGGAAAAATTTCTTTATTCGGAAAGTATAGGCCTATGCGGAATAAAAGTTATATTCGGAAAGAATTGTCTATGCGGAATAAAGTTTCTATTCGGAAAGACTTGTCTATTGGGAAAGAACTTTCTATTCGGAAAGACTTGTCTATGCGGAATAGAATTCCTATTCAGAATAAATTTCCTATTCGGAAAGTTCTTGTCTATGCGGAATAAACTTCCTATTCGGAAAGTTCTTGTCTATGCGGAAAGACTATCCTATGCGGAATAAAGAATCCTATTCGGAAAGAACTGTCTATGCGGAATAAAAATGCTTACTCGGAAAGACTTGGCCTATGCGGAATATTCATTCTATTCGGAAAAAGTTTCTCTATGCGGAATATTCATTCTATTCGGAAAGATTTGGCCTATGCGGAAAGATCATTCTATTCGAAAAAATTCTCCTATGCGGAAAGATCTTTCTATTCGGAAAATGCTCTTACACGGAAAGTCCTCCTATTCGGAATGTTTTTCAACACTTATGTATTTTCTAATTAAGCACGAAATCCGTTTGATTCAAGTGATCTAAGGGCCATGACTGTTCATTTGTTCTATTCCGAATAATACCCAGGCAAAACCCCCAATTTAATTAAACCCTAATTAACGCAGTAACTGAATTCGATTGTTTTCAATTAAAAAGAGTTAATTAACTTGAATTGAATGAATGATTAAGCCGTTTTAATACCTTTTTGAAGATCTTGATTTAGAAGCTGAATGATTGTGAGATGTTCAGTTTGATTTTCGTGTGTTTGTGATCTTGTATGTTAATGGCGGCAATGAGATAAACAGTCAGACAAGGGTGAGAGAGAGAAGAGACGGGGGGGGGGGGAGGGGGAAATTTGACTAGGTCAAATTTTCACAAGTTTGACATATTGTCAACTTTACCCCCTCAACTTTTCCTCTTTCTTTAATCAAAATTCTTTTGTTTTTCCAAGTTTTAATTCTTGTCATTTTGACCCTATCTTATGTTAAATTTCCGAGCCTTAGTGATTAACCTATCTTAACACAAGCACAACTCTAATCATGACAAACTTATAAGCAACAACAAGACAAATGCCAAAGCAAACCAACCATTAACCATTGAGCTTTTTGAAATTTTTTTTTTTTCTTGAAAACTGTTGAAGATCTTTTTGATGTGAAAGATGATGTAACATTTTCTCCCCCTTAAACGATGACCCGTTTTCTATTTAAAGAGCTGTAGTCATTGTTTAACGAGGCACATGATGATGAAAAACATTTTCCAATTGATATCTTGAAAAATTTGATTCGTGGTGGCAATAAGATTTCTCTTATTTTTACAAATTAATGCACTGAGACGTACACTAACTCGTGTTAGACCAAGTTGTAAAGTAAACTTGATCCCTTTGCATGATTTGGCTTGTAAATCACGCCCGAGAAAATTAATTCCCGTTGTAAGCCAACGTTTTCCAAGGAAATACGTGACTTTAATATGAAAATTGGGTTGCAGTCAGAAATAACTACAAGCCATTATGGGCATGTTTTAAAATTGTACAACTTTTATACGGACCTATTTATGGCGCCGTGTCAATATTGATTGACATTTCTAAAGCCGTAAATATTACCGTACTAAAAGACATGCCCGATTTAAAAACGAAAAATATTTTTGGTTTTTCTTGATTTTATAATTTTTATGGTTTTTTAGGTTTTATATTTTTTATGGATTTTGTTGGTTTTATATTTTTGTATTTTCTTTTTGTGGTTTATATATTTGCGATAATATACATGATCACGAACAAAGGATACTCTGAATAGTTTACCACGACTATTCAGCTGATTCTTCTGCCAACTCTTTGAGAGTCGCTGGAGTGAATGATTTCATGCCAAGCTTGTCGATCAAAAACTCGATTCGTCCTCGATCTAAGACTTTGGTGAACATATACCAGCTGGTACTCAGTAGTGACAAAATACAGTTCGATCACTCCGTTCTCCACCTGCTCCTTAATGAAATGGTAGCGAATGTCTATGTGCTTGGCCCGGGAGTGTTGAACATAGTTGCAGCAAAGGGCAATGGCGCTCTTGTTGTCACAATACATCGGGATTTTGTTAAATCCCAAACCGTAGTCAGTTAATTGTGATCTCATCCAAAGGACTTGAGCACAACAACCGGACATGACGATGTATTCAGCCTCCGTGCTAGAAATTGCAGCGCTTTTCTGCCTTTTTGAAGACCAACTGATCAATCTATCTCCAAGGAGTTGCACAGATCCAGAAGTGCTACGCCTCGTGTCTTGACATCCAGCATGATCGGCATCTGCGTATGATATTAAAGCAATAGAGGAATCTTTCGGATACCATAGACCACGATGAAGTGTTCCTTTTAGATACCGAAAGATCCTTTTCACAACATGTAGGTGCTTTTCGGTAGGCCGAACCTGATACCGGGCACACATGCATACAGCAAATTGCAAATCAGGCCTGCTAGCAGTCAGATATAGAAGGGTGCCGATCATCCCACGGTAAAGTTTTGGATCGACAATAGTCCCATTCCTATCTTCATCTAACTTGGATTTCTCCACCATTGGAGTGTCTACGGGGTCACAATTTTCAAAGTTATATTTCTTAAGAGATTCTAGAGCATATTTGGATTGATTAATGAAGATGCCTCTGGGATTCTGAGAAATCTGTAATCCTAAGAAAAATGAAATTTTTCCCATCATCGACATCTGAAAGCGTGTGGACATTATCTTCTCAAAGCGATTTGACAATTCTATGTTAGTGGCAGCAAATATTATATCATCAACATAAATTTGTACCAGAATCATGTCGTTGCCTTCCTTGAGAGTGAATAGAGTGGGGTCCACCTTGCCTTTGGAGAAGCCTTCCGAAATGAGATATGTTGACAGGAGATCATACCACGCGCGTGGAGCTTGTTTCAACCCATAGAGAGCCTTCTTAAGCTTGTACACATGATTAGGAAACTTCGTACTGACGAACCCATCCGGTTGACTAACATAGACTTCTTCCCTTAGTTCACCGTTCAAAAATGCCGTCTTCACATCCATTTGGTAGACGATCATGTTCATATGAGCAGCATACGCAAGGAATAGTCTAATAGCCTCCAATCTAGCCACAGGAGCAAAAGATTCTTCAAAGTCTATACCCAAGGCTTGTTTATATCCTCTAGCGACCAATCTAGCCTTATTCTTCAATACCGCACCCATCTCATCAAGTTTAACCTTATAAACCCATAACAAAGTAAGGATGTTAACCTTGTCAGGGAGAGGAACCAATTCCCATACTTCAAGTCGTTGGAATTCATTTAGTTCCTCCTGCATAGCTTCAATCCACGATGATTGGGTCATAGCCTGCTGCCAATTTTTAGGTTCAACTTCAGAGAGAAATGCATCAAAGTAGCAATAAAGTGCACTCTCTTGTAATTGATGGCGTGTAGAGACTGGTCGATCTAGATCTCCAATAACATTCCTAATTGGGTGATCTTTTGTCCATTTAGTGCTATGGTTTTCAATCCTAGGTGGTCTGGAGTGAACAATAGAAGGAGCTTCTTCTGAGGTAGACGCGGCTGAAGGGTTTTCAGGTATCGCTACACCAAAGAAAGGAAGCTCTTGCAGGTGAGCATATTCCAAGTCGTGATCAATAGAATCCTCTTCTACATCATTAGGCACAAGTAGGGGTGACGATTCAGGTGTAGTTTGAGAATCACTTGGTGAAGGTGCATCCGGTTCAATGTGAATTGACGATGCATTAGATAAAGCTTCATTGGTTGGAGCAACAACTTCCGGTATTGGAGCTATCACTACGGGTGCTGGAGCTTCATCATTTGGGGGATCAAAGAATTCGTCAAACAACGGTTGAAACAGTTTATCCCACTCGGGCCTTGATGGTGGTAAAAATGATGTAGAAGTAGGATTATTGGGAACTAATCCGGAACTAATAGCACCGGTTCCCATCTCATGAAGCGCGGGTTCAGAGCTGTGTTGCTCAGAAGCCATCGCTGTCAGCTCATCGAAATCTGCGTCCATAGTTTCTACAATCTTGCCAAGACGACGGTTATAGATTCGGTATGCTTTCTTGGACGGTGAGTAACCAATGAAAATACCTATATCGGCTTTTGGTTGAAGCTTACCCAAGTTCTCACTATTAATGTTTGGATAACAAAGAGCACCAAACACATGAAAAAATGAAACATCGGGTTTACGGTCATGTAGAAGCTCATAAGGTGTTTTTCCATGGCGTTTCCGAAGGATAGAACGGTTTTGGGTGAAACATGCAGTAGATATAGCCTCTGCCCACAAGAACAATGGAGCGTTCGCGTAAATAAGCATAGTCCTAGCAGCTTCCATAAGTGTACGATTCCGTCTTTCAACGACACCGTTTTGTTGTGGAGTGCGTGCAGCGGATGTTTCATGTGAGATACCAACTCCCTCATAGTAATCACGGAGAGTCTGGTTGACGAACTCTGTACCATTGTCTGTACGAATACGGCGGACAGTAGTATTCAAACGTACCTAAATGAATTTCAGAAAGGTGATAATAGCCTTCGGTGCTTCATCCTTTGTACGTAGAAATCTAACCCATGTAAACCTGGAGAAATCATCCACAATTACCAGAATGAATTTCTTACCGCTCACACTTTCAGTTCTCATTGGTCCACAAAGATCCATATGCAAAAGATGAAGTTTTTCTTGATTGGTGTCTTCAGCTTTGGGCTTGTAAGATTTCTTGGAACTTTTCCCCCTTGAACACGCAGAACATAAATGGTCCTTGTGAAATTTAAGCTTTGGAAGACCACGAACTAATTCGTTTTTAGCCAGATGATTAATAGCATCAAAATTAAGATGAGATAATCTGCGATGCCATAACCATGACTTGGTCTTAGATGCTTTAGAGAGAAGACATACTGGAGAGGCGGCCATCATGTCTTGTAAGGACAAGGTATAAAGATTTGCACCACGAGATCCCTTCAACAAATCTTTTCCTTCCAAGTTGCGGATGAAACAAGTGTGTTGTCGAAAAGCAACCTCAAGGTTGGAATCACAAAACTGTCCTACTGAGAATAAATTATGACCAAGACCTTCTACATAGTATACCCTTGAAATCGTCACGTTTCCAATCTGATATTCACCATACCCCATTATCTTTGCTATATGATCATTCCCGAATTTAACCGTACCAAGAAACTTGCTGACGAAATTTCGGAGCATCGAGCGATTTCCGGTCATATGTTTTGAACAACCGGAGTCCAAATACCAGAGGATGATTTGGACCACCTGAAAATATCACCACACGAAGACAATGTAGAGGTATCGGAATT
Organism: Glebionis coronaria; assembly: GCA_025667525.1. Taxonomy (NCBI): domain Eukaryota; kingdom Viridiplantae; phylum Streptophyta; class Magnoliopsida; order Asterales; family Asteraceae; genus Glebionis; species Glebionis coronaria. Next base: position 315,802,879 of record CM046878.1, read on the forward strand.
TGAGTGTTCCTTGTTATTGGCAGGTACAGATTTAATAATCTTAGATTTGCTAACTCTAGGTTTCTTAGATTTCCTAGCCTTCTTCTTCCTAATTGGTGGTGTAGATTCTAGTTGGCTTAAATCCTGTGGTATTTCTTCACTGATAGGCACTATAGTGGGGGCTGACCTAATTAAAGGGCGCTGTTTCCATACTTGAGTGCGAGTGTTCCTAACTAAAGGACGCTCAGACCTAACCTCAATGGATGCATTCCTAGTTAAAGGGCACATTGTTCCATCTAATGTAAAGGTCCTACCAGTGGGACGCCATTGCCAGCCAACCTGGGCACGAGTTCTACCCGTTGGCTTCCATTCAAGACCATTCTTAAGTGCATTCATTTCATTCACATGATCAATAAGACACAAATCATGACGTTGGGAAAACATACATTCATTACAATTCCAACATTTTAAATCAGAATTCACAAATGGTTTCGGCTTCTGCACAGGCGCAGAGCTTTTAATCTTAACATGATTCTTCTTATTTAAAACTGAACTAACATTCCTATGGTGATCTTCTACTTTCTTCTTTTTGGCACTACTAGTGGAGGGCTTGATCTTATCTTTCTTGAGTGGCGATCCTTTAGCCTTAGTAGTCTCTTTTAATCCTGTAGAAGGCAAAGTGGGAATATTAGCAACAGATTTTAAAGGTGCCTTACTTGATTGTGCCAATGACGGTTTTGCTCCTGGAGTCTTATTAAATGGAGTTACAGCAATGGGCCTATTAGTGAGTAGTGCAGAACCTGGTGTACCTATGTATTGTAAATATGCTAAGCAATATTGAACTCGCTTAATGTATTCATGAGCCGAATAATAGTAGCTACTTGAGGGATCTAAGGCATAAAGATCGTCTAAAATATCCCTAACAAGATCTACATGCTTAATGGCATTCCTCATATAATCATCATAGGTAACCGGGTTTCTCTTATGAAGCGGGTTCTTATAAAGCACTACTGACTTGGTTGTTGGAGCACTAGTGGACGGTGCAGAGTCGGTAGCTAAGTTATCAACAACTTCTTGTCGGGTGAGAAGAAGTGTCTCCTTTAACTCAGCCAAAACCATATTTTTGTCAATGAGCAGGATGTTCAAGTCAGAGATTTCCTCGCACTTTTGGTTCAGTTGTTCAACATAAGATTGTTGCTGTGCCGCATTAAAAGCGAAGCGTTCTTCTAGTGAACCATAAAGAGCGGATAGTCCCTGTCTTGTCCGATCCATTTCTCCTAGAACAGACGAAAGTCTAATTTCTAAGACCTGGTTTTTAGACTCTGCAGCCTCTAGTTCCAATTTGAGTGTTTCATTTGATGACACATCTCTCTTCAATCTCATAATCTCTTCCTCTAATGCCTTAACAAATGCAATCATCTTGTCACTCGTCTCAACACCGTTTTCACAACCATTTGATATCAAAAGATTCTCATTTTGAGTTTGTTGTTTTAATTCTAAAGATATACAATGTTGTTCTAGTTGATTAAAGCGTTTTGAAAGTAAATTGTAAGAATCTTGTAGCTTTAAAAACTCAGCGTTAGATTCGTGACAAGACTGATTATCTACCTCATTTACAGTATCAGCAACATTTACAGAGAGATCACAAACATCATCACAAATATCATTACAAATATTCACAGCATCACAATTAATCATAGCGGATGTAAGCTCATTCGAATAATTAACATTTACAGTAGTAAGCACATCACACGAGATTACTGCAGACAAGAATCGGTCATATTCAATTAAAATCTTTTCTTTTTCAATTAGTTGTAGTTCGTAAGCGGTGTCCATTTCATAAAACACTTTTTGAACTTCACCAATTTCAAACACAAGATTTTCCTTAAGAGATGCAAAAATTCCTTTTAGACTTTCGACAAACGGATTGATCTCATTTTTAAACACCTCGTTCATATGTTCGAAAGCCCATTCTCCGGCGTTTAAGCCATTTGAAGTCGTACGTTCCAAAATGACCTTGTCAAAATTAGTAATGTATTGATTAATCTCTTGCAAGTTTAACCATACAGTGCTAACAGGTGGAAGATCCTTTGGAATTTCCTTCATATTGACAAGTGTAGGAAAAGTACTAGGGTTTTCTTCATCTAATATGTAGGTTGGTGCTGTTATGAGATCTTTGTCCATATGGAAGCGAATTCTAAAATCCGTTTTTGCAAGCTCCTTATTCAATTTAAAATAATCACACTCGGGATATTTTGCAGAATTGTATGACCGATCCTCATCAACTAGATCCTTACTTGTTCGATCACCGGGAAAAACAATCGGGTCTAAGGCCAATCCTAATTGAGTTGCATTATAAAGTCTAGGACTATGTCTTAAAGCTTGTTTTGCATACCGTGGATTAGGGGGAAGGCCTTTTTGACATGATAAGTTAAATTCTCTAAATGAAGCATCAAATAAGTGCACTAGTTGAGAAGCAGCGTATTGTCTTAAAAGCAAATAATCTAGACTTCTAATCTTATTAGCAGCATTAATCTCCATTTCATTCTTCTTAGACTCGAGTGACTCAAAATCTGTTTGAAGTTTTTGAAAATTAGTGACCACTAACTCCTTTTCGCTAAGTTCTTTAGAAAGATTTGCTCTTAAGGTTTAGATTTCTTGCAAGTGACCCATTTGTTTGTTTCTAAAATGATCATATTCGGGATTAGTTAGAACACTAGACGAAGGCACTAATTCCAAGGTTTGAACTTTCTCATTGCTTAAGGCAAGCTCATCAGACAAATTCTTATTCTTAGCTAAGGTTTCTAAGAGTGCAGCATTCATTTGGCTAAGTAATGTAACAGGAACCATGACCAAATCTTGTTGAGCAGGAGTAGGCGAATGCGAAATGGGTCCCGGTTGTGATTCACTCAAAGTCTGGGGACTCACATTGATATTGCTATCATTGTTTGTCTCCTCATTTGAAAGACTCACCACCGAAGATTCATTCGAATCAGCACTCTCTTGCACAACTTGATGTGGTTGAATACTAGCATCAGTGGTATTATCGGTGGTATTAATAAGTACCTCAGATCTCTTTTCTGGCCCTAAGCTGGAGATAGTTGCCATGAGAGCAGCCTTTGCAGATTGAAAGTCGTCACAGTCTGAGTCATACGCATCAAGATCATCGGCTTGGTAAGCTGCATTCTGTGTAGTGACAACGTCTTGTTCAGCAATCCCTGGATCAGCAAGAAATGCAAGCTCCTCTTCATCAAGTTCCCTTCCTTGTGCCTGAGCATTTACCAGATAGATCTTTTCTGCAAACCATTGTCCATCCCTTCTCCTCTTGGGTTTCTTACAATCCCTGGACATGTGACCCTCTTCCTTGCAGTTGTAACATGTAATCATTCTCAACTTGCCCGTGGAATTAGCCCGTGGAGCAGGATTGGCCATTGGTGCCTGATTGACCGTGCGAGCATTGGTGGTTGATGTGGTAGGTCTCCCCTGATATGGTTGAATAGGCTGAACCATGACCCTGCCATTCTCAATAGTAGCTTGTTGATGAGAATTGGATGAATTCCTCAACTGATTGTTGGTTGGAGCTGATCCTCTGTATCCTCGTTTGCTTAAAGTCCTTGTGAGATAAGCAGACATAGTGGTTAGCACTTCAATTGGGTCAGCTCCTTGTTGGAATACAGGAATGGGGACTTCCTCATCATCACAATACATTGCTTGGTCTTGATGAGCTGCATAATCACTAGAAGGAATACTCATTTGATCAGGGTAGCTTGTTGGATATGCTGCATTCTCTTGATAAGAAGAATATGAAGGCTGACCATAAGGTGCAATATTTGCTGGATGAAGTTGTGAAGCATACTGTGGTGAAGGTGCATTGAACCGATATTGTTGCTGATGTGAGGTGGGTGGTTGTGGTAGAATCGAGTATTGGGGGAAGGTCGGTGTCATGTAAGGTGATGGATGATAGGCTTGATGTCCCAAGATATAAGGTGTGTTGTTGTGTGACAAGCTTGGTTGATTCGCCATCAAAGCTAAGGAATCAGGGTACATACCTCGAGGAGAACGGTGCATAATCACATGTTTCTCATGCTGCTGAAGAAAAGCATAGATTTAATCTAAATTGCACTTATGCAAATCCCGGGTCAACTTAACATCGGTAATATACTCACCCCATTCAGCTTGAGGTAAAGTATTCAAGAACTTGGTGTTAACCTGGAATGGAGCAATCACGAGATTGTATACATTCAGATCATTCATTAGAGTAGTGAATCTGAAGTAATAGTCGTGTAGTGTTTCCCCTGGGCTGTACGTGAATCTATCAAACAGATCATACAACTGACATTCCCTTTCCTATTTGGTAAGAGACGTACCTTGTAGCAACACCTTTAGACGTTCCCATAAATCTTTGGCAACCGTATATTGACTAACCATGCGATAAATATCATGCGGAAGAGCTTGGAGAAGAGTCTGTAGAGCCTTTTCATCAGCATCAGCAATGAGTTGTTGTGCCGGTGTGAGTTCTTCATATTCTCTTGGTCGAGACACGTTATTTGCCACAATGGTACCATAGTCGAGTGGACCATTCAAAATCGATTTGACCATAAGCCTTCCGTATGTTGGTTTGCCCTTCAAGTATTGCATCATACGGCCCTGCCATGCCTCAAACACCTCTTTAATAAGCATCGGTGGACGACTATCAGTTCCCGTTATGATTGAGATATCCGTAAGAGATGTCATCTGAGGCATTAATGAACTCGGATTCATTGTGATCACTTAAAAGACTCAAAGATTATCGGTTGATCGAGCAGTGAAGAAAGGTTGAGAATTTGTGTTGTGTTGTTAAAATCAAGATTAAATCCACTAAAGATCGTCGAAAAAACTCAAATACCCCTTGAACTTGCTTATACGGAATAACCCTAACTCAGAATAAATCCTATTCGGAATCAATCCTATTCGGAATAACCCTATGCTGAAAAACCCTTATACTGAATAACCCTATGCGAAATAACCCTTATGCGGAATATTTCTTCAATTCGGAATATCTGGCTATTGGCTTATTCGGAAAACTTGCTATTCGGAATGATGGGCAATTCGGAAAGCTATTCGGAATATTTCTCCTGTTCGGAAAAATTTTGGCTATTCGGAAAAATATTGGCTATTCGGAAAAATATTGGCTATTCGGAAAAATATTGGCTATTCGGAAAGTTTTTGGCTATTCGGAAAAAATTGGCTATTCGGAAAGAATTGCTATTCGGAAAAATACTGCTATTCGGAAAAAATACTGCTATTCGGAAAAACCCTTCTATCCGGAAAGTCTATTCGGAAAATTCTGCTATTCTGAATATTTCTCCTATTCATAATATCTATTCGGAATGTTCTGTAAATATGAGTCCGAGACTTAGAAAAACAGCTTTAAATCCGATTTTTCACAAAAAGTTTTATGATTTTTACCAAAATAAGCTAAACCCAATCCTTATCAATCAATCCCAATAACAAAAACACCAAAAACAACAAGATTCAAGATTGATTTTTTCTAAAGATCACTAATTGATTCAAAAACTAAAAAAGCAACACAATCCTTACCTTAAATCACCCCATAGCTCTGATACCAAATGTAGAATATTGATAACCTATGAATCTATGAAGTGGGTTGGTGTTTTCTAGTGAGAGAAACTAGAGAGAGAAAGTGAGAGAAAATGTGTCTTTATTAATATGAAAACATGAACAACAACCAACCCCTTTCCATGGTGGAAAGGGGTATTTATACTCCAAGCAAACATTGGGTTTGGGCCGGTCCATGACAAGCCCATGGACCGGTTCTTACTTAACTTAATAAGTAACATTTAACTAATTGTTAACTACGAGCTATTACAACATAAATCATATTGTGGAGTGACCGATACTTCTAATATACGTTAAAACGTATTTCTAACATACTCTGGAGATTTAACATCACCGAAGATAACTCGATAAGTGTGGCAGTCAATCGTAGCCTGGTGTTTAGATAACCAGTCCATGCCCAAAATCAAGTCAAAATCGCACATGTCCAAAGGAAGTGCGTCAACTCTGTGGATCTTATCGTCAAATTCTAGGGGAAGATCTCTGTACACCTGAGTGATTCGTACAAAGTCCCTAAGTGGCGTGGAAATGCATAAGGCATTATCTAATAGCATAGGGGAAATCCTAACACGTACAACAAAAGTTATGGATATGACTGAATGAGTCGCTCTAGTATCAAATAGAACTCATGCTGCCAAACCATTCATAAAGAGATTTCCGGTGATGGTACCTGAAGTCTTGTTCGTCGGGTCTCTAGTAGTAGTAAACACGCGACCAGAACTAAGAGGTGGCTTGGAGTCGGCATGTCCAGAGCTGCCTTCTATCTCACCCTGGCGACAGTCCTTCTGCTGATGGCCTTGTTGGCCACACTTGAAACAACCACCAGTACCTCGGCGACAAATACCAGAATGTCTACGCGAACAAGTAGGATAGATAGGATGCGTGAATCCTCCAGCAGGTGTCCTAGTTATCTGAGAGCCTGCTTCAGGATTACATGCATGAGACATGATCATGGAACATAAACATGATTACATAGAAGGTTTAATAATTACCAGATGAGGTAGAACGGTTAGGCTGTGAGCCTCTACGGTCCTGATCCCTACCGTTGTTGTTGTTCCTGAATTAGAAATCGTTGGAGTGTCAGAATACCATAACATAAGATAGTTTAACATTAAGAAGGTTAATGTAGGGACCTGCTGTTGTTCGAGTTATTAGCGTTGTTACGGTAATTATCATTACCGCCACGCTCTCAGAATTAGAACGGTCGTTGGTCTGACCGTTTCCCTTAGATGCTTGCTGCTGAGCGGCCACAGGCTTACGGTCGTCAGTCTTCTGCCTGGAATATAAAGTTGAACAGAGGATGATATGAAAATGAAAATACTGATGGAAATGAATGGTTTATAATTGGTGATTGAAGATACCTCTTCACTACTCTGTCATCACCAAACTCCTCTCGTTCCTGAAGCATCTCAAGCTTACGGGCTGCATCGGCCACCTGTGCTACTGTAGTGAACGTAGCACAAACCAAACTGTTGTCAACCGAAGTGCGAAGAGCCCAGCGAAACTTCTCAGCTTTCTCCTCAGCATACCAGCTGCTGCTCCCAAGAAACCAGCCAAACGGAGGAACCTTTACATGAATTCGTTGTTATTCTCCCTAGCAACCTGTCGGATATTATGATAATCTCGCTTAAGCTTCTCCTGTTCAGCATGTGTCAAGTACTGGTTACGGAAGAGCTCCTTAAACTGTTCCCAAGTCAAGAGTGCAACCCAATTATCACCACCATTGGCCTGCTTGACAGACTTCCACCACTGCAGCACATCACCTTCAAACTTATAGCAAGCCAGTCTTTCCTTGAAAACACCGTCATAACCCATCGCATCGAATATCTTATCGACGTGATAAATCCAAGCTTCAGCCTCATTGGGGCTGTCAATCTGCTCAAACGAACGGGGTCGCTGGTTGTTGAATCGCTCCAACCAGGTCATAATAGGTGGTGGTGGTGGTGGAGGATTGTTGTTGTTGTAGTAGTTTTTAGGATGAGGGCCATACTGAACGCCCTGAGCTTTAATTTCAGCATGAACTTCGTCCCTGATGGAAGTTGGGGAAGGATGGCTTGCAGAGCTGCATTGATAACTGCATCCAACTCTTGAGCATTGCGTGTGTTCACCATCTGACAATTTAAAACAAAATGCAACATAAATCATAAATCTAAAATGAGATGACATAAAAATGCATGAACAATGTATAAATCAATGAAGCAGTTTATAATGCATGAATAATACAAGGATTTACCAAGTATAAAAAAAGTTCGTTGAAAGCGGTCTAATCGAATTGACTACGGTTTATCGTGCGACTCAGTTGTTCTTGGTGAAAAGGAAGTAAAATGATTATCTATTATAAACTAAAGTAAAAATTTCGTTGAGTAAAGATAAAAATGAAAGCTTGAACTAAAAATAAAGACTTACAAAAATAAATGACGAAAAATTAAAACTCGACAAAAAGTACATTTGAAAACTTTAAAATTAAACTACGACAAAAAAGTTTAAAATAACACTAAGTAAAATGGCGGGAAAATTAAATTTGAAATTAAAATAAAAACAGGAAATTAAAATAAAAACAGGAAATTAAAATAAAAACAGGAAATTAAAAAAAAAAACTTGTGTTCGGATCGCATCCACAGATCGCAGCCAACGATCGAAGTCTTGGATCGCAGTCCAGATCGCAACAAGCGATCGTGGTCCTAGATCACAACCACAGATCGTGGCCATGGATCTGATCACGGATCGTACCCCTCGATCGCACCCACATATCGCAGTCCAGATCGCAAAAAGCGATCGTGGTCCTTGATCGTAGTGTTTGATCTCAGTTTGTGATCACAACCTTTGATCGCAGTTTCTTATCGCAAGTAGAAACCCTTAGGTTTATGTGATCACGAAACTCAATCGGAACAAGTAAAACCCTTAGACATTACGATGGAATGGAAAAGTGAAATAAGCAATAACCAAATACGCACTTACCAAAAATTTACCTAAATCAATAATAAGAATAACTAAATAAGCCATGAATTTAAAAACTTTCAAAATACCAAATAAGAAAAATTTATAAAATCAACTTTGAAAAGAGTAAACTTTTGAAAATACTTAAAAGAAAATAAGCTAACACGAAATAAGCAAAAAGCACAATAAGGTAAGATCATAAATCACATACAAATGATAAGAACAATGGAAAAATAAGCACTTTGATCAAATAAACATTAAGATGAAACAAACTACATACTTATACCGAATCAAACAAAAGATTAAAACAAGAAAGGAAGAAAAAGATTGATAATGAAAAGCTTGAAATTAAGATTAAAGATTCAAGATTACAAGATTTAAGGAAGAAAAATTTAAGCAAACTTGAAAGAAAATGTAGAGAGAGAAAGTAAATACTCCTACTCCTACCTACCTTAAGGAAAACTAAAAATGAAAAACTAGCTAACTCCCTTCCTATTGACATAAGGAAGGTATTTATAGGAGGAAATGGAAGGAGTGTTGTTTTCTTCTTTCTTTCTTCTTGTCATTTCGTCTTTTAAATTCATCGTCTTTCTCGACCTTGTCTCGGGATTTGTCGATATGAAATGAACTCGTCTTATAAATTTCTTCTTTTATTAGACTTGGTTCTTCGACTTCGTTAAACTTCCGTCTTTAGACTTTTTCTTTGATAAATCTTCAGAATAGGCCTTTTACTTCCGTTCTTTTTGCACTCTTGATCTTTTGAATTCGTCTTTTGTCTTTTATTCGATAAAACCCATGAAAGCCTGTGTTTTCTTCCCTTTTCTCATTTTGGTCCTAAATCACAACAAAAACACAAACCACACATAATTCCGACTTTTACGACATTAAATACATGTTTCGGTTTGGTTATTATTATAATTAAGTGGTAAAAGGATGGGTGTTTTCACACCTATCAAATCCCCTACACTTGACCATTGCAATGCCCTCATGCAATGCTTTAATTACAAAGCAAGATTTATAATTTTCCATCATAATTAACCCACCTTGGCCTTTATTAAACACAAGACATTAAGGAAACTTAAAAAGATAGAATATTACAAAATGCTTGAAGGAAGAAAAAGTAAAGAGGTCGAAGACTTACATTAGGGCTTTGGTCGTCATGAATGTTTATCACCCTCAAGTTTCACGTTCCCCATACTAAGCTTTAAAACGAGATCATTGTTCTTATAAGTTAGCAAGCTAACTCAAACTTATGTGGCTCAATTATTCACTTAGACTCCCTTATTCCTAGGTGTATCTCTTATATTTTATCGTTGTCTTGAATGATCACGAGGATGCATTGTTGACTTATTTTTGGTGTAAAAATAAAGTAGGACCATTTAATCAATAGTTAGCTAAAGGACAAAATCTTTTAAAAATGCTTCTTGAAACCTCATAAAGTTCATATCTTGGCATAACTCGCTACACGATTTGAGACCTTTATCGGACCGATATTTGGCATTTACTTCATACTTCGAATCTTGAGAGACGTTCTTGAAATAATGGTCTTCTCTTCATAATAGGAATTTCTTCACTTGAAGTTTTTGAGAGATTCTTCATATTTGGACCACGACTTCTTCGTTTTTCTCCAATCTTTATTTGGGATTTTGATATACAACGATCCGCCTCCTTTTTAGGACTTGGATTTATTTATCCTCATACCTTGCTAGGGTCTTTTTGGATAGACTTCTCCATAATCTTTAGGGGAGTATTTGCTTTTCGTCGTGTATCTCGATCCTTCATATTGATTTTTGATAAATGATTCTTCACATCACTTTGTATCTTTAGCAACAAAATGTAGACCTCATGCCTTGTTTTCGGACTCGCCAATCTTTGCATCCCGCTTCAATAAGTTATGCCTTGGCTATGAAATCTAATTAATACCGAGCAACTTTTAAACGATCTTGGGCTAGAAGCTAAGTAACTTTTCAAATCGTACAACCTTACTTGCTGCAATTAATTTTATTAACAAGCGATGGGAGAAAAAGCTCATAATTAACTCACATAAATTCATGAAAGAATACCAAACTTATAATTTACTATATCATCTCTCGTTATTCATAATTTAAAATCTCAAGGAATGAGACTCGTGGTTGCTTAGCCAATTAAATCAAAGTTTTGTGTTTTCAAGTCATCTATAGGATCTTGCAACTTCTTAGACTTTTTCAAGTTTAGAATTCGCATTTTAAAGTTCCCTTGATAAACGACTTTCTAGGATCATTTATAGGAACTTGCGAAAAGTTCTTGTTCTTAACCCGTAAGAGTTAAGACTTTCGCGTTTTAAAGTTCCCTATATGAAAGCCTAGCAAAACTTGATTTAAACACGTTAAGAATACTAGCTAGAGTAAACTCAAATAAGTAAACTCGGGTTGAGTCAAAAGATTCATGACGGGCCTAATATATCAAAGGCATCTAAACTCATTAAAAACATTTTATTAAAATTTATTCTAGCAGTGAAAGAAAATAATGATAACAAAGGAAATACTACTAGGCCAAAATAGATCAAAAATTTTGAAAAATGTCGAAAAATCAATTTTCCAGTTAAAATAAGGACAAATTAATGGAAAAACCCACTTAACTTCGATAGAAGTCCCCCTACACTTAATATAAACATTGTCCTCAATGTTTAAGCATGTAGGATTAAATTCCCCTACAATTAAGACATTGTGCACGTTGTTTAAATCTTGCTAAGGAAGAGACAACTAAAGTGATTACTATTTTAATATTGAAAAATATAAAATAGTGAATCAAAAGAGTTTAGGATAAAACCGGGAAGACGGGTACACGGAATCACGGGTCGTCAAAAGTCATCAATAGTGGATCTTTGAAAGCTCGAATCCCTGCACATCATAAGAAAGAAAACAACAAACACATACTATGGTCTCCCCCTACACTTATTATAAAACGGATAAAAAGGATAGATACTCGGGTTACCTCCCGATAAGCACTTGTTTTTGTTCACCGAGTCGTGAGCTTGACTCGACCTTGATTAGAATGGTAAGAACCTTGAAGAACATCCACCTGGATCAAATACATGGTTTTCATCCATCAAGTAGCACAAGATTAAGGTGAACAAGACAAGCCAAAGAAACGTAGGCGAGGTTCCCTTAAGCAAGGATTGTGCACGGTGGTAGAAGGTATGATGAAGTGAAAGCATAGCTCCATTCTTTCCAAAAGTCTTTCCTTTTATTTCATCAGATGGATACTGAGATGGCTTAAAATTTATGATACCTGGATCGAACACCTTTTCCTTTAGGGGAAAATAAGACTTAGACTCGGTAGACCTTAAAGATTCGCCCATAAAACGCACAATCTCATCCGAAGAAGGTGGAAAGAGAGGTGTCAAGACATAGGTACTATGGATATTGGTGTCTTCCGGTTTCTTCTCCTTTGAAACGGGTTTCTTAATATCCTAAGGAGAATAAAGACCAAAATTGTTAGCCTCAAAATATTGAGCCAAACAAGAATGCTCGGTCATATGTTTATTATGTATCGTATTTTAGAACGTTGTAATAGGTAGTATATTAGTCGTGTTATACGGGCTTAACTTTAGGCTAAAGTTCATTAATAAGTAACTAAAGCCCAAAAGGAAAGCCCGGCCCAAACCATATAGTCCATAAAGAAGCCCGCATGTGGGTGGACTATATATACTACCCTCCTAGCATGTTAGGAGGGTTGGTGATTCATTTTTCTCTTAATCTAATAGTTCACAAATTCACACACTTCTCTCTCTTTTCTCTCTCTAGTTTCTCTCTCTAAATTCATCTCATTTCTACCTTTCTTTCTTCATTAATCGTATAGAATCATCACATTATAGGGACAACAATGGGTATCAATCGCCATGGGGTAGTTTTTGTGATTCGTTGTTGATTTACTACTTAATTCGTGTGATTTTTCCATAAAATCTACTCGGATTCAAGTTTTTTTTTCATATGTTTTTCGTGCTCTAAATCTTCCTCCTTTAATCTCTACATCTTTCATACGTGTGGTAAGATTTTGGTTACTTTGGTTTGGATTGAATCACAAAATCCAAGGTAAAAATCCATTCTTTCTTGTTGCTCTTAAGTCTCGGCTTAATTTTTGGGGTACGATCTGATTTTTTGATTGCATAAACCCTGGGGGTTTCTACTTGCGATCCATAGTCATGATCTAATACTACGATCACTCACTACGATCCGTGAGTACGATCACTCAGTACGATCGGAGAGTACGATCAAGTGAGTACGATCCAAGAGTACGATCCCTTGTTACGATCCAAGAGTACGATCCCTTGTTACGATCCAAGACTGCGATCCAACTACGATGAAAGAGTACGATAGGTGAGTACGATCCAACTGCGATCTAGGAGTACGATCAAACTACGATCAGAGTACGATCCAACTGCGATCTAGGAGCACGATCAGACCACGATCAGAGTACGATCCAACTGCGATTAAGGATTACGATCAGAGTGCGATCAGAGTGCGATCTATGAGTGCGATCAGAGTGCGATGGACATCTAAATTTTGTTTGAGTATTTTTTAGACTTAGCCACCATCTAGACTAGTCTCGGAACGTAGTTTACACGAAGATTAAAAAAAAAAAAAAAAGAAAAAAGAAAAAAGAGTTAAAAAATTTTGGGTCAAGTAAAATTAAATTTTTTCCATACTAGTTTTAGGCTATTTCTAGCTCGATTTCAAAATTTGGTGATTACAAATTTTTTAGGTCTACCGTTTTGTCGGACTGAGGAATTTATTGTCGGACTGAGAAAAAATCGCAATTTTAGGAATTTCATCAACCAAACAATCACAACACAACTACTTAAGATCCAAATTCGATTCATCATTTCAGAGAACATTGAGATGGATTCTACCGCTGAATATCGTGTGACGAACAACAACATAATGGTGGCAGGTAACAAAGAAAGACCACCAATGCTTGTGTCGGGTCGATATGATCAATGGCAATCCCGTTTTATACGTTACCTTGACACAAAACCTAACGGTGATGCTTTAAGGCAATGTATTATGGAAGGACCCTATAAACTCTCAAGGATTCAAGTTCCTGCAGTACCAGCCACAGACACAAGTGACGCACAACCCGCATATGAACGTGATGAAAAGAGGACCGACCTCACCCCAGAGAACCGTGCGTGGTTTGATGCAGAGAAGGAAGCAATCTACTTAATTCTCAGTGGCATTGGAGATGAAATTTACTCTACGGTTGACGCATGTCCTACTGCTCAAGAAATGTGGACGGCCATTGAAAGATTGCAACAAGGTGAATCACTTAACAAACAAGATGTGAAAACTAAGATGTTTTGGAACTTTGGCAAGTTTACATCAAAGGATGGGGAATCAATTGATTCTTATTACTCCCGATTCTACAAGATGATGAATGATATGACCCGAAACAACTTGCAAGTTTCCACCATGCAAGTCAATGTCCAATTTCTACAGCAACTTCAACCAGAGTGGACACGGTTTGTCACCTTGGTGAAACAACAACAAAAGTTAGACGAAGTTTCATATCACAAGCTCTTTGACATCTTGAAACAATTTCAAAATAAGGCAAATGAACTTCGAGCTGAACGAGTTGCAAAGATTTCCAATCCACTTGCTTTGGTGTCTACCACTCAACATTACCCAGAATATCACTCCCGTACTTCAAAGACCTACTCTACTCAATCATCATCACCACGATCATCCATTGTCTCCAAGTCACATGTTCCAACACGATCCTGAGGCAAAGAAGTTGCAAGAGCACCATCACCCACACCTGAGCAATCATCCGAAGAAGACAGTGATGAAGAAATAGCTCAAAAGGATAGGGAATTTAAGCAACAAATGGCTTTCGTTATGAAGCAATATAAGAAAATCTACAAACCCACCAACAACAACCTTCGAACATCTTCAAACTCGAGGAACACCCATGCACAGAGTCCTCCAAGGTATGACATACGAAGACGTGCTGAGAGTCCTCCAAAGTATGATCGACAACCTAAGTATGATAATCAGAGGGTGGCTACTGTTGTTGGAAATAGGGAAACTGTTGGTACTCAAGTTGTGCAACAAAGTGGGATTCAGTGTTATAACTGCAGAGGTTTTGGGCATTTGGCTAGGGAATGCAGGCAGTCAAAGAGGGTTAAAGATTATGGTTATCATAAGGAAAAGATGCTGTTGTGCAAGAAAATGGAAGCTGGAATCAAGTTATCAGCTGAGGAAGGAGAAATGCTTGACGACACAGATGATGAAGTCTCCGACCAAGAACTCGAAGCACATTATTCATACATGGCAAAGATTCATGAGGTCCTTAACGTCACTGAAGATGAAAATGGTCCTATCTTTGATACCGAGCCAATTGATAAGGTACAAGATAATGCTGAATATAATGTGTTTGGTGATACACATGAGCATAGTGATCTACCAACAACAATTACTGACACGTGTATGATGGAAACGGTTGATAGCAATACCACACCCGATTCATCAAACATGTGCAATAATGAGTTTGAGGATGATCAACATGCAAATGAGTATGATGACGAGGAGCGTGTCGCGCTTGCTAATTTAATTGCTAGTTTACAAAAAGATGTCAATGAAAATAGAAAGAATCAAAAGCAATTAAAGAAGGCAAACGCAGCGCTCACTCAAAACTTTGAAGAATGCAAAGCCGCTCTTATAAAATCTAGTGAGACTATTGATAGTTATAGGGCTGAGCTTCTTCAAAAGACCAACGAGCTTGAGGGGTACAAAACTCGTGTCATCAACGTTAAAAAGGACGATTTTGAAAATAAATACAATGAAGCTCTTGCTTTGTTAACTAAAGAAAAACGTCAATTTAATGTTTTATTAAGTGATGAACGTCAAAAAACGTACCTTGCCACAACAAAAGTTAATGAACTTGAACAGAGGCTTTCTATGAACACCAAAGATTCTGCTAAAATTCTTGACGAGAAGAAACAAGAGGTTGAAACATTAAAACAAGATTTCAAAAATAGACAAAGCAAAGATACTGAAAAAGTAAAGGATCTCGAAGAACAAGTCGATTTTTTGAAAAAAGTTGTTTATAATACACATGACTCTATTCAAACCGTAAGAATGATAGCACCTCGGTCGTTTTTCAAGGGTCAACCTAGCTTTGCCACACCCAAGTACCTCGAACAAGCTCAAGCTGCGAACCCTCACTTATATCTTGATGAGTCCGAATGGACTGATAATGACTGCCCAGTAGCTAACATCGATAGGGAAGAGACGTCCCTTTGGGATGAGGAGAGTAGATCACAGGTCAATAAAGATTTTGTGAAACCATATAACTATGCTTATGAAAACAGTCTTTATGGTCTTTTCACTCCACAAAAACAGAAGTCTCGTGAGGAATTATTTTTAGAATGCAAACAAAAAAGAATTCAATGGAAACAAGCTTTTGCCACTAAGAGGAAAACTAATGTTTTTAAATATATTAACTATTTGCCTCTAGATGCTTCTAAAAGCAAAAGTAGAAAAATACTTGGTTTTCTTAAACACCACGTTAATAATGTTCAATCAATTGTTGAAAGCGATTGGGAGAAACGTCAAAAGGATAAGTGGAAAACCGAGATTTCTCACGACATAACTGTGCTTGTGAAAGAACTTTTAATACCAAATACGAAGATAATAAAAGAACATGTTCTTGAGTTTGAAAATTTAATTCAGTCTGAAATGTTTGATGATTTGAAATATGTTGAGTCTCTTGAAAAAGAAATTGATGACCTTCAAAATGACTAATTAGAATTTTCAAACGAATATGATCTACTCTTAGAAGAATGTCTCTCCAAAGATATTTTGTGTGTTACTCTTCAATCGTGTGCTGATATCGATGAATATTCTGATGTTGCATGCAAATATCTTGATAAAATCAAAGAGTGTGAGCGTCTTGAACTTGAGCTTTCGAAACATAAAGAAAATGTTGATAAAAAGGCTTTTGAGTTACTTCAACACAAAATTGACTTCCTTCAAAAACATTGTCATTCTCTTGAACTTGCTTTGCAAAAAGACGTTGGTAGTTTTCCACATGATAATAAATTGCAAGAAAAACTTTCCCAAACGTTTCGAGAAATGAACGAACAGAATTTGGAAATTAAAGGGTTGAAAGCTCAGGTACAAGACAGGGACAGAGCGATAGCAGAGTTGCAGAAACTCGTTGCTAAAATGGGTGGGAAGATTGTGGAACCTAGTGTTAAGAAACCTGTTGTAAGACAACCCAATGCTCAAAAAGTGACCAGACCCTCTGTCTTGGGAAAACCATCTGTTTTCTCTAATTCTGCATTTGCAAAACCTGCGTTTGCCCCCAAGACGGATGGAAAGGATAGGTTACCACAAAACACTCTCAAAACACATATTCGATCACAAAGCATTAAGAACACAAATGTGGTTAACCCAGGGATGTATAGATTGGCCACTAAACCCACACAAAACAAAGAAAGTCAATCACCTCAGACTTCTAGAAACACTAATAGACGTGTGTCTTTTACTACAGGAGTAGTCCCCACTGCTAGTGTTAGTCGGCCCCAGCTTAAGAGCACTCGCATGAATGAAAAGGTCTGGCAAAACAAAAGTCAAGGGAAGATGAAGGAAGTAGAAGACCACCCTAGGATTTTCAATGTTTCTAAGAATAAAACGTCTGTAATCGCGTGTAATGACGATTTAAATGATTCGACTTTGAATGCTATGAAAGTTAAGTTTGTTTGTATGAAATGTGGAAAGTGTGCTAATGCTAATCATACTATGTGTGTTTCGAATAATGTCAAAGGCGTAGAAACTAGAACTAAGAAGCAAACTGTGATGCCTATTAGTGCTAGAAAACCCAAACGCAAAGTGAACCATTCTGGTGCAACCCCCCCTAAGAAAAGTATTGCATCATACTCCACCACTAAGAACCCTAGAAGCAGAATTAGGGAATTATATGAGTCTGCTGGCAAGCCTTGGAAATGGTGGTTTGCTAATCAATGTCCTCCAGGATATAAATGGATGCCTAAAGTTAGGACAGAAAATGTGAAAACGAGTGTTAGTTTGCTTTTAAATGTTGATAAGGACACTAATGATTCTACTATCACAACTACTGTGGTAGTTTTAAGACAAAGACTACTCCAAGCTCTAAAGGACGGTTAGATCTTCTTCATATAGATTTGTGTGGTCCCATGCGTGTTCAAAGTATCAATGGGAAGAAATACGTTATGGTAATTGTCGATGACTACTCAAGGTACACATGGACTCACTTCTTGAGGTCCAAGGATGAAACACCTGATGTTCTCATCAGCTTCCTTAAAGTGATACAACGTGGTCTTCAAGCTCAAGTTAAAGTGGTTCGTACTGACAGAGGTACTGAATTTTTGAATTCAAAACTGAGAAACTATTTTGAAGCTGAAGGAATTGAACATGAAACATCTATTGCTCGAACACCCGAACAAAACAGCGTTGTTGAAAGACGAAACCGTACTTTAGTTGAGGCTGCTCGAACATTATTATCCGCTTCAAAACTTCCACTATACTTTTGGGCCGAAGTCGTGTCAACCGCATGCTACACACAAAACCGCTCTTAGTTATCCCAAGACACGAAAAGACACCATATCACATAATTAATGATCGCAAACCTTCACTCAAACACCTCCACGTTTTTGGATGTACGTGTTACATTATTCGAGATGGTGAAAATCTGGACAAGATGAAAGAGAAAGGTGATGCATGCATTTTAGTGGGATATGCAACTCAGTCTAAGGGATACAGAGTGTACAACAAGAGAACAAAATTGATATTCGAGACTATTCATATCAGATTCGATGAATTACAAGAAATGGCACTTGAACAAAGCAGTTTAAGTCCCGATCCACAACGACACACGACTTTCGTTCACAACCGCACGGAACTCGGAACTCAAGACCACAGCAATGAACCGTCAAGTTCAAAGCTGGTTCCTGAACATGTTCCTAGAGCAGATATGACAGTGGACACGACACTTGAAGAGTTGGAAATGTTATATGGACCAATGTATGATGAATATTTCACGGGGGAGAAACAAGTTGCATCGAAGTCTTCCGCTGTCACTCATGATAAGAATGATGATACCGTTCATCGTCAACAAAAGGATACAACTTCATCTACTTCAACACGGGTTGTTGCAGAATTTACCTCCTCAGAATATCACTTCAACAATCAATCCTACAACATCCACAACTACTGTCATTGCTCCAGAGAACACAAATCAAGCAGATGGTGCATTATCTGACGATGACGATTTTCACAACCCATTCGGTACAACGGTACACGAAACTGGAGAGTCTTCTACTCGCCATGTTGATCCGTCAAATATGCATACGTTCTATCAACGACATCCTTCAACACATCATTGGACCCGAGATCATCCTTTGGTTCACGTAATTGGAAACCCTTCACAACCTGTTCGTACAAGACGACAACTAGCAACCGATGACGATGTTTGTATGTTCGCACTCGCCGTGAGTAAAGCTGAACCGAAAAACATCAAAGAAGCCATGGCTGATCATGCTTGGATTGAATCAATGACGGATGAACTTCAACAATTTGAAAAACTTAAAGTCTGGGAACTTGTTGACAGACCATACGATGTGACTCCATTAAATCTTCGTTGGATCTGGAAAAACAAGATGGATGAAGAGAATACGATCATCAAGAACAAAGCTAGGCTAGTGGCTAAGGGGTATGGCCAGAAAGAGGGTATTGATTTCGAAGAATCATTTGCACCAGTAGCTCGAATGGAAGCGGTCAGGATATTTCTTGCTTATGCTGCACATAAGGGATTCATTGTCTATCAAATGGACGTAAAGACGGCGTTTCTTAACGGTCCTTTGAAGGAAGAAGTCTATGTCACGCAGCCAGAAGGATTCGTCAATCCTCATTATCCTGACAAGGTGTATCGTCTCCACAAGGCACTATATGGACTCAAGCAAGCTCCAAGGGCGTGGTACGACGAGCTCTCGAAATTTCTGGTATCCAAAGGTTTCTCAAAAGGTTCCATTGATCTAACTTTGTTCACTTATAAATATGGGGATGACATTTTGCTTGTGCAAATTTATGTTGATGACATTATTTTCGGGTCTACAAACCCAAAACTCTCAAAATGGTTTGAAAAAGTAATGCGCAGCAAATTTGAAATGTCAATGATGGGCGAACTAAAATTCTTTCTAGGATTTCAAGTTCACCAATCCCCAAGTGGTATCTTTATAAACCAAGCTAAGTATTGTCAAGAGATAATCAAAAAGCATGGTATGACCTCATGTGACCCCGTTGGGACACCATTATCAACCACATCCCTAGATGCTGACTTGGAGGGATTACCCATAGATCAAACGAGATATCGTTCCATGATCGGGTCCCTCATGTACTTGACAGCAAGCAGACCAGATATTCATCATGCTACATGCTATTGTGCACGATATCAAGCACGACCCACTGAAAAGCACCTCAAGGAGGTTAAACGGATCTTTCGGTACCTTAAGAATACCATTCATATGGGACTCTGGTATCCGAGGGAAACCGGTTTCTTTCTAACGGCCTATTCAGATTCTGATCATGCAGGGTGTCTTGATACACGTAAAAGTACTTCTGGTGGTGCACAATTTCTAGGACAAGATAAGCTTGTGGGATGGTCTTCCAAGAAGCAGGATTGCACGTCACTTTCATCAGCCGAAGCGGAGTATGTGTCTCTATCTGCGTGTTGTGCTCAAGTTCTTTGGATGAGAACACAACTCACAGATTATGGCTCCACTTTAATAAAGTACCTATGTACTGTGACTCAAAGTCTGCCATAGCCATCTCCTGCAACCCGGTACAGCATTCCCGCACGAAGCACATCGATGCCAGATACCACTTCATAGAGGAACAAGTTGAAAGAGGTATCGTTGAATTATACTTTGTTGGAACGGATTACCAATTAGCCGACTTGTTTACGAAAGCTCTGTCGAAAGATAGGTTTGAGTACCTCGTTAGGCAAATTGGTATGAGATGTTTGACTCCAGCAGACCTGGAGATTCTGGCAAAGGTGCCTGCTTGATTTATATATCAAACATCAACTTGTAAATATCTTTAAAAAAGCAAAATACAAAAATATAAAACACATAAAAGCAAAACACAAAATTAAAAATCTTTCAAAATCCAAAAATATTCTTCTCGACATGTCTTTTAGTATCGATAATATGGACGTGCCTAGAAATGTCGCTCAATAACGACACGGGTGTGTACATAAAGCTCGAATGAAAGTTGTAAATATTTTTCAAAACATGTCATTTCTTCTTTTAATAAAAGAAATTGTCTATTTTGGACAATATTTCCAAACAACGGGTAGTGCAATCTATCACGGGTTGAGCTTGTCACAAAACATTCAACGTTTTGAGCTCAACACAATGGCTTGTAATCACTTTCAGATTGCAACCCGGAACTATATTCACGGGGGAGTGTACGATTTCGTGCTGTTACCCTTAGCAAAAGAAGTTAAATCTTCTTACACTTGAGTGGATTCATCAAGACATTCAAAGTCTATGAACTCAAGTTTATGCTTTAGAAAAACCTTTCGATAAAAAGAATTGATTTTTCAAAAAGCGTTGAACACAATTTTTTCAAGAATTTTTCAATGATATTCAAAATCTTTCAAAAATTGTGTGTTCAACAACTCCCATCCTCAAAAAGCAAAATGTGGATCATATCCTCACAATGACAATTCAATTGGATCAATTTTGGAGGGGGAGCATTTCAACTTCATGCAAAAGATTAACACATCTTTCTCCCGGAGATTTTCAAAACTATTTTTTCAAAATATATTTTAATCAAATTTGGTATCTCTAATATCAAAAGATTTTATATATTAGAGATAGGGGGAGAAAATGTGATTAAAATGTGATCTAATATAAGACTCAAGCACTTTAACTCTTACCTACATGTGCGAAACACTTTCGATTATCGATGCACATGTGAAGGGGGAGCATTTCTAAAACGACAAAACTAGCAAGGTGTTAAATGTTTTTCAAACACTTTGTTAGAATTTAAAGTGGTTTTCATGGTTACGATCAAATACCCACAACATCTTTAATTCACGATGTTATTGGTGTCAAAAGGGTGGTTAGGTTTAAGTCCTATGATCCAACCAGAACCGGAGGGATCTTCTCAGGGACAATCCAATAGATTATTAGAAGTCCTTAGGAAAGATGGAGTAGAATGTGAACGTAGCTGAATGCCGACTAAGTACTAATGTTAGCACTGGAACAATCACAACAAGGTGCTAGTAATGATGTCTTGGTAAGCATTGAAGGGGTTGAAGAATGAAAAAGAAATGTAAGGATAAAGGGTGTAAAGAAAGAAGCCCTCCATACAACTTAGGCAGAAACCGGGTTAACTCATCATGAAGACAAACTCATCATGGACCCAGTGATGTATGCACAACCCTTTCCTAGCTACTCAAGCTTCTCTCAAAAGAAGTTTGTTTTATTGTCACGGAGAACAACATGACTACTATTGACTTTCTCACTTCGAGATAGTTGATATTGAATAGGTGGCATCTGCTCCAGCCTCTAACCACTAAAAGTGCACAAATAGAGTCTAGAGCCAAGAGATCAATCAAATCTCGTTAGGACACACGGATGAAGATCAAGAGAGTCCTACGCAATATCCTTGCGATATTGCTAGAACACTCAGAGTAATACTACCTAGTATTCACAATGATGAGTGGAAATCCTTCCAGTGTTAACATTAAACAGCACTGCGGTAGGTCATATGCAAGATTCTTTATGAATTGAACATGTGCAAAACTGAAAAGCAACAATGGTTTGATTCTGAATTGATTCAAACTCGTTTTAGGTTTCTACGCAATATCTTTATGGTCTTGCCAGAACATTCAGAGTGATATTCATTAATATCCACAGTGACAAATGGAAATCCTTCTAGCGTCAACATCAAACAGCGCTACGGTAGGTGACTTGTGAGATTCTTATGAATCAAACTTGTGTCAACTGGAAAGCAACAATGGTAAGATTCTTTACGAATCACACTTGTTCCAGGAATTTGAATTGACGACTTTAATCAAACGGATATCTATCCAATTGATTCACTCTTTATGTTCGCAGACTTGCTTTGAGACGGTCGAGTAAAGAGAACAGCTAGTACAGCCGCGAAACCCTGTCAAGGAGATTCTTAATTGAATCTACCTGATCACAGGTACGATATTTAATATCGTATAACGGTCTTCACCGACCGGAGGTAAAACGCTACCGATTTAGGACGAATGTCAAAGCCATTCAGTCCGTGTCTATGTTTTGTCTCGAGAAGGTGGCGTCACGGTGTACACAGCAAAGTCAATGATTCAGAAACCACTTACTCATGCCTAAAGACATATTCAACAATTAATAGTGTGAGCATGTGGATGAAGACACAAGATCGCAAGATGGCAAAGACAAGTCAAGGATGATTTGAAGATCTCAAGCTTAAAGACAAAGTCGAAAGACAACGACAAAGGCTCAAAGATCACAGCATGAAGGAACAAGGCTACGATTACACGTTCAAGACTCATTTATGGCGAGATTAGTAATCTCTACAAATTTCCTAAATGACCAAGGTTTATGACCTCTCATTGGGGGAGATTGTTAGCCTCAAAATATTGAGCCAAACAAGAATGCTCGGTCATATGTTTATTATGTATCGTATTTTAGAACGTTGTAATAGGTAGTATATTAGTCGTGTTATACGGGCTTAACTTTAGGCTAAAGTTCATTAATAAGTAACTAAAGCCCAAAAGGAAAGCCCGGCCCAAACCATATAGTCCATAAAGAAGCCCGCATGTGGGTGGACTATATATACTACCCTCCTAGCATGTTAGGAGGGTTGGTGATTCATTTTTCTCTTAATCTAATAGTTCACAAATTCACACACTTCTCTCTCTTTTCTCTCTCTAGTTTCTCTCTCTAAATTCATCTCATTTCTACCTTTCTTTCTTCATTAATCGTATAGAATCATCACATTATAGGCACAACAAAAATCAAAGTCCAAAGGAGGAGAATCATTCTCATTGGGAAAGTATGTATTGAGAAAAGTAGCAAAATCTTCCTCAAATGAGTAATCATCCAAAGTAGGATCAAGCATTGTTGGTGGAGGATCTTCATCAAAAATAGGAGCACAATCATCAGTAGAAGACATAACACTTGAAGAATCACTCGAAAGAGTGACAACATCATCAGTCATCATAAGTTGGCATGTCTTTATACGCTGAAAAAAAATCATCATAATCATCCACATCGAAACTAGAATCATCATCATAGATCGGTGGAGAATCATAAATTTGTGGGGGATCCAAATTGGAGAGAGAATCATCAGAATCATCCACCTGGTCTTGAAAAAGTTGATTATCATAGCAAGTCTCGAAAATAGGATTGTCATGTAGCACAAAATCATTAAACTTTATACTTTCCCAAGGAGTTGTATCAAGCTCGTCTTGAAGCACATTAATCATTTTCACCAATTCTTTTCCATTGGATTTGCTTGTAATCTTCCCCATCTTAAAAACTTGTTGATCATTCCCGACCCTTAAGATGAGTTCACCTTCGGCAACATCGACTAAAGCTTTTACGGTTCTCAAGAATGGCCGTCCAAGTATTAACGGAATACGAGGGTCCATTTCATAATCAACAACAACAAAATCGACCGAAAAAGTGAAGGTACCAACTTTAACGAAAACATCTTCGGCAATACCAACGGGGTAAGCGAGAGTTCGATTTTCTTACTCAAGAGTCATCTTTGTTGGTGTAAGGTCGGGCAATGATAAATTTTTCCAAACACTTAATGGCATCAAATTTATACTTGCCCCGAGATCGTCTAAGGCAGTAAATTCTTCAACTTTGTTAAAAATTCAAGGTAGCACAAAACGACCGGGATCTCCAAGTTTTTCCGGAAGTTCTTTAAGAAGGACTGCATAACAGTTCTCATTCAATATAGTATTAACAAACTCATCCATCTTCTCCTTGTTACTAAGCAATTCCTTGAATGCTTTGACAAGTTTCAGCATTTGGACAAGTGCTTCAACAAGGCTAATGTTAAAATTCATTTTGGAGATCATCTTCAAATAAGAAGTAACTTGAGAATCCTCCTTAGTGAGCTATTTGCATTTGTCTAATCTTGAAGGATAAGGAATATTGGGTTTAGGTGGTGTAGATGTAGAAGGTGAAGGTTGAGATGGTGATGGTTGAGAGGTAGAAGGTTTAGAGGTGGAAGGTGGGGATGATAAAGGTTTTGTCTTTGGTACTTCTTCCGTAAGAGGTGGAGACGGTAATGTAGAACTAGTACTAGGCGTGGAAGTAGGCGGGATAAATGGGGGTGGAGGAGATGTAGATGGAGTAATTAGGGAAGGGATAGATGATCCTACTAAAGTTGCTCCACTGCGTGTAGTAATAGCACTCACATTAGCTCTAAGGTTTGTTTCGGTTGTAGAAGGAAGAGCACCTTGGGGACGAAGGGTTTGAAACATTTGAACGAATTTCCTATATGTGGACTCTTGCATTTCCTTCATGGTTTTCTCATGATCGGTTAATTTTTGTAGAATCAAGTCCATGTGCGGATAAGGTAAATTGAACCCTCGTTGTTGAAAACCTTGGTTTGGGTATTGGTTATATGGTTGAAAGCCTTGAGGATTGAAACCTTGGTTTTGAAAGCCTTGATTTTGCATTGGATAAGCTCCTTCATTAGCATTGTAGCCCCTCACATTTTCATTTTGTTGAACATTTGCTCTTGGTGTCCCTTATTTGTTATGGGTGGGTGGGTGTGGTCTTTGTTGAAAACCGGGTGGAGCCAAGTAATTCGTCGAGTTGTAAGACAAGTGATTAACATCGAAATTAGGCTTGAAATGAACTCTCTCCGTGTTGTTGTAAGCATACACTTCCACGTGAGATTGATCATAAGCTTTATCACAATTAGCATAAGAGTGTGGTCCACCACAAGTTTCACAAGTAATATTGAGAGCATGGGCATGTTGATTAGGAGGGTGATCTCTTAAAACAAGTTGTTTTACAGCTGAAGTAAGTTCCTTAAGATGATTGGTCAACTCACTCTCACTGGCACTAGCCATAGTATCCCTAACACTCTTGGTTTGGACTTTGGCCTTGTTCTCAATGATAGCCCAAGCCTCATTCATAGATTTAACAAGAATATTACCCCCGAAGCACTATTTAGTGAATCTTGGTCATTCAAACTTAATCCATTATAAAAAGTATTAATTTGATGCACCTTTGTAAAACCGTGTTGTGGACACTTTCGTAAAAGTTCCCTAAAGCGATCCCAAGATTCACTAAACGTCTCACCGTACTTTTGTTCAAAATTAATGATGTCATTCATCAAAGCGGTAGTACGTGAGGGTGGGTAAATTTAATTGATAAACTTAGTCTCTATCCGCCCATGTTGTAATACTTTGGGGTGGTTCCTTATCAAGCCAAGTCCGGGCTTGTCCCTCGAGAGAGAAAGGAAAGAGGAGCAAACGAATTGCCTCTTGTGAGACCCCATTGTATTTCACGGTATTGGTTAAGTGAACAAACCTTTTGATATGATCGTACGGATCATCATAAGTGCGGCCTAGGAAAGGTGTTGCGGAAACCATTTGAATGAAACCGGTCTTGAGTTCGAAGTTATTTGCATCAATAGACAACCACAATCGCATCTTCATTGCCCTCAACATGTGACTGCAAGAGCTCGATCATAGGACGGTTATTCATTGTGTGAACAACAGGAGGAGTCTCGATGATAGCAACTTGAATGGACTTCCTTTTGCGTGAAAGAGTACGCATACACCTACAATAGAAAAGAATAACAAAGAAATAGAAAAACAATGGTTAACGTGAAAAGAAAATATTTTTGGTGCAAAATCTTTGAAAACGAAATGTTTTTTATGATTTTTTAAATGTTTTTGGATTTTTGAAATTTTTAATTTTTATGGATATATGAAAATTTTTGAGCAAGAAAAATAACGTTCAAAAGTGAACGGATCCCAAAATCCAACGCGTCTCTCACAAAAAACCGTTAATCTTCATGAAAAGAGCCGGCAGCGGCGCCATTTAATACAAAAGGTTTACCAAGTATAAAAGAAGTTCATTGAAAACGGTCTAATCGAATTGACTACGGTTTATCGTGCAACTCAGTTGTTCTAGGTGAAAAGGAAGTAAAATGATTATCTATTTTAAACTAAAGTAAAAATGTCGTTGAGTTAAGATAAAAATGAAAGCTTGAACTAAAAATAAAGACTTATAAAAATAAATGACGAAAAATTAAAACTCGACAAAAAGTACATTTGAAAACTTTAAAATTAAACTAAGACAAAACAAGTTTAAAATAACACTAAGTAAAATGGCGGAAAAATTAAATTTGAAATTAAAATAAAAACAGGAAATAAATAAATAAATAAAACTTGTGTTCAGATCGCAACTCGTGATCGCAGCCAACGATCGAAGTCTTTGATCGTAGTCCAGATCGCAACAAGCGATCGTGGTCCTAGATCGCAACCACAGATCGTGGCCTTGGATCGTGATCACGGATCGTACCCCTCGATCGCACCCACGGATCGTAGTCCAGATCGCAACAGGCGATCGTAGTCCTTGATCGTAGTGTGTGATCTCAGTTTGTGATCACAACCTTTGATCGCAGTTTCTGATCGCAAGTAGAAACCCTTAGGTTTATACGATCACGAAACTCGATCGAAACAAGTAAAACCCTTAGACATTACGATGGAATGGAAAAGTGAAATAAGTAATAACCAAATAAGCACTTACCAAAAATTTACCCAAATCAATAATAAGAATAACTAAATAAGCCACGAATTTAAAAACTTTCAAAATACCAAATAAGAAATATTTATAAAATCAACTTTGAAAAGATTAAACTTTTGAGAACACTTAAAAGAAAATAAGCTAACACGAAATAAGCAAAAAGCACAATAAGGTAAGAGCATAAATCGTATGCAAATGATAAGAACAATGGAAAAATAAGCACTTTGATCAAATAAACATCAAGATGAAACAAACTACATACTTATACCGAATCAAACAAAAGATTAAAACAAGAAAGGAAGAAAAAGATTGATAATGAAAGGCTTGAAATTAAGATTAAAGATTCAAGATTACAAGATTTAAAGATGAAAAATTTAAGCAAACTTGAAAGAAAATTTAGAGAGAGAAAGTAAATACTCCAACTCCTACTTACCTTAAGGAAAACAAAAAATGAACAACTAGCTAACTCCCTTCCTAATGACATAAGAAAGGTATTTATAGGAGGAAATGGAAGGAGTGTTGTTTTCTTCTTTCTTTCTTCTCGTCTTTTCGTCTTTTAAATTCGTCGTCTTTCTCGACGTTGTCTCGGGATTTGTCGATATGAAATGAACTCGTCTTATAAGTTTCTTCTTTTATTAGACTTGGTTCTTCGACTTCGTTAAACTTTCGTCTTTAGACTTTTTCTTTGATAAATCTTCAGAATAGGCCTTTTACTTCCGTTCTTTTTGCACTCTTGATCTTTTGACTTCGTCTTTTGTCTTTTCTTCGATAAAAGCCCGTGAAAGCCTGTGTTTTCTTCCCTTTTCTCATTTTGGTCCTAAATCACAACAAAAACACAAACCACGCATAATTCCGGCTTTTACGACATTAAATACACGTTTTGGTTTGGTTATTATTATAATTAAGTGGTAAAAGGATGTGTGTTTTCACACCTATCAATGAAACAGTTTAAAATGCATGATGCAGTTTATAAAAACTTTTATATGCGCGAGGGTAAACGCCTATGGTCAGTTCACCCAAAACAAAAGACATAGCGAGGGGACGCCTATGGGTCGGTCCCAAAGTTAAAAGTTTCGATAAAAGCACATGCGACTAAATATGGCCAGTCCTGTACCAACCATTACTTAGTCATAAACCTACGACAACGATATGAATGCATTAAAAATGAAATTAAAATGAATGAATGCGTGAAAACCAACTGTCAGTTTTAGGAAGACGCTGGTGACTACCCATAAGTCACAAGTCATGTTTTACAGAGCTACAGGTCGAAACCTTGGGCTCTGATACCATAATTGTAACACCCCATTTGTTAAGATGGAACGCTACAGTAAATTATGGCGTGTCATCAAAGCATGCAAGGTAAATGTCTAAACATTTATGACTATAAATAGAAATACCGGAATCCAACATCGGTAGTCTAAGTAACTCACACACAAGCAATATGAAGTACTGTAAATGAAAAGACTAAACAATGTTCAAATGAAGTAAAAAAAGTAGGAATAAATTCATAAGGTAGAAGAGGCCGAATAGCTTCCATCCGAATGCACATACTCTGGAGTTCCTACTTGCGACCTTGGGTACCTGCCGTTTGGGAACATGGAAATTGAAAACGGCTGAGCATGATGCTCAGTGCACGGATATATAGCATAACGTAAAGACATAAAGGAATGAAAGCGTATAAGGCATATAAAGCATGAATTTGCAGCGAAATGAATAAGTCCTGGGAAAAACCTAGGCGTATAACATGTTTACTGGTTTTAATACTGAAAATATAGCTTATGTTACTTATGAAAATATGTATTAGTTTAATATACCAAAAGCCAATATAGGTCATGAGGTCAACAACATGCATGAATATTTGGAGGGGTGACCTCGTCATGCAAATTAGAGGAGATGCCTCTAATTAATTGGTAATGGGTAGGAGGGATCAGCTCCTTGTGAAGGATGCAAGGCACACACCACATTCACCAGGAAGTCCTGACTAAAACTGAACCTAGGATGCACCCATACGCCCCACATGATAATAATGATATAATAATGGCCAAATAACTAAAAGGGGTGCCACGAGCTATCACTACGCCGTGGTGAAGTCATAAGACTAGTGCCTCTAGTGTTATGGTTATGGTACCTCCATAACTAGGTGAAACTGGTCATGCATGTATATGGCTAAGCTAACTAATAAAACATAAGCATTTAATCTGTAACTACTGGGGAAAACAGTTGGCTGCATACAGGAAATCCTAATAAAGGAAGAGGTTGTCCTTACTGAAGGACGGGAAATCCGTACCTTATGTCCAGTAGAAGCTAACGGAAACGCTGAAGAACTAATCCGCCTTGATAGATAATACTACATAAAAATGGGAACGTGTATGAGTTGTCTTTGTTACATGTGTTTTACTGGTTCTGTGTGTTATTAGCTTGTTATAGTTATTCTGTCATGTTTTAGTGTGTTACTGTGTTATCTGTAGTTATACTGATGTTCTGTTGTATATTATTCATGTATTAGTGTATTATAATACCTGTATTATAATACTAAGTAATACATGTATTATAATACCAAACAACTCTACCAGTGGCTAGACCGGCTAGCCGGTTGCCACTGGTGGCTCATGGTTCACATCGGTTCACGCTGGTACCCACCAGTTCGTGACCGGTTCCCCCTATTGTTGTTTGGTTCCCACTGTTAGCACCAAAAAGCCCCACCGAGACCCTATAGGTCTCGGTTGGCACTCGGTCCAAGACAAAACCACACCCCAGCACCAAGTCGGGGTCCCCTAGCTGCGTTCGAACCACACGAACCCTAACACCAAGACCATGAGGTCTCGGTTGGCAAAACAAACACCACCGAGAGCTCCCTTGCTCTCGGTTTGGTGCTCGGCCAAACAAAGCAACCACAAACACCCCCTTTAATTCATGTTTTAATTAATCTACATGTTTTTACATCTTGTTATTATGATTAATCAAAATAAACATGAATTCATAAAAAATTTAAAAAGAAAAGGAAGTTATTTGATTTTACCGAACACGTGTAGGAAAAAGGTTATGAGATCACGATCACGTACACACAAAATCAACAATCAAAATCGTCCGGTTTGTTCCTTGTGGTTTGAGGTGGCCGGCGGCAAGAGAGGCAAAGGAGGCAAGGAGAACTTTTTCTGTAAACCTAAAAATATGTTTATGTTTTCCTGTGTTTTACTTAACATGTTTTAAGTTGGGTTATGGGCCAAGCCCACTTCTCCTTTCTCTCTTGTTTAGCCGCGGCACATAGGGAGCCCACGGGGAAACCCGTAGTTTTCACGAGTTTAATTATTTACGTGTACGTTCATGTTTAATTATCGTGATTTTTATATGTCGTGTACTTAACACATTTTAATATATACGTAATTACATGTTATTAAATATCGTGTTACGTGAATTATATTATAAATGGAAAGTTTTAATTTTACCGTATTTTGGATGTTCACAGTTCATGTGCACTGTTTATGGTATTTTAATGCGGGTTTTACAATTATTGTTGAAACTCTATGAGTGTTTATCGTTCCTTTCTTAAAAAAATAAATCTTTTGTTTTAGATGTACTTTGGTTATGATTACTTGGGACTACGCTACTCTGATAAATGTTTTAGGAACGGTAACTTTGAAACGTCTCTTTTCGAGTCTTTTTTTATAAATTATGTGTTATTGTACCATTTTTTGCACCCAAAGATATATTCCGCTGCGTGTAAATTTGGGGGTGTTAAAGATTGGTATCAGAGCCATGAGTTATAGAGAACTAGGTCGTTTTCTGAAAACCTAAACTATAACTGTCAGTTTTTATTTTTCAAAGAGTCGGTGCACATGACGTCACGTGACTTCAAGTTCAAGTTGCTTCTGGGATTACACATTAGTATGCGTTATTACGTATCCCTGATGTGTGGGAAACATGTCGGTGTATTTTAATATAATACGTTATAGAGTGAATTAAGAAAATTACCTTTAGGAAAAAGTAATAGGTCTAAATTTCACTAAGACGAATTAACTACAAACGAGAGTGATCCCGATTCGTTGTACACGAAGAAATTGTGAATTTGAGACTTTGGTTTTGGTTTGGACAATTTATTTGAATGGTTCGGTTTTATTCTAAAAATCCTACGTTTTATTTAAAGTGCATGAATCGTAACCTAAATTAAAACTACA
This sequence comes from Glebionis coronaria, assembly GCA_025667525.1. Lineage (NCBI taxonomy): Eukaryota > Viridiplantae > Streptophyta > Magnoliopsida > Asterales > Asteraceae > Glebionis > Glebionis coronaria. The sequence goes on from CM046878.1 coordinate 315,834,406, forward strand.
ACTTGATCTCAGATTATTTATTTTAGTATTCAATTTAAAAGATAACTCACAATATGAATTTATTTATTAAAATTAAAAAAAACGCAAATTATCAACTCTAATTAAAAAACGTTTAAACAAAAGTTATTAGAAATGAATTGACTTAAACTGAAATTAACACAAGATATATCTAAATCAGTGAGGAAGAGAAATCAAAAGTGATAAAAGGCACAGTGGTAGAAGCGTTGTTAATGAACCGTGAGGTCACAGGTTCGAATCTGGTGGCTGTCATGTATTTTCTTTGTTTTTTTTCTTATACTACACGAATACTCACAGTTACATATGCTAATTCATTAAAGTGGATTCAAACTACAGCAAAAAACAATAGTAACAGCCTAAATATAAACTACACAGCTCTAATTAATCTCAGTAAACTAAACTAACATAAGAACATTGAACAAATAAACAAGAACGCCGCTGTAAGATTCACACATCAAAATTCAAGCATAACACAGCAGCAATGAGAATCGAACAAAATCAAGCGACTAGACTAGAGCTACTACGAATAACAGCAATGAAATCAATACGTGGCAACAAGTATGCACCCAGAAAGTTTAATGCTCAAACAGCTATATGAAGGCAGCAGCAAAATATCTATAGCAAACACTCAATAAGGCAACAACTGACCCTAGTGACCACACCTCAACCTCAAGCAGATTTAAAGCAACAAAATGAAAAATCATGCCACGCAGGCTGAACAAACAAGACGACGGGAGCATCAACAATGAACACACAGCAATTTAACAGCTCAACTTAACAATCTTACTAACTTATTGAACAAAATGATCAACCAGTCAGCAGTTACAGAAAAATGCTAAGACACTTAACTAGCTATGATGAACGATATTCAAAGTATGCTCACTCTAGCAACAGTTATGACAAACGCAGCCAAAAAATTAACTATTGACAGTAAATTAAACTACATCATACCTCATATCACTATCATCATAAACACAGTCACTTAACATGAACAGATTGCAGCTCAAATACTTCGAATACCAAAATTATGTTAATCTATAAATTCTCTACTCAAGCAATTACCATATTAAAACAACCATTACTCATCCATAACGAAATCATCTTGCTAAGCAACATAAATCCAACAGATCCCTAAACTATGACTAATAAATGTGAAAACACTTATCCTTTTACCACTTAGCTATAATAAAAACAAGACCAAAACGTGTATTTAATGTCGTAAAAGTCGAAATTCTGCATGGTTTGTATTTTTGTTGTGTTTTAGGACCAAAATATGAAAAAGGAAGAAAACACGGGCTTTCACTGGCTTTTATCGAAGAAAAAGACAAAAGACAAAGTCAAAAGATCAAGAGTGCAAAAAGAACGGAAGTCAAAGGCTTATTCTAAAGATTTATCGAAGAAAAAGACTAAAGACGGAAGTTTAACGAAGTCGAGGAACCAAGTCTAATAATAGAAGAAATTTAGAAGACGAGTTCATTTTATCATTCAACAAATCCCGAGACAAAGTCGAGAAAGACGAAAAAATTAAAAGACGAAAAGACAAAGAAAAAGATAGAAGCATCAACACCATTCCCCTCCTCTTATAAATACCCTCCTAATCCTTCATTAGGAGGTGTTAGATAGTTGGTTAGATTTTTAGATAGTTTTATTAGTTTTTAGGAGTAGATTAAATTACTTTCTCTCTCTAGATTTACTTTCAAGTTTTCAAGCTTTTTCATCTTAATCTTGTATTTGAATCTTTAATCTTCATCTTAATTTCAATCTTTTCATAATCATTCTCATTCTACCTTTGTTGTTTTAAATCTATTGTTTAGTTTTTATAATCATGTAGTTTGTTTAATCTTGTTCTTTGTTTGATTAGTGTGTTTGTTTGATTGTTCTTATTGTTTTTCATGTGTTTGATGTTTTAGCTTATTGTGCTTATTGCTTATTGTGTGTTTGTCTTATATTTTTAATCAAGTGTTTTTAATAGTTTTAATCTTTTAAAAGTTCATTTTTAATATTTTGATTATTTAGAGTTTTTAAAGATTTTAATTTGTGGCTTATTGGCTTTTTCTTAAAATTAGTTTGGTTAAAGTTTTGGTAAGTGTTTATTTGAATTTTGCTTATTTTGATTTTAGCTTACTTTTCATAATCCGGAATCTTAAACCCTTTTCCCGGATTATATTAAAACCTTTTATTCCGACTTAGTTCTTAATTTGTTCTTATTCCGAATTACATGCATCACAGCATTCCGAATTAGATAGCATATGGGATTCTGGATTGTGTTGATATTTCTCCATTCCGGATTAGGGTTATAGAACACATTCCGGATTAGTTCCAAATTAGGGATTCTGGATTGTGTTGGAATCTCTCATTCCGGATTGTGAACAAACCACACATTCCGGATTGCACTAGGACTAGATATTCCGAATTAGTAGTGTAGATAATTATTCCGGATTGTTGTCCGGGTTATCATTCTGAATTGTGTTGAAGTCTTGGATTTCGACTTGTTTGTATATCACAGATTCCGGATTGTGTGTCGTTTCTATATTCCGAACTAGTACTTGTTTTTGTCATATTCCGCCTTATGTGTTGTTTGGTTTTTCCGAATCATTTTTGAATTTACATTTTCCCGCCATTTTTCTTAAGTCTCATTTTAAATTGATTTGTCCTAGTTTAATTTCAAGTTTACTTTTTTTATAAAGTTTTAATTTTTAAAGTTTACATTTTATTAAGTTTTAAATTTGCTTTATTTCTTTTATATTTTGTCATTTACTTTTAAAGTTTTAATTTTAAAATTAAAATAGCTCAACGACATTTTCTTTCTTTTACACCACGAACAACTGAGTCGGACTTTTAACCGTGATCAATTCGATTAGACACAAATTTCACACAAAATTCGATTAGACCAATTTCACCTAAAAAATCTAGTTATTAAAATGGCGCCGGTCCCGCTACCGGCTCTTTTCGTGAAGATTAACGGTTTTTGTGAGAGACGCGTTGGATTTTGGGATCCGTTCACTTTTGAAGGTTATTTTTCTTGCAAAAAATTTCAAAAATCCATAAAAATTAAAATTTTCAAAAATCCAAAAACATTTAAAAAATCATAAAAAGTAGTTATTTTTCAAAAAGTTTTGCACCAAAAATATTTTCTTTTCACGTTAACCATTATTTTTCTTCTATTTGCTATTCTTTTCTTTTGTAGGTGTATGCGTACCCGTTCACGCAATAGGAAATCCATACAAGCCGTTATCATCGAGCCTTCTGTTGTTAACACAATGGAAAACCGTCAAATGATCGAGCTCTTGCAATCACATGTTGAAGGCAATGAAGATGCGATTGTGGTTCCGGCTATTAATGCAAATAACTTCGAGCTCAAGACCGGTTTTATTCAAATGGTGTTCGCAACACCTTTCTTAGGCCGTACTCATGATGATCCGCACGATCACATAAAAAGGTTTGTTCACTTAACCAATACCGTGAAATACAATGAGGTTTCACAAGAGGCAATTCGTTTGCTCCTCTTTCTTTTCTCTCTCGAGGGACAAGCCCGGACTTGGCTTGATAAGGAACCACCCCAAAGTATTATAACATGGGCGGACCTAGAAACCAAATTTATCAATTATTTTTTCCCACCCTCACGTACTACCGCTTTGCGGAATGACATCATTAATTTTGAATAAAAGTACGGTGAGACGTTTAGTGAATCTTGGGATCGTTTTAAGAAACTTTTAAGAAAGTGTCCACAACACGGTTTTACGAAGGTACGGTGAGACGTTTAGTGAATCTTGGGATCGTTTTAAGAAACTTTTAAGAAAGTCACGGGTCCGGTTCACACATGTTAGAATAAAAACACGATCCGGTTCATGAGTATTTTTCAAGGTTTATTATTTTTACAAGTTATATTATTTTTACAAGACTTAAAATTAAATCAATTAAAGCATGAACATGATTAATTTAATTTACATGACTTAGGTTATTAATTTAATTATTAATACATGAATTTTAACCTAAGTATTTATCTTTTAATTAGACTATATAATTAATTAATTATTAAAACCATGACTATAATTAATTAATTTACATGACTTAGGTTATATTATTAATAAATAATAATACATGTTTTAACCTAATTATTTTCACCTTTATTTAATTAAAATCATATTACATTAATTAAATACTTAAAACATATAGTTTATTTAATTTACATGAAATAATTAATAAACTATACTATATAATCTCATGACTTAGAATATTAATCAGAAAACACTTAAGCTTATATAATTAGCTTAATTATCCAACTTACATCTAATTATGGAAACTTTCGATTTTTAGAAACTTATTTAATTGAGGCAGCTAATCTATTTATGGAAACTTTCTATTTTTAGAAACTTATCTATTTTAAGCAGTAATTCTATTTTTGGAAACTTTCTATTTTTGGAAACTTTCTATTTTTGGAAACGTTCTATTTTTGGAAACTTTCTATTTTTGGTAACTTTTTATTTTAGGAAACCTGCTATTTTTAGAAAATTACTTATTATTACACAACAAGTATAATAATACATGAAATACAAGTAATACTTAATCAGAATAGATAGAATATATGATAAACACAGTATAAAGCTTAAATGAGTAAAACATGACATGAACACATAAAACAAGCTAAAACATGATATAAAACCAGTTACGTACTCAGTAATAAGATACTTATACACGTATGTATTTATGTAGCATTAGTGATACCGAAGTATGACTCTCTTCCGTTCGTCTTCTTCGTTCACTGGACATAAGGTACGGATTCTCCGTCCTTTCAGTATGGACATTCTTTCCTTATTAGGATTTCCCGTATGCAGCCAACTGTTTTCCCCAATATATGTTTTATATGTTTTGATTGCTTATGTTTAATTAGAATACCTGAAGCCATATACATGCATGACCAGTTTCACCTAGTTATGGAGGTACCATAACCATAACACTGGAGGCACCAATTTTATGACTTCACCACAGCGGAATGATAGCTCGTGGTGTCCCTTTCAGCTTTTGGCCATTTATTATATTATCAGGTGGGGCGTATGGGTGCATCCTAGTTACATGTTTTCAGCAGATTACTTAGTGTGAATGTGGTGTGTGCCTTGCATCCTTCACAATGAGCTGATCCATCCTACCCAAAACCAGTATATTAAATTAGAGGCAGCCCCTCTAATTTACATGACGAGGTCACCCCTCCAAGTATTCATGCACGTTGATATTTCATGACATATATTGGCTAATGGTAAAATATGTTAAACAGTTTTTACAAGATAAACATAAGGCTTTTCAAACTATAAAACCAGTTTCACTAAGATATAACCAGGTTATCCAGGACTTAGTTTCTTCCGCTATTTCATGCTTATATGCTTATATTATTCATGCTCTATTTGTATATTCGTGCACTGAGCGTATTGCTTAGCCGTTTTCCTTTTCATGTTCCCAAAACGGCAGGTACTCAGGGACGCTCGTAGACTTTAAGCGTACGTGCATATGGACTGGAAGCTTTCTAGACTTCTTTACTTTATGCATTTATCTATACTTTGATACTCGTTTCCATGGACATTGTTTAGTCCTTTCATTTACAGTACTTATGTTTGTATGTGATGAGTTCTACTTTTGGACTATCGATGTTTGATTCCGGTATTTCCTTTATGGTCATGTAATGTTTAGACATTTATCCTTGTATTCTTTGATGACACGCCATAATCACGTGTGACATTCCATTTATCAAAATGGGGTGTTACAATTATGGTATCAGAGCCAAGGCTTCGACATGTAGGCTCTCAAAACATGACCTGTGATTAGTGGGTAGTCACTATGGTCTTCCTAGAACTGACAGACAGTTTTCATGCATTCATCATTTTCATGCATACATATATATGTCATTGTCGCAGGTTTATGACTAAGTAACGGTTGGTACAGGACTGGCCCTATTTAGTCGCATGTGTTTTATCGAAACTTTTAAATTTGGGACCGACCCATTGGCGTCCCCTCGCCATGTCTTTTATTTTGGGTGAACTGGCCATAGGCGTTCACTCTCGCGCATACAAAAGTTTTCATAAAACTGCATCATGCATTCATGTACAAATTTTCCTGCATAAAATTTTTCTCATGATTTATTGGTATAAAATTTTTTCATGTATATAGTTTATGTTTTAATCAGTTTAATCATGTATTTTATGTTATACTGTTAGATGGTTCTCACGCGCGAGCAGGAACAACTCAATGCAGCAATCTAAGCTGCAATGCAAGCTTTGCTTGCTCAGCTAAGGAACGAAATTAGGGCTGAGGTTCAGGCTGCCAACAATCAGCAGCATCACCCAGTACCTCCTCCTCCTCCTTCAGCAACATTGGCCACATGGCTGGAGTGATTCAACAAGCTCTGTCCTCGAGCTTTGGAGAGAACAGATAGCCCTAGTGAAGCTGAAAGCTGGTTAGCTCACATTGAGAAGATCTTCGATGCTATGGGTTGTGACCCCATTTTCAAGTCGAGGTTGGCATGCTATCGGTTTGAAGGTGATGTGTTAAACTGGTGGTTAGCACTGAAGCAGTCTGAGGGAGGTGATAATTGGGTGGCTGGTTTGACATGGGCTCAGTTCAGAGATAGGGTGATGGAGCAACGAGTTCATGCAGCGCTTTCTTCGCTTAGCTGGTTTCCTTGGTGCAGCAGCAGGTACTCCTGAAGAGCAGGCACACCACTTTAGGTGGGCTCTTCGCACATCGGTCGCAAACAACTTGGTGTGTGCTACGTTCAACACGGTAGCACAAGTGGCCGATGCAGCACGTAAGCTGGAGATGCTGCAGGAGAGAGATGAGTTCGGGGAAGCAGAGAGACCCGATAAGAGGTAAACATTCGTATTCAAGCGGTGACCACTCCGTATTCTTTCAGTATATGTCAATATTTCATCTCTTCAAATTGTATCTTCCAGGCAGAAGACTGAGGACCGGTCTCAGCCGGCTACTCAACAGCAGCCTAATCAGCCCAAGGGAAACGGTCAGACTAACGACCGTTCTGCTACGGATAGGCGTGGCGGTAATGATAATTACCGTAACAACGCTGGACACTCCAACAGCAGCAGGTCCTTATACTTACGCATTTTCTTATGATTACATGTTATGATTCTTAATTCTGACACATTAGCAAATCTTCTACCAGGAACCATGGTAACGGTAGGGACCAGTTACAGAGAGGTTCGCAGCCTAACCGTCCAGCTATCACTGGTATTCAATCTTACGATTATCCACATTGTCCTTTGTACCCTATTATCATGTCTCATGTATAATGTTTTATCAGGTTCTCAGCCAGTTAGGACACCTGCTGGAGGATATACTCATCCTCTTTGCTCTACTTACCGCTGTAGGCACCCAGTGCCATGTCGCCGCGACAGTGACGCATGCTTCAAGTATGGTCTTCCTAGCCATCGCATGAAGGACTGTCGCAAGGGCGAGATGGAGGGCACATCGGGACATGCTGATACCAAGCCGCCTCCTACTACTGGGCGTGTTTACACGACATCTCGCGATCAGGCCAACAAGTCTACAGGTACCATCACTGGAATCTTGTATATGTATGGTCAAGTTGCATGTGTTCTGTTTGATACGGGTGCTACTCACTCGGTCATTTCTACTGCTTATGCCAAGAATGTTAGTATACTCCCCATACCGCTAGAGAATAGACTTAGTATTTCCACGCCTTTGAGAGACTATGTACTTATAACCCATGTGTACAAGAGCCTTCCCCTAGAGTTTGACGACAAGGTTCGTCCTGTTGACGCACTTCCGCCTGACATGAATGATTTCGACATGATTTTGGGCATGGATTGGCTATCCAAGCATCATGCTACCATAGACTGCCATTCATATCGAGTGATCTTTGGTGATGTTAATGCGCTAGAGTACATTCATAACGGGTTCGTACCCGGCAGGTCTGTACAAATCATATCAACCCTGTAAGCACGTGCACTACTGTCACATGGGTGCGAGGGATATCTAGCTACTGTTCATGACATGGATGTTGAATCCCCATCAATTCAGGATTAGCCGATAGTGTCAGAATTTCCAGATGTATTTCCAGAAGAACTTCCGGGCATACCACCTGCACGTGAAGTAGAATTTAATATCGAGCTCATTCCAGTAGCTGATCCGATTTCCATGGCTCCTTATCGCATGGCTCCCATAGAGTTAAAGGAGCTGAAGGATCAACTGCAAGAACTTCTGGAACGAGGTTTCATTCGACCGAGTGCATCTCCATGGGGCGCACCGGTCTTATTTGTTAAGAAGAAGGACGTCAGTATGCGTCTTTGCATAGACTATCGCGAGCTCAACAAGATTACCATCAGGAATAGGTATCCACTGCCACGTATAGACGATCTGTTTGACCAACTCCAAAGGGCCAAACATTTCTCCAAGATTGATCTTAGGTCAGGCTATCATCAGCTACGGGTTAAGGAGCAGGACATCGCCAAGACTGCTTTCCGTACACGCTATGACCACTACGAATTTATAGTCATGGCATTCGGCCTGACCAATGCTCCAGCAGTGTTCATGGATTTGATGGACAGAATCTTCCATGAATTTCTGGAAAAGTTCGTCATTGTTTTCGTCGATGACATCCTGATTTTCTCTAAGTCCAAGGAGGAACACGAAGATTGTCTTCGTACAGTACTACAGATTCTTCGCCAGAAGCAGCTGTATGCTAAATTCTCCAAGTGTGAGTTCTGGTTAGACAAGGTGGCATACTTAGGTCACATTGTATCAGCAGAAGGAATCACCATGGATCTAGCAAAGGTTGAGGCTATTACCAAATGGCCAAAGCCAACATCAGCGACTGAAGTCCGCAGTTTCCTAGGCTTAGCTGGTTATTACCGTAGGTTCGTGGAGAACTTTTCCCGCCTAGCACTGCCACTGACCAAACTGATGCGGAAAGGGGAGAAATTCGTCTGGACTGAAGAACGAGAGAAGAGCTTTGAAGACCTGAAGCAGAAGTTAGTATCTGCACCTATTCTTACTCTCCCATCTGGTACGGGTGGATTTCAAATCTACAGTGATGCATCGGGAAGGGACTTGGTTGTGTTCTCATGCAACATGGGAAGGTGATCGTGTACGCTTCACGGCAGCTTAAGCCTTATGAGGAAAATTACCCTACGCATGACTTGGAGCTTGTTGCAGTTGTGTTTGCATTGAAGATATGGAGGCACTACTTGTATGGAGAATCATGTGATATTTTCACGGACCACAAGAGCTTGAAGTATATCTTCACTCAATGTGAATTAAACATGAGACAGAGGAGATGGTTAGAGCTGTTGAAGGATTATGACATTAATCTGCAGTATCATCCCAGCAATGTGAATGTAGTAGCAGATGCACTTAGCAAAAATTCCGGAATGATCAACGACATTAAGATTGAGGAAGAAATCATAAGAGACTTGGAACGACTAGACATAGAGATCATGGTACATGGACAGCGCGGTTACTGCTCTAATCTTAGAGTAGAACCCGAGTTACTCTCTTGGATCAAGGAAGCTTAGAAAGATGATGGAGAAATCTGGGCGATAATTCAGAATTTGGAGAAGCAGACAGAATTTCGAGTAGATGTAGATGGTATCTTATGGCAGGGCACGAGACTTTGCGTTCCTGATGATCAAGAACTCCAGGAAGCCTTGTTACCTGCAGCTCATAGCTCCCCATTTTCTATCCATCCTGGTTCGACCAAGATGTACCATGACATCAAGCAGTACTTTTGGTGGAGTGGTATGAAATAGGATGTTGCCACTTACGTCTCCATATGTCTTACCTGCCAGCAGGTTAAGATTGAGCATCAGCGATCTGGCGGTCTTCTTCAACCGTTAGATATTCCAGAGTGGAAGTGGGACAAAATCACCATGGATTTTGTTACTGGTCTTCCGCCAACCAAGAGGAAGAACGATGCTATTTGGGTGATCGTTGATCGACTTAACAAATCAACTCATTTCTTACTGATCCACAAGGAATATTCGGTCAGTAAACTCACCGATACTTATAGAAGGGAGATCATGAGACTCCATGGTGCTCCATCCAGTATCGTCTCAGACAGAGATCCTCGATTCACTTCGTGATTCTAGAGAAGTCAGTAGAAAGCTTGGGGTACATAACTTAAGCTTAGCACGGCTTTTCATCCTCAAACAGACGGGCAGTCAGAGCGAACGATTCAGACATTGGAAGACATGTTGAGGTCATGTGCGTTGGAATGGACGGGTGATTGGGACGATTATATCTGTTTGGTCGAGTTTGCATACAGCAACAGTTGGCACGCAAGTATCAAGTGTGCTCCTTTTGAGATGTTGTATAGCAGAAAGTGTCGCGCCCCAATCTGTTGAGATCAGGTTGGTGAGCGAACACTTGAAGGACCAGAGATCATAGAGTTGACTAATGAGAGGGTCGCAGTAGCTAAGCAGAAACTTCAAGAAGCACGGTCACGTCAGAAGAGCTACGCATACAAGCATCGTAGGGACATACATTTTAACGTAGGGGATCACGTTTTCCTTAAGGTTTCGACGGCACGTGGTGTTAGACGTTTTGAAATTAAAGGGAAGCTCAGTCCTCGTTTCATCGGATCGTTTGATATCATTGAACGAGTCGGTGAAGTATCTTACCGTTTAGCGTTACCTCCGCAGCTTTCTCTGTGCACAATGTGTCAGAGGGTACCAGTATCATCCCCTTCACATGGTTCAATATCCACTAGAACAGATTCGTGAAGATCTCACTTTCATAGAAGAACCCGAACGAGTTCTTGACAGACAAGAACGGGTCATGAGAAGGAAGACGATTCCATTCGTCAAAATCCTTTGGAGGGATCATACCGAGCGATAAGCCACTTGGGAAACAGAGGAGTCTATCCGGGCTTCTTACCCTCATTTCATATTTTGAATTCGGGTATGTTCTTCTTTTCCTGTTACTTTATCTATAATTCGGAGACGAATTATTCTTTTTAGGGGGAAGAGTTGTAAAACCCGCATGCTTTTACCATGAATAGTACCCTTACGATAGTACGTACATCATTAGAACTTTCCTTTTATAGCACGTTTACGTTTCACGAACAAGAATTACAAGTATTACGTACGTGTTATAACACGATAAGTATTTATTACGTATTAACACACGATAATTATTCCAATAATAATTATAATCACGAACATACGAACATGAAATCATGAACGTAATTAATCACGCGCTAATATTACGTATGTGTGTATATTTATTACGAACATGAATAAATATATTAAGTCACGATCGATAGCAAATTAAATCACGTAAATTAAGAACACGAGAACACACTTATATTTTAGACACGAGAAAGGTTCGGGTTACCCTTATGTGGGCCTCTACCCGCGGCTACACCAAGACAAAAGGGCCAAGCCCATAATTTTTACTAAACATGAAAATTAAGGAAAAGGTATTTTCATTTTAACAAGATTTAGAAAATAACTAAAAACCCTAAAAATCCCTTTTCTTCTTCCTCTCTTGGCCGCCGGGTTTAGCATCACCACAAGGGTGATTCGGGTTGATTTTGGTCTTTGATTTATTGCAAGGATCATGGTGTGATCATCCTCATTCGATTCACGTGATCGGTATAACCTTTAACCTTTTTCTTTTATGTTTTGATTTATTTAATCACATAAAATCATGCATGTTTTTAATAAACTAATTAAAAACAAGATATAAACATGTTAATAATCATGGGGTTTAAATCAATTAAGGGTTTAGGGGTGTTTTGTTTGTGGTCGACGCGTAACCGAGCCCCAAGGGGGTCTCGACTTGGCTTATTTCGCACCACCGAGACCATATGGTCTCGGTTTGGTGGTGATGGTGTCACGGCAGCAGCAAGGCAAAGGGAAACCCCGACTTAGGTCGGGGTATGGTGATGTTTACGGGTCCGGTTCATGGGTTTTAATCACGGGTCCGGTTCACACATGTTAGAATAAAAACACGATCTGGTTCATGAGTTATTTTTCAAGGTTTATTATTTTTACAAGTTATATTATTTTTACAAGACTTAAAATTAAATTAATTAAAGCATGAACATGATTAATTTAATTTACATGACTTAGGTTATTAATTTAATTATTAATACATGAATTTTAACCTAAGTATTTATCTTTTAATTAGACTATATAATTAATTAATTATTAAAACCATGACTATAATTAATTAATTTACATGACTTAGGTTACATTATTAATAAATAATAGTACATGTTTTAACCTAAGTATTTTCACCTTTATTTAATTAAAATCATGTTACATCTAATTAAATACTTAAAACCTATAGTTTATTTAATTTACATGAAATAATTAATAAACTATACTATATAATCACATGACTTAGAATATTAATCAGAAAACACTTAAGCTTATATAATTAGCTTAATTATCCAGCTCACATCTAATTATGGAAACTTTCTATTTTTAGAAACTTATTTAATTGAGGCAGCTAATCTATTTATGGAAACTTTCTATTTTTAGAAACTTATCTATTTGAAGCGTTAATTCTATTTTTGAAAACTTTCTATTTTTGGAAACTTTCTATTTTTGGAAACTTTCTAATTTTGGAAACTTTCTATTTTTGGTAACTTTCTATTTTTGGAAATTTTCTTGTTTAGGAAACATACTATTTTTAGAAAGTTACTTATTATTACAAAACAAGTATAATAATACATGAAATACAAGTAATAGTTAATCAGAATAGACAGAATATATGATAAACACAGTATAAAGCTTAAATCAGTAAAACATGACATGAACACATAAAACAAGCTAAGACATGATATAAAACCAGTTACGTAGTCAGTAATCAGATACTTATACACGTATGTATTTATGTAGCATTAGTGATGCCGAAGTAGGACTCTCTTCCGTTCGTCTTCTTCGTTCACTGGACATAAGGTACGGGTTCTCCGTCCTTTCAGTATGGACATTCTTTCCTTATTATGATTTCCCGTATGCAGCCAACTGTTTTCCCCAATATATGTTTTATATGTTTTGATTGCTTATGTTTAATTAGAATACCTAAAGCCATATACATGCATGACCAGTTTCAACTAGTTATGGAGGTACCATAACCATAACACTGGAGGCACCAGTGTTATGACTTCACAACGGCGGAGTGATAGCTCGTGGCGTCCCTTTCAGCTTTTGGCCATTTATTATATTATCAGGTGGGGCGTATGGGTGCATCCTAGTTACATGTTTTCAGCAGATTACTCAGTGTGAATGTGGTGTGTGCCTTGCATCCTTCAAAAGGAGCTGATCCCTCCTACCCAAAACCAGTATATTAAATTAGAGGCAGCCCCTCTAATTTGCATGACGAGGTCACCCCTCCAAGTATTCATGCACGTTGATATTTCATGACCTATATTGGCTAATGGTAAAATATGTTAAACAGTTTTACAAGATAAACATAAGGCTTTTCAAACTATAAAACCAGTTTCACTAAGATATAACCAGGTTATCCAGGACTTAGTGTCTTCCGCTGTTTCATGCTTATATGCTTATATTATTCATGCTCTATTTGTATATCCGTGCACTGAGCGTATTGCTTAGCCGTTTTCCTTTTCATGTTCCCAAAACGGCAGGTACTCAGGGACGCTCGTAGACTTTAAGCGTACGTGCATATGGACTGGAAGCTTTCTAGCCTTTTTTACTTTATGCATTTATCTATACTTTGATACTCATTTCCATGGACATTGTTTAGTCCTTTCATTTACAGTACTTATGTTTGTGTGTGATGAGTTCTACTTTTGGACTACCGATGTTTGATTCCGGTATTTCCTTTATGGTCATGTAATGTTTAGACATTTATCCTTGTATGCTTTGATGACACGCCATAATCACACGTGACATTTCATTTATCAAAATGGGGTGTTACACTATTACTACACGTAGTGGAGAAACTATAGTAGGACCTTCTACCCCTCATCCAGTTATTCCATCTACACCTCCTCCATCCCCATTTATTACTCCTACTACCACACCTAGTACTAGTTCTACATTACCATCTCCACCTCTTACGGAAGAAGTACCAAAGAAAAACCCTTCATCATCCCCACTTTCCACCTCTCAATCTTTACCATCTCAACCTTCAACATCTCAACCTTTACCTTCTATGTAGAAATTGATAACCTATGAATCTATGAAGTGGGTTGATGTTTTTCTAGTGAGAGAAACTAGAGAGAGAAAGTGAGAGAAATATATGGAAGATTTTATTAATATGAAAAGTGAATGAAACAACAACCAACCCCTTTCCTTAGTGGAAAGGGGTATTTATACTCCAAGTCATAAGTGGACTTGGGCCGGTCCATGACAAGCCCATGGACCGGTTCTTACTTAAGTTAATAAGCAAATGATAACTAATATCTAACTACGAGCTATTACAACATGAATATTATTGTGGAGTGACCGATACTTTTAATATACGTAAACACGTATTTCTAACAATCTCCCCCTAAGGGAGGTCACTCCACGTTACAAAGTTCTAAACCTAGCATACTATACTAAGTCTTCGTTCTTTAGCTCGTAGTCTTTTCTTCTTTTCTTTCTTTTGTTGTGAATATGTTGATTTGATCTTTTTGCCTTTGACTTGAGAGCATTGTTCTTTGGCCTTTCACGTGCGATCTTTGCCTTTCTTGTGAACTTTGCCTCCTCGTGACTTCATGTTCCACACACTTACGTCTTTTTGTTGAATTCTTGAAAGCTTCAGAGTTTGGTACAGCGGAAGACTTCATCTTTTACTTTCTTGAATTTTTGCTAAACTTTGTTGTAAAAGACATAAGCATGTGGGAACGACTTTTACCGGTACACCGCAACACCACCGTCTTTACTGGTACTCAGCAACGCCACCGTCTTCAACAGGTACACAGCGACGCCACCGTCTTTAGCAGGTACACAGCAACGATACGAATAAAATGGCTTTGAACATTTTATTCTAATTCGGTAGCATTTTACCTCCGGTCGGTGAAGACCGTTGGACGATATTAGATATCGTACCCGTGACGGATAGTTTCAATTAAGTAACTTCCTGACAGGATTTCGCGGGTAAACCCGTTCTCTTTATTCGACCGTCCAAAGCTGACTGCGAACATAAAGAGTGAATCACTTGGATAAATTATCCTTGTGATTAAAAGCCGTCAATTCATGAAACCTGGAACAAGTGAATTTCAATTAAGATTTTCACCATCGTTGCTTTCCAGTTGTCACGAGCTCAATTCATAAAGAATCTTGCGCGTTACCTACCAAGTGCTGTTTGATGTTGACACTAGAAGGATTTCCACTCGTCACTGTGGTCAATAAAGAGTCACTCTGAGTGTTCTGGCAAGATCATATGATAATGCGAAGAGGCCTGGAACGAGTTTAAGTTCAATTAAGAATTAAACCACTGTTACCTTCCAGTTTTTCACAAGATTGGTTCTAAAAGAACCGCACGTGTAACCTACCATGAGCTTGTTTGATGTTGGCTCAAGCAGGATTTCCATCTTCATTGTAATACTTGCGTATCACTCGGATGTTCTGGCAATATTACAAGAATACTGCGTAGGACTCATGAAAATCTCTTACTTTTCACAGTGTGTGAGAAAGCAAGGAATAAATGGAAAGTGTCCTAATGAGACTTTTGATGATCTCTTGGCTCTAGACTCGATTGTGCGTTTTGATTTAGTGAGCGATGGCTGGAGAGGAGTGCCACCTTTTCAATACCAGTCTATTCGGAGTGAATAAACCAATAGATAACGTGTTGATCTCCGTGTGATTAAAACAAATACCTTTTGAGAGATATTTGAGTTAGCTGGGGAAGGGTTGTGCATTGCATCACTGGGTCCATGATGTCTTTCTTCAATACCGAGAATCATTAGCAAAAATGACCTCAATAGCATATGTATTGACCCGGTTTCTGCCTAAAGTTGTAAGGAGGGCTTCTTTCTTTACACCCTTTATCTTTACATTTCTTTTTCATTCTTCAACCCCTTCAATGCTTACCAATACGTCATCACTAGCACCTTGTTGTGATTGTTCCAGTGCTAGCTTAAGTACTTGGTCGGCATTCAGCTACGTTCACATTCTTTCTCCATCTTTCCTAGGACTTCTAATTCTAACTAGGGAATTGTCCTTGGGAAGATTCCATCGGCTCTGATGAATCATTGGACTAAACCTAATCCTACCACCCTTTTGTCACCACATCCGTCGTGAATTAAGCGTGTTTTGGGAAGGAATTGCCACCATGAAAAATCATTGAAAATCACCTAAAGTACTTGTGATATTGAAATCAAAAGTTTTGTACCTTAGGTGTTTTGTTCATCAAAAACGCTCCCCCTTAACACGTGCTTAACACATATTAAGTTGGATAATCTTTAAGTCTTTTTCATCTTTTAGCCAAGTATCACTTACGTCTCCTTAATCCCATTTTCTCCCCTTATCCAAAATGTTAACCATTAATATTTGGGATATTGAATGGATTAACCGGTCTTTGGGTAAAAATGAAATTGTTGTTTGGCCATAGAACAACTGATTGCTCCCCCTTAAGTTAATAAGGGGTAGTTGTAGTGCTTTAATATGATATATTTTGAAAGATTTAGAATCTCGTGAGAAATTCTTGAAAAATTATCATACTTTAACACTACAACAAGCCATTAACGCACATTATTCACAAATATACATATTCACAAATAATACCGATATAGAGTGACCTGAAATGTACGACCCTTCAGATGGATCGTTGCAGTGTCCTGTAGTGCACTCCATATGGTCTACCACCCACAAATCTTTCCAAGCTCCTCATCAATCTACGTTCACGGAGCTTCTGATCGATCTTCTTGATGACATACTTCGCCATCTGCCGGTAACCTGGATGCCAATCCTCCGTCATTTCTGGCAAAGTCTTACCCGAGTTCAGATGCTCCAACTTTCCTCTGACTTGTATAAGAGTTCCATCACTATACTTGTGGAGCTCCCCCATCCTCATAAACTTCATCAAACCTCGACTGTTTAAGTAGAAAATGCCGTAATTCGGGACCGAAATGCCGGTATAAGGACATCTTGCTACATGTTGAGGTAACACTTTGTTCACAGGACGGGTTAAATTGAGCTTCCTCTGATAGCTTTCGACTCCCAACTGAAGGTCTTCAACTCTTGACTTAATGACAACGCTTCGTGTGAACATACGAAGTGCTGTATTCAACGCAATCAGGTCTTCACGAGGAATATGTGTCAGTTGATCTCTGGTCATCAGAAGCAGCATATCTTCGATATCCTCAAGGCGAATGATGGAAAAATCTCCCTGCTGGATTTTGTATTCCCTGTCATCCTCCCTTTTCAAACGAATCTCCGTCACATGATAGTAGCCATTCTTGGCTTCTGTTTTCATCCCTAAAATGCTGGAGATGCGGATATCGGATCTGACTGAGCTTCCAGAATTGACTAAGCAGCAACACCTGTACGCCCTTCTGACTCGTTCGTCCCAATGAGATGCACCTATGACAGCATACATATCATAATTACGATTTATCTTAGGGACCCAGAGTCGGTTTACCTTTTCCTCGATGAAGGGTATTGTCCCCCAGTTGGCAGCTTTCAGCAATGTCAGGGATGTTGCGTATTTTGATGACCCCTTGAGTAGATACACCAGATCATTGGTGACAAAGAAGTCAAGAGCAATCTGATTATCTTGATCCATTGGAGGTGGAGCTCTTTCTGATTCATGAAGACCTGGCCGTTGAACGGTATTCAGAGCCTTCAGGATCTCCTCGGCATAGTATTCGAACTCCATTTGGGGCAACCGGGTTTTGGCGCGAAGTCTTTTATCCTTCAGTATTTTCTTCACCAATGATGGAGTAACCGAAGTCTTATACTCATGAGCAAGAAATGCACATAAGTCAATCGGACTTCGGATACGAAGGTACAAGACTTCTTTGTCGGCGTCGGTGATCGGATCATACTGCGCCGCTGCCATGATCCAAGCCTGTGGTGGAGCAGTCTCGTCGATTTCCAACGTGTCCTCCCAGTTCCTTGTGCTTGGTTCAGCAATAGTAGATTGTGGGTTTTGTTGCAGAGGAGTGGAGATGTGAACATCTGCTTCAGATTCAGGCATTTCAGCAGTGTCATGGATGGGTGAGTGTTGAGCAGCTTCTGGTTCGGTAACCGATTCTGCAATCACAGGAGTAACAACACAAGAACTAACGGGGTTAGTGGTAACAGGTATTGATTTATGGATAAATGTACCAGGAATAGATGACCCAGTAGTGGCATTCACGTCATGGCGCCACTTCGATCGTCTGGATTCCGTGGATGTAGACTTCTCCTTTGGTGCTGCATCCTTTTTTGACTTGGTGCCAGACTTAACCACTTTCTTTGAGCTGGCGCCTTTATCCCCTTTCTCACGCTGTTCACCTTTATCAGCATTGCTCCCCTTAACACTCTCCTGGTGACCATCACCACCATCGTTACCATCATTATCATCATCATCCTCATCATCACCATCCTCATCATCATCCTCATCTTCATCATCATTATCACTATCGTCCTCATCATCCTTATCATTCTCATCCTCATCCTCCTCCTCATTCTTATCTTCTTCTTCTTCTTCTTCCTCCTCTCCACCAGTACCCTCGTCTTCCTCACTCTCTTCCCGTTCTTCTTCAGGGAGAATGTGGTAGGGAACCACACTTCCAAATGTCTTGAACAACCTATCATCCTCCATGATAGCGTCATTCAGGGATTTGAAGAGAGCTCGTTGTTTCCTCGATTTATCAAACGAACCAAGTTCCTTCATTCGAGCCTTAAGGATCTTCTTTAGTTCAAAATCCGTCAAGTCATATGCGATCTTGTAGGCGGCTTCTGAAGGATTGGATGACTTGATCATCAAGTTATCAGCAGCAAGCGTCTTCAAGTCATCACGCAGTTTAGGCATTAAGGATTCAACTGAGTCTTTTACTTTCTGCTCAATAGTAGCTTCAAGAGCGTCGTTTTGCTCTTTAAGGTCATCCTTAATAGCTTTAAGTCTTGCAATTCGTGCTTTATGCCTATTAGCTTCATCCCTTTTTACCTGAGCAAGTTCCTCTGCATGAGCTTTACGTGTAGCTTCCATGTCTGCAGCGAACTTGGCAATCAACTCTTCTTGAGCTTTCCTTGATGCTTCTTCACTTTGAGCTCTTCTATTTAACTCTTGGCGAAGTTCATTCATTTCTTTCTTGTGAGCATCCACATGTTTATCCAACATCTCGCCCAACACTATTGCTGCCATTGCAGATGTTGCAGATGTTGCAGATGTTGATGGAATAGGCTCAGTTGTGACTGCGGTGCTAAGGATGGGTTTTGGTGGTGGTGGAGGAAGTGGTGTAGAAACCTGTTTGGTTGGTAATGGTTGAGTTGGTGGAGGTTGAGTTGTTAAAGGTTGAGTAGGTGGAGGAGGTGGTGTAGAAACAGGGATTGATGGCTCCTTCGAAGTGGAGTAATTTTCAGGTGACCCAAACTCATCAACATCTTCAGGTTCAATATACTCATCCTCAACGTCTACTCTTACACCTGAACCACTACCACCAGTATCTTTTCTGCTCCTTTTAATGGCTGTTTTCATCATTTGTTTCTCGGTTTTCTCAAGATCAGGATCAGCAATATCTGCTTCATCACGTAGACGCATCAAATCCTTACCCTTTCCCTTTTTACCCTCTGTCTTCTTCTTCTTGGTTTTGGGCTCAGGTAAATCTGCTTGCTTCCTTTTACCTTTGCTTTTAACCGTGGTAGATGAGTCTTCACCTGCTAGAAGGCTTGCTCGTTGTTTCTCAATTTCCGCAAGCAAGTTCGTGTAGTCATCGGATGCAATAATCTCATCGGTCAGAAGATGACTGGGAATGGGACCAGGAATAACCGTATTCGAATGAGTCTCCTGCCTTAAGTCTACCAAATCATCATCATCTATCATGTGGTGACGACTACCTGCAAGCTTGTTAATGGATGCATCGTTTTCCATAAAGTAATGTATGATCAACTTAATAAACCTAGGGTACTGGTAAGTTTTGATTTTACCCTTAGTGTTAGTGAAGAGTTGAAAAGTAAACTCCTCCCACAGCAGTGATGCATAATCAATACCCATACCTTTGAACATACCATAAAACATCTTGATGATCGGTGGACGAACAGCATCATACCCAGTTGTCTTGGGTGTCAAGCATCGGCTAAGGATCCCAAAGATAGCTTTCCATGGTTGACCAATTTTGGCAGTAGTAAACTCAGACGGGGTTCGAATGTCAAGACATCCAATAGCAGTGAACATCTCCATCATCTGGTCCTTGGTTGGGTTGGGAGAGTATGCTGCTAGACCTTTGAGAATCGGTCGAAAGCCAAAGATCTTCCTGAAGTCTGACACAGTAAGCGTCTGCTGCTTGTTGTCCAAGGAAAAAGTGATCTTGTTCGACGTCCTCTCTTTGGTAGCCCAGAACTCATAAAGGTAGTCATAGGGCACCGAAGCACTTCTCCTTAGCGCATACTTGAAGTGAGATTTATCAAGCATGGCTGTGGCTACCTTAAAGCCATTATGGGTAGAGTGAGATACCTCCTTCAGACGGTAGTTGTTTGGAACAAACTTAAGAGTCTTGGCTTCAGCAATGGCGGCGGCTCTGTTGTCTTGTAGTTGTTGTACGGTAGGGTTAGTCATCGTTTCTGCTTAAGATAAAACACAAAGGTTGATACAAACAAGTATAAATATCATTATGACTTTAAACCTAAGCATTGTACATATGACATAATCCCTTAAGCTTTGAAATCATTCAAACATCTTCTATTCGGAATATTCACTCAATTCGGAATAATAGTCCTATGCTGAATATAAGTCCTATTCGGAACATATAGCCTTATGCGGAAAACATTCCTATTCTGAATAAAAAAGGCAATTCGGAACTTTTGATCTTATGCGGAATAAATTCCCTATGCGGAACATTTGGGCTATGCGGAACATTTGGGCTATGCGGAACATTTGGGCTATGCGGAACATTTGGGCTATGCGGAACATTTTCCTTATTCGGAACATTTTCCTATTCGGAACATTTTCCTATTCGGAACATTTTTCTATTCGGAACATTGCCCTATGCGGAAAAAATTATCCTATGCGGAACATTTTGCCCTATGCGGAAAAAATTATCCTATGCGGAACATTTTGCCCTATGCGGAATATTTGCCTTATGCGGAACATTTTGCCCTATGCGGAAAATTTTGCCTTATGCGGAAAATTTTGCCCTATGCGGAACTTTTGCCCTATGCGGAAAAAACAGTTCTATTCGGAAAAAATGCTCCTATGCGGAAAGTGACAAGCAGTAACGATTTTCTAATTAGGCATGAGATCGTTTGATTCACATGTTCTAAAGGCCAAATTAGTGCATTTAAACCTATTCCGAATACACCCCAAGCAAAACCCCCAAATTATTTAACCCTAATTAATCAGTAATTTGATTCGAATTGATTTTCCAATTAAGCAGTTAATCAACTTGTTTATGCATATGAAAAATAGATCCGATTTAATACCTTTGATGATCTTGATCTTAGAAGAGTTATGATTTGAGATGATTGATTGTTTCGAGTGTTTGTTTATATGGAAGGATATCAATGGCGGCAAAAGAAATCTGGTAACAGTGATATGAAAGAAAAGAACGGGGGGGAGTAACTTTTGACTAGTCAAAGTTTTTCCACAAGTTTGGACAAGTTGTCAACTTTGCCCCCTCACTTTTCTTTTTGCTTCATTCATTATTCTTTTGTTTACTAAGTTTTTACACTTGCCATTTTGACCCTATCTTATGTTTAACTATTCGAGTCTTAGTGATTAGCTTAACTTAACACAAGCACAAAACTCTCCACGACAAGCTTATAAGTAACAACACTACAAATGCCAAAGCAATCCAACCATTAACCATTAAGCTTTGTGAGTTTCCTTGAAAACTTTTGAAGATCTTGTTGATGTGAAAGATGATGAAACATTTTCTCCCCCTTAAACGATGACCCGTTTTCTAGTTAAAGAGCTGTAGTCATTGTTTAACGAGGCACATGATGATGAAAAACATTTCCCAATTGATATCTTGAAAAAATTTTGATTTGTGGTGTTAATAAGATTTCTCTTATTTTAACAAATTAATGCACTGAGACGTACACTAATTCGTGTTAGACCAAGTTGTAAAGTAAACTTGATCCCTTTGCATGATTTGGCTTGTAAATCACGCCCGAGAAAATTAATTCCCGTTCTGAGCCAACGTTTTCCAAAGAAATACGTGACTTTAATATGAAAACCGGGTTGCAGTCTGAAATAACTACAAGCCATTATGGGCACGTTTTAAAAAATGTACAACTTTTATACGGACTCTATTTATGGCACCGTGTCAATATTGATCGACATTTCTAAGGCCGTAAATATTACCGTACTAAAAGACATGCCCGATTTAAACAAAAAATATTTTTGGTTTTTCTGGATTTTATAATTTTTATGGTTTTTATAGGTTTTATATTTTTTATGGTTTTTCTTGGTTTTATATTTTTGTATTTTTCTTTTGTGGTTTATATATTTACGATAATATACATGATCACAACCAAAGGATACTCTGAATAGTTTACCACGACTATTCAGCTGATTCTTCTGCCAACTCTTTGAGAGTCGCTGGAGTGAATGATTTCATGCCAAGCTTGTCGATCAAAAACTCGATTCGTCCTCGATCTAAGGCTTTGGTGAACATATCCGCCAGCTGGTACTCAGTAGTGACAAAATACAGCTCGATCACTCCGTTCTCCACCTGCTCCTTGATGAAATGGTAGCGAATGTCTATGTGCTTGGCCCGGGAGTGTTGAACATAGTTGCAGCAAAGGGCAATGGCGCTCTTGTTGTCACAATACATCGGGATTTTGTTAAATCCAAGACCGTAGTCAGTTAATTGTGATCTCATCCAAAGGACTTGAGCACAACAACCGGACATGGCGATGTATTCAGCCTCCGTGCTTGATATTGCAGCGCTTTTCTGCCTTTTTGAAGACCAACTGATCAATCTATCTCCTAGGAGTTGCACAGATCCAGAAGTGCTACGCCTCGTATCTTGACATCCAGCATGATCGGCATCTGCGTATGATATTAAAGCAATCGAGGAATCTTTCGGATACCATAGACCACGATGAAGTGTTCCTTTTAGATACCGAAAGATCCTTTTCACAACATGTAAGTGCTTTTCGGTAGGCCGAGCCTGATACCGGGCACACATGCATACAGCAAATTGCAAATCAGGCCTGCTAGCAGTCAGATAGAGAAGGGTGCCAATCATTCCACGGTAAAGTTTCGGATCGACAATAATCCCATCCCTATCTTCATCTAACTTGGTTTTCTCAACCATTGGAGTGTCTACGGGGTCACAATTCTCAAAGTTATATTTCTTAAGTGATTCTAGAGCATATTTGGATTGATTTATAAAGATGCCTCTGGGATTCTGAGAAATCTGTAATCCTAAGAAAAATGATATTTTTCCCATCATCGACATCTGAAAGCGTGTGGACATTATCTTCTCAAATTGTTTAGACAATTCTATGTTAGTGGCAGCAAAAATTATATCATCAACATAAATTTGTACCAGAAGCATGTCGTTGCCGTCCTTGAGAGTGAATAGAGTGGGGTCCACTTTGCCTTTGGAGAAGCCTTCCGACATGAGATATGTTGACAGGAGATCATACCACGCGCGTGGAGCTTGTTTCAACCCATAGAGAGCCTTCTTAAGCTTGTACACATGGTTAGGAGACTCCGTACTCACGAACCCATCCGGTTGACTAACATAAACCTCTTCCCTTAGTTCACCGTTCAAAAATGCCGTCTTCACATCCATTTGATAGACGATCATGTTCATATGAGCAGCAAACGCAAGGAATAGTCTAATCGCCTCCAATCTAGCCACAGGAGCAAAAGATTCCTCAAAGTCTATACCCAAGGCTTGTTTATATCCTCTAGCGACCAATCTTGCTTTATTCTTCAATACCGAACCCATCTCATCAAGTTTAACCTTATAAACCCATAACAAAGTAAGGATGTTAACCTTGTCAGGGCGAGGAACCAATTCCCATACTTCTAGTCGTTTGAATTCATTAAGTTCCTCCTGCATAGCTTCAATCCAAGATGATTGGGTCATAGCCTGCTGCCAATTTTTGGGTTCAACTTCAGAGAGAAATGCATCAAAGTAACAATATAGTGCACTCTCTTATAGTTGATGGCGTGTAGAGACTGGTCGATCTAGATCTCCAATAACATTCCTAATTGGGTGATCTTTTGTCCATTTAGTGCTATGGTTTTCAATCCTAGGTGGTCTGGAGTGAACAATAGATGGAGCTTCTTCTGAGGTAGAGGCGGCTGAAGGGTTTTCAGGGATCGCTACACCAAAGAAAGGAAGCTCTTGCAAGTGAGCATATTCCAGGTCGTGATCAGTAGTATCCTCTTCTACATCATTAGGCACAAGTAGGGGTGATGATTCAGGTGAAGTTTGAGAATCACTTGGTGAAGGTGCATCCGGTTCATTGTGAATTGTAGATGCATTAGATAAAGGTTCATTAACTTGAGCAACCACTTCAGGTATTGGAGCAATCACTACAGGTATTGGAACTTCATCAGTCGGGGGATCGAAGAATTCATCAAACAACGGTTGAAACAATTTATCCCACTCAGGCCTAGTTGGTGGTAAAAATGATGTAGAAGTAGGATTGTTGGGAACTAATCCGGAACTTATAGCACCGGGTCCCATCTCATGAAGCGCGGGTTCAGAGCTGTGTTGCTCAGAAGCCATCGCTGTCAGCTCGTCGAAATCAGCGTCCATAGTTTCTACAATCTTGCCAAGACGACGGTTATAGATTCGGTATGCTCTTTTGGACGGTGAGTAACCAATGAAAATACCTATGTCGGCTTTTGGTTGAAGCTTACCCAAGTTCTCACTATTGATGTTTGGATAACACAGAGCACCAAACACATGGAAAAATGAAACATCGGGTTTGCGGTCATGTAGAAGCTCATAAGGTGTTTTTCCATGGCGTTTTCGAACGATAGAACGGTTTTGGGTAAAACATGCAGTAGAAATAGCCTCTGCCCACAAGAACAATGGAGCGTTCGCATAAATAAGCATGGTCCTAGCAGCTTCCATAAGTGTGCGATTTCGTCTTTCAACGACACCGTTTTGTTGTGGAGTGCGTGCAGCGGATGTTTCATGTGATATACCAACTCCTTCATAATAATCACGAAGAGTCTAGTTGACGAACTCTGTACCATTGTCTGTACGAATACGGCGGACAGTGGTATTCAAACGTACCTGAATGAACTTCAGAAAAGTGATGATAGCTTTCGGAGCTTCATCCTTTGTACGTAGAAATCTAACCCATGTAAACCTTGAAAAATCATCCACAATGACGAGAATGAATTTCTTACCACTCACACTTTCAGTTCTCATCGGTCCACAAAGATCCATATGCAAAAGATGAAGTTTTTCTTGATTAGTGTCTTCAGCTTTGGGTTTGTAAGATTTCTTGGTGCTTTTCCCCCTTGAACACGCGGAACATAAATGATCCTTGTGAAATTTAAGCTTGGGAAGACCACGAACTAACTCGTTTTTAGCCAGATGATTAATAGCATCAAAATTAAGATGAGATAATCTGCGATGCCATAACCATGACTTGGTCTTAGAAGCTTTAGAGAGAAGACATACTGGAGAAGCGGCCATCATGTCTTGTAAGGACAAAGTGTAAAGATTTGCACCACGAGATCCCTTCAACAAATCTTTTCCTTCCAAGTTGCGGATGAAACAAGTGTGTTGTCGAAAAGCAACCTCAAGGTTGGAATCACAAAACTGTCCTACTGAGAATAAGTTATGACCAAGACCTTCAACATAGTATACCCTAGAAATCGTCACGTTTCCAATCTGATATTCACCATATCCCATAATCTTTGCTATATGATCATTCCCAAATTTAACCGTACCAAGAAACTTGCTGACGAAATTTCGGAGCATCGAGCGATTTCCGGTCATATGTTTTGAACAACCGGAGTCCAAATACCACAGGATGATTTGGACCACCTGAAAATATCACCACACAAAGACAATGTAGAGGTATCGGAATCTGAGTGTTCCTTGTTATTAGCAGGTACAGATTTAATAATCTTAGATTTGCTAACTCTAGGTTTCTTAGATTTCCTAGCCTTTTTCTTCTTAATTAGTGGTGTAGATTCTAATTGGCTCAAATCCTGAGGTATTTCTACACTGATAGGCACTACAGTGGGGGCTGACCTAATTAAAGGGCGCTGTTTCCTTACTTGAGTGCGAGTGTTCCTAACTAAAGGACGCTCAGACCTAACCTCAATGGATGCATTCCTAGTTAAAGGGCACATTTTACCATCGAGAGTAAAGGTCCTACCAGTGGGACGCCATTGCCAGCCAACTTGGGCACGAGTTCTACCTGTTGGCTTCCATTCAAGACCATTCTTAATAGCATTCATTTCATTAACGTGATCAATCAGACACAAATCATGACGCTGTGAAAACATACATTCATTACAATTCCAGCAATTTAAATCAGAATTCACGAATGGTTTAGGCTGCTGCACAGGCGCAGAGCTTTTAGTCTTAACATGATTCGTTTTATTTAAAACTGAACTAGCATTCCTAGTGTGGACTTCTACTTTCTTCTTTGTGGCACTACTAGTGGCGGGCTTGATCTTATCTTTCTTGAGTGGCGATCCTTTAGCCTTAGTAGTTGCTTTTAATCCTGTAGAAGGCAAATTGGGAACATTAGCAGCAGATTTTAAAGATGTCTTACTTGATTGTGCCAATGACGGTTTCGCTCCTGGAGTCTTATTAAATGGAGTGACAGCAATGGGCCTATTATTAAGTAGTGCAGAACCTGGTGTACCTATGTATTGCAAATAAGCCAAGCAATATTGAACTCGCTTAACATATTCATTAGCCGAATAATAGTCGCTACTTGAGGGATCTAAGGCATAAAGATCGTCTAAAATATCCCTAAGAAGATCGACATGCTTAATGGCATTCCTCATATAATCATCGTATACAGCCGGGTTTCTCTTATGAAGCGGATTCTTATAAAGCACTACTTTCTTGGTTGTTGGAGCACTAGTGGACGGTGCAGAGTCGGTAGCTAAGTTATCAACTACTTCTTGTCGGGTGAGAAGAAGTGTCTCCTTTAACTCAGCCAAAACCATATTTTTGTCTATGAGCAGGATGTTCAAGTCAGAGATTTCTTCGCACTTTTGGTTCAGTTGTTCAATATAATATTGTTGCTGTGTCGCATTAAAAGCGAATCGATCTTCTAGTGAACCATAAAGAGCGGATAGTCCCTGCCTTGTCCGATCCATCTCCCCTAGAACAGTTGATAGTCTAATTTCTAAGACTTGGTTTTTAGACTCTGCGGCCTCTAGTTCCATTCTGAATGTTTCCTTTGATGATATCTCTCTCTTCAATCTCATGATTTCTTCCTCTAATGTCTTAACAATTGCAATCATCTTGTCACTTGTCTCAACACCGTTTTCACAAACATTTGATATCAAAAGATTTTCATTTTGAGCTTGTTGTTTTAATTCTAAAGATATACAATGTTGTTCTAGTTGATTAAAGCGTTGAGAAAGTAAATTATAAGAATCTTGTAGCTTTAAAAACTCAGCGTTAGATTCGTGACAAGAATGACTATCTACCTCATTTACAGTTTCAGCAACATTTACAGAAATATCACAAACATCATCACAAATATTCACAGCATCACAATTCATCATAGCGGATGTAAGCTCATTTGAATATTTAACATTTACAATAGTAAGCACATCACACGAGATAACTTCGGACAAGAATCGGTCATATTCGGTTGAAATCTTTTCTTTTTCAATTAGTTGCAATTCGTAAGCGGTGTCCATTTCATAAAATACTTTTTGAACTTCACCAATTTCAAATTGAAGATTTTCCTTAAGAGATGCAAAACTTCCTTTTAGACTTTCGACAAACGGATTGATCTTAGTTTTAAACACCTCGTTCATGTGTTCGAAAGCCCATTCTCCGGCGTTTAAGCCATTTGAAGTCGTACATTCCAAAATGACCTTGTCAAAGTTAGTAAAGTATCGGTTAATCTCTTTCAAGTTTAACCATACAGTGCTAACAGGTGGAAGATTCTTTGGAATTTCCTTAGGACCTTCCATGTTGACAAGTGTAGGAAATGTACTAGGGCGTTCTTCTTCTAACATGTAGGTTGGTGCTGTAATGAGATCTTTATCCATATGGAAGCGAACTCTAAAATCAGTTTTAGCAAGCTCCTTATTCATTTTAAAATAATCACACTCGGGATATTTTTCTGAATTGTATGACCGATCCTCATCAACTAGAACCTTACTTGTTCGATCATTGGGAAAAACAATCGGGTCTAAAGCCAATCCTAATTGAGTTGCATTATAAAGTCTAGGACTATGTCTTAAAGCTTGTTTTGCATATCGTGGATTAGGGGGAAGGCCTTTTAGACGTGATAAGTTAAACTCTTTAAATGAAGCGTCAAATAAGTGAACTAGTTGTGAAGCAGCGTATTGTCTTAACAGCAAGTAGTCTAGACTTCTAATCTTATTAGTAGCATTAATCTCCATTTCAGTCTTCTTAGATTCGAGTAATTCAAAATCAGTTTGAAGTTTTTGAAAATTAGTGACCACTAACTCCTTTTCTTTAAGTTCACTAGACAGATTTGCTCTTAAGTTTTCGATTTCTTGCAAGTGACTCATTTGTTTGTTTCTAAAATGATCATATTCGAGATTTGTGAGAACACTAGATGAAGGCACTAATTCCAAAGTTTGTACTTTCTCATTGCTTAAGGCAAGCTCATCAGACAAATTCTTATTCTTAGCTAAGGTTTCTAAGAGTGCAGCATTCATTTGGCTAAGTAATGTAGCAGGAACCATGACCAAATCTTGTTGAGCAGGAGTAGGCGTATGCGAACTAGGTCCCGGTTGTGATTCACTCAAAGTCTGGGGACTCACATTGATATTGCTATCATTGTTTGTCTCCTCGTTTGAAGGACTCACCACCGAAGATTCATTCGAATCAGCACTCTCTTGCCCAACTTGATGTGGTTGAATACTCGCATCAGTGGCATTATCGGTGTTATTAATAAGTACCTCAGATTTCTTATCTGGCCCTAAGCTGGAGAAAGTTGCCATGAAAGCAGCCTTTGCAGTTTGAAAGTCATCACAGTCGGAATCATACGCATCAAGATCATCGGCTTGGTAAGCGGCATTCTGCGTAGTGACAACGTCTTGTTCAGCAATCCCTGGGTCAGCAAGAAATGCAAGCTCCTCTTCATCAAGTTCCCTTCCTTGAGCCTGAGCATTTACCAGATATATCTTTTCTGCAAACCACTGTCCATCCCTTTTCCTCTTGGGTTTCTTACAATCCCTGGACATATGACCCTCTTCTTTGCAGTTGTAGCAGGTAATCATTCTCAACTTGCCTGTATTAGCCCGTGGAGGATTGTTGACCATAGGAGCAGGAGCAGGAGTAATCGTGCGAGCGTTGGTTGAAGTGGAAGATCTCCCCTGATATGGTTGAATTGGCTGAACCATGACCCTGCCATTCTCAATTGTAGCTTGTTGGCGAGAATTGGATGAATTCCTCAACTGATTGTTGGTAGGAGCTGATCCTCTGAATCCTCGTTTGCTTAAAGTTCTTGTGAGATATGCAGACATAGTAGTTAGCACTTCAACTGGGTCAGCTCCTTGTTGGAAAACAGGAACAGGGACTTCTTCATCATCACAATACAATGCTTGATCTGGA
Organism: Glebionis coronaria; assembly: GCA_025667525.1. Classification (NCBI taxonomy): domain Eukaryota; kingdom Viridiplantae; phylum Streptophyta; class Magnoliopsida; order Asterales; family Asteraceae; genus Glebionis; species Glebionis coronaria. Next base: position 315,864,263 of record CM046878.1, read on the forward strand.
TGAGCTGCATAATCAGTAGAAGGAATACTCATGTGATCAGGGTAGCTTGTTTGATATGCTGCATTCTCTTGATAAGACGAATATGAAGGCTGAGCATAAGGTGCAACATTTGCTGGATGAAGTTGTGAACCATACTGTGGCGAAGGTGCATTGAACCGATACTGTTGTTGATGTGAGGTGGGGGGTTGTGGTAAGATCGAGTATTGGGGAAAAGTTGGTGTCATGTAAGGTGATGCATGATAGGCTTGATGTCCCAAGATATAGGGTGTGTTGTTGTGTGACAAACTTGGTTGATTCGCCATCAAAGCTAAGGAATCTGGATACATGCCACGAGGAGAACGGTGCATAATCACATGCTTCTCATGCTGCTGAAGGAAGGCATATATTTGATCCAAATTGCACTTGTGCAGATCCCTGGTTAACTTGACATCGGTAATATACTCACCCCATTCAGCTTGAGGTAGAGTATTCAAGAATTTGGTGTTAACCTGGAATGGAGCAATCTCAAGATTGTATACATTCAGATCATTCATAAGTGTGGTGAATCTGAAGTAATAATCGTGAAGTGTTTCCCCTGGGTTGTAGGTGAATCTATCAAACAAATCATACAGCTGACACTCCCTTTCTTGTTTGGTGAGAGACGTGCCTTGTAGCAACACCTTAAGACGTTCCCATAAGTCTTTTGCCACAGTATACTTGCTTACCATCCTATAAATATCATGGGGAAGAGCTTGGAGAATTGTTTGAAGTGCTTTTTCATCTGCATCTGCAACAAGTTGTTGAGCTGGAGTGAGTTCTTCAAATTCTCGTGGTCTAGTCACGTTGTCAACCGTAATGGTACCATAGTCGAGTGGACCATTCAAAATCGATTTGACCATAAGCCTTCCGTATGTCGGTTTCCCCTTTAGATATTGCATCATTCGACCTTGCCATGCCTCAAACACCTCTTTAATAAGCATCGGTGGACGACTATCAGTCCCCGTTATGATCGAGATATCCGTAAGAGATGTCATCTGAGGCATTAATGAACCTGGATTCATTGTGATCACTTAACAGACTCAAAGATTATCGTTTGATCGAGCAGTGAAGAAAGGTTGAGAATTTGTGTTGTGTTGGTTAACTCAAGATTAAATCCACTAAAGATCGTCGAAAAACCTCAAATACCCCTTGAACTTGCTTATACAGAATAACCCAAACTCAGAATAAACCCTTATTCGGAATAATGCCTATTCGGAATAATCCTATGCTGAAAAATGCTCTATTCGGAATAAACTCTATGCAGAATAACCCTTATGCGGAAAAACCCCTATGCGGAATATTTTCTTCTATTCGGAATATCTTGGCAATTTGGCTTATTCGGAAAAAGACCTCCTATTCGGAAAATTTTGGCTATTCGGAAAACTTGGCTATTCGGAAAAATTGGTGTCTATTCGGAAAGATTGGCTATTCGGAAAATTGGTGTCTATTCGGAAAGATTGGTTATTCGGAAAAAAAAATCTTCTATTCGGAAAGATCTTCTATTCGGAAAAAACTTCTCTATTCGGAAAAACCTTCTCTATTCGGAAAATTTTCTTCTATTCGGAAAAAATTCTCTATTCGGAAAATTTCTTCTATTCGGAAAAAATTCTCTATTCGGAACAATTTCTTCTATTCGGAAACTCCTCCTATTCGGAATCCTATTCGGAATAAACTGTCTATGCTGAAAAACCTCCTATTCGGAATCCTATTCGGAAAAAACTGGAAGAAATTGTATCCGAGACTTAAAAAGAAGCTTTTTACCCCGATTTTTGATCCAAAACCACAAAAAGTTTTATGATTTTTACCAAAATAAGCTAAACCCAATCCTTATCAATCAATCCCAATAACAAAAACACCAAAAATAACAAGATTCAAGATTGATTTTTCCTAAAGATCACTAATAGATTCAAAAACTAAAAAAATAACACAATCCTTACCTTAAATCACCCCATAGCTCTTGATACCAAATGTAGAAATTGATAACCTATGAATCTATGAAGTGGGTTGATGTTTTTCTAGTGAGAGAAACTAGAGAGAGAAAGTGAGAGAAATATATGGAAGATTTTATTAATATGAAAAGTGAATGAAACAACAACCAACCCCTTTCCTTAGTGGAAAGGGGTATTTATACTCCAAGTCATAAGTGGACTTGGGCCGGTCCATGACAAGCCCATGGACCGGTTCTTACTTAAGTTAATAAGCAAATGATAACTAATATCTAACTACGAGCTATTACAACATGAATATTATTGTGGAGTGACCGATACTTTTAATATACGTAAACACGTATTTCTAACATTCTACACCTACACCTCCTAAACCCAATATTCCTTATCCTTCTCGGTTAGACAAGTGCAAATTGCTCACTAAAGAGGATGCTCAAGTTACTTCTTATTTTAAGATGATCTCCCAAATGAACTTTAACATTAGCCTTGTTGAAGCACTTGTCCAAATGCCGAAATTTTGTTAAAGCATTCAAGGAATTGCTTAGTAAGAAGGAGAAGATGGCTGAGTTTGTCAACACACGCTTAAATGAAAAACTGTTCTGCAGTCCTCCTCAAAGAACTTCCAGAAAAACTTGGAGATCCCGGTCGTTTTGTTCTACCTTGTACATTTTCCAAAATCGAATAATTTACTGCCTTAGTCGATCTCGGGGCAAGTATCAATTTAATGCCATTAAGTGTTTGGAAGAAGTTATCATTACCCGACCTTACACCAACACGGATGACTCTTGAGCTAGAAAATCGAACTCTCGCTTACCCCGTTGGTATTGTCGAAGATGTTTTTGTTAAAGTTGGTACCTTCACTTTTCCGGTTGATTTTGTTGTTGTTGATTATGAAATGGATCCTCGTATTTCGTTAATACTTGGACGGCCATTCTTGAGAACCGGAAAAGCTTTAGTCGATGTTGCCGAAGGTGAACTAATTCTAAGGGTCGGGAATGATCAACAAGTTTTTAAGATGGGGAAGATTACAAGCAAATCCAATGGAAAATAATTGGCGAAAATGATTGATGTGCTTCAAGACGAGCTTGTTACAACTCATTTGGAAAGTATAAATCTTGATGATTTTGTGTTACACGACAATCCTCTTTTCGAGACTTGCTATGATAATCCACTTTTTCAAGAACATGTGGAAGATCCTAATGATTCTATCTCCAATTTGGATGCCCCACCAATTTATGATGCTCCACCAATCTATGATGAATATGATGATGAGTCTGTTTCTGATTTGGATGATTATGATGATCTTACTTCCGAGTATGAAGGCATGCCAACTTATGATGACTTTGATGATGTTGACACTCTTTCGAGTGATTCTTCAAGTGTTGTGTCTTCTACTGATGATTGTGCTCCTATTTTTTATGAGGATCCTCCAACAAAAACGCTTGATACTACTTTGGATGATTACTCATTTGAGGAAGATTTCGCTACCTTTCTCAATACATACTTCCTAATGAGCATGATTCTCATTCTTTGGACTTTGATTATGGTCTCTACCCTCCTTCGGATGTTAAAAAACCCGTTTCAAAGGAGAAGAAACCGGACGACACCGACATCCGTAGTACTTATGTCTTGACACCTCTCTTTCCACCTTCTTCGAATGAGATTGTGCGATTTATGGGCGAATCTTCAAGGTCTATTGAGTGTCATTCTTATTTTCCCCTAAAGGAAAAGGTGTTCGATCCGGGTATCACAATTTTTGAGCCATCTAAGTATCCATCTGATGAAATAAAAGGAAAGACTTTTGGAAAATACGGAGTTATGTTTTCACTTCATCATATCTTCTACCACCGTGCTCAACAACTGCTTAAGGGAACCTCGCCTACTCTTATTTGGCTTGTGCTCTTCACCTTAGGCTTGTGCTATTTTATGGATGAGAACCATGTATTTGACCCCGGTGGATGTTCTTCAAGATTCTTACCATTGTAATCAAGGTCGAGTCAGGCTCACGACTCGGTGAACAAAAACAAGTGCTTCTCGGGAGGAAACCCGATGATCTATTCTTTTTTATCCGTTTTATAATAAGTGTGGGGGAGACCCTAGTATGTGTTTTTTGTTTTCTTTCTTATGATGTGCAGGGATTCGAGCTTTTAAAGATCCACTTTTAATGACTTTTGACGACCCGTGATTCCGTGTACCCGTCTTCCTGGTTCTATCCTAAACTCTTTTGATTCACTATTTTATCATTTATGTTGAAATAGGAATCACTTTAGTTGTCTCTTCCTTAGCAAGATTTAAACAAAGTGCACAATGTCCTAAGTGTAGGGGAGTTTACTTCCACATGCTTAAACATTAAGGACAATGTTTATATTAAGTGTAGGGGGACTTCTATCGAAGTTAAGTGGGCTTTTCCATGAATTTGTCCTCATTTTAACCGAAAAATTGAGTTTTCAATATTTTTCAAAATTTTTTTTATCTATTTTTGCCTAATAGTATTTTCCTTTGTTATCGTTTCTTTCGTTGCTAGAATAAATTATTTAATAAAATAGTTTTAATGAGTTTAGATATCTTTGATATATTAGGCTCGTCATGAATCTTTTGACTCAACTCGAGTTTACTTATCCAAGTTTACTCTAGCTAGTATCCTTAACGTGTTTAAATCAAGTTTTGCTAGACTTTTATATAGGGAACTTTAAAACGTGAAAGTCTTAACTCATACGGGTTTAAGAACAAGAACTTTTCACAAGTTCCTATAATTGATCCTAGAAAGTCGTTTATCAAGGGAACTTTAAAATGCAACTTCTAAACTTGAAAAAGTCTAAGAAGTTGCAAGATCCTATAGATGACTTAAAAACCCAAAACTTTGATTTAATAGGCTAAGCATCCACGAGTCTCATTCCCTGAGATTTTAAGTTGTGGAGAACGAGAGATGATAGAGTCAATTATAAGTTTGGTATCCTTTCATGAATTTATGTGAGTTAATTATGAGCTTTTTCGCCCATCGCTTGTTAATAAATTAATGTAATAAGTAAGGTCGTACGATTTGAAAAGTTATTCAACTTCTAGCACAAGACCGTTTAAAAGTTGCTCGGGATTTATTAGAGTTCATAGCCAAGGCATAACTTATTGAAGCGGGATGCGAAGATTGGCGAGTCCGAAAAGGCCCTAACAAGGCATGAGGGCTACATTTTGTTGCTAAAGATCCAAAGTGATGTGAAGAATCATTTATCAAAAATCAATATGAAGGATCGAGACACACGATGAAAAGCAAATACTCCCTAAAGATCATGGAGAAGTCTATCCGAAAAGACCCTAGCAAGGTATGAGGATAAATAGATTCAAGTCCTAAAAGGAGGCGGATCGTTGTATATCAAAATCCTAAATAAAGATTGGAGAAAATGAAGAAGTCGTGGTCCAAGTTTGAAGAATCTCTCAAAAACTTCAAGTGAAGAAATTCCTATTATGAAGAGAAGACCATTATTTCATAAACGTCTTTCAAGATTCGAAGTATGAAGTCAATGCCAAATATCGATCCGAGAAAGGTCTCAAATCGTGAAACGAGTTATGCCAAGATATGAACTTTGTGAGGTTTCGAAAAGCAATTTTAAAAGATTTTGTCCTTTAGCTAACTATTGAGTAAATCATCCTACTTTATTTTCAGCCTTAATAAATTATCGAAATAAGTCAACAATGCATCCTCGTGATCATTCAAGACAACAATAAAATATAAGAGATACACCTAGGAATAAGGGAGTCTAAGTGAATAATTGAGACACATGAGTGAGTGTTAGTTTTACTAACCTATAATAACAATGATCTCGTTTTTAAGCTTGGTATGGGGAACGTGAAACTTGAGGGTGATAAACATTCATGATTCCAAAAGCCCTAATGTAAGTCTTAGATTTCTTTACTTGTTTCGTCCTTCAAATATTTTGTTATTTTCTATCTTTCTAGTTTCCTTAGTGTCTTGTATTTAATAAAGGCCAAGGTGGGTTATTATGTGTGGTTTGTGTTTTTGTTGTGTTTTAGGACCAAAATATGAAAAATGAAGAAAACACGGGCTTTCACGGGATTTTATCGAAGAAAAAGACAAAAGACGAAGTCAATAGATCAAGAGTGCAAAAAGAACAGAAGTCAAAGGCTTATTCTAAAGATTTATCGAAGAAAAAGACTAAAGACAGAAGTTTAACGAAGTCGAGGAACCAAGTCTAATAATATAAGAAATTTAGAAGACGAGTTCATTTTATCATTCGACAAATCCCGAGACAAAGTCGAGAAAGACGAAGAAATTAAAAGACGAAAAGACAAAGAGAAAGAGAGAAGCATCAACACCCTTCCCCTCCTCCAATAAATACCCTTCTAATCCTTCATTAGGAGGTGTTAGATAGTTGGTTAGACTTTTAGATAGTTTTATTAAGTTTTAGGAGTAGATTAAATTACTTTCTCTCTCTAGATTTACTTTCAAGTTTTCAAGCTTTTTCATCTTAATCTTGTATTTAAATCTTAAATCTTCATCTTAATTTCAAGCTTTTCATAATCATTCTCATTCTACCTTTCTTGTTTTTAAATCTATTATTTAGTTTTCATAATCATGTAGTTTGTTTAATCTTGTTCTTTGTTTGATTGATGTGCTTGTTTGATTGTTCTTATTGTTTTTCATGTGTTTGATGTTTTAGCTTATTGTGCTTATTGCTTATTGTTGTGGAAACCTTGGTTACCTCAAAACTTTTAGCTGCTAGGCATAGTCATTGTTCATATGATTAACAATCAAAGCGGAAAAGAACAATAACTATGAAACAAGGTGTTTAGGCACAAAACACATAATTACTAACAATTTGATTGCTCATTATATTAATAACAAACAATCACTAGGTGTGTATACATTGAATCCCATACCTAGTCGACACACGCTTTAGGTTTATTGTGAATGAATGATATATAAAACCTAACCCTTGGTTTCTTTTATAGTGTAAGGATTAGGGTTTTACAAGAGATAAGTATGAATAACATGCATATCTTCTATTTAGATAACTATATAGTGAATAATATATTTAATATATTCCCTAAATAGAAGATTCTATTAAACTGTAGACATCCATCAACGCCTAGCTTTCACATGTCAACGTCCAAAATACATGTATCAACGCCTAGCTTTCACATGTCAACGTCACGTGAACAAATGTCTTGTTTCTTCATTTTGAGTTTCTGCCATATCAACTTTTTGACCCAACAATCTTTCCCTAGTTGATGTCGGCAGAACTCTTTGTGTATCTCTTGTAGGTTGTACATCATCTTCAAATTGCTTCCCCTCAAGTGTAGCATGTATGTATTCCCCTTTTTGTCACATCAATAGGGAAGGAAATAATGTATGCAATAGAAGATTATCCAAATGTAGGCTCTGTGTAATGATTTTGAAGAAAAAAAAAATAAAGTAATCTTGATGTAGAAGTAGAGTAACCCAAACCTATGTTCCATGTCTTGTACTACCAACGTGATAAAGAACTTATACTCATGGCAAAATATAAGTAGACCTCGATCCCTTGTCAACATTCTCATCCTTTGTGAGACATTGAGCACGATAATGTAACTCCTTCAAGTGTTATGACAAGTCTTCGTCACCAACCATTAAAAGCACAAACAAGTTATCTTAAAACTCAATGACTGGGAGTTCACGAATTTAAGATATGATAGAACACAAACTCGCAAAAATCTTCTTCAAACATCAAACTTACCATAATAATTCTTCCCCTTAAGCCAACACCTCTTCATGACGAGTCAATATCTTCATATGTAAAAGCTGTAACTAAATAACTCTTTCACAAGGCTATTCTGATTACATAATCTAATATCAATCAAAGTCTTCATGAATTGTTGCTAACTTACTTAAAAATCATTAATCCCCTTTTAAAAATATCCGAGCCATCAATATCATAATGATATTATGTATAAAAACGGAGATCCCATGTACCTTCGTGTGTAATACCTCTTTTTGTGTGCCAAAATCGTATCAATTTTCCAAACAGCAGCTATTCCTTTGTTGTCCAAGAACCTTCACTGTCTAATATCTCAATCATATGCATTGCCCAATATCGGACAATACCTATCAGCGCTTGAACAAACCTTTCTCGGACAACACGTATCAACGCTTTCTATCAGCGTTAACTTTATTACTTGTCAGCGTCAAGTACATACTTGTCAGCGGCTACCAATATCTGTGGCTACATCATTTATGATAATGCAGTTTTGCTTTGTAAGAAAAAGAGAGTGTAATGAATACTAAACGTGTTTATTATCACACGTTTTATACTCCAAAAATTTAGGGATTATCTCTCGTCTTTTTCTCTTTTCCTTATTAATTCCAATAATCTTGCAACATTAAACAGAACCACGTATATCCAGATCCACATTGTCTTCCCATGAGAATAACACCCATATCTAGCGTACATTATGTTTAAATAACACCCATATCTAGCGTACATTATGTTTAAATATAGGAGATAAAACATGATCGATCACAAATCTTTTCCAAAAATCACGACCAATAAACAGTACCTCCTTTTCCTACGGGCATGGATCACAACAGACTCTTACACATTGATGTCTCATAATCAACAATCGTGGCTGTCATTGATTTTGCATCCTTTGATCAACAGCAGCCAACAAATAAACATGCTTGTCTGCTTTATCATCCACGATCTTGGATCTAGGGTTTTGTCTAGTAAACCCTAACTTCTACATTAATTGCAGCAACCATAAATGGACAACATAACTTCGATTTAGGGTTTTGAACGAAAATTTGATACTTCATATATCCAATTCGTCACACAAAACTCCTTCTTTTCTGCTTTCTAAGTCGATCTAGGGTTTGTGGAACCCTAGTTCATGATTTTATGTGAAAAAGCAAAAACATCAATACCTTAACCAGCGAACTTCGACGTTGAATAACTTCTTTATTATAGCTTAGATCGAAGATCCCTGGGGTGGGATTCTAGACATAAGTGCTAAGAATATACAGTTCAAAAATCACGATGATCCAACGGTTAACGAAGGAGAAATCGTGTTTTGAATATGGTTGTCCACAGAAAACTGCATACGAACACTGCTGACTTCGACGCTTAATAACTTTTTCTTGGGGATAAAACTTGACAATCCCTCCGGTGGATGTCTAGATATATGTGTATAGAACATAGACAAGAAATTTTGTGACGATCCAACAGTCCAATAAAAAGTTATGACCTTCTGAATACTGTTGCGCACATAAAATCGCCTAGAAAAAATCTAGACGAATTTTTCTTTCTTCTCAAAACACGACACCTTGTTGGTCCTAGCATTACGAGCCACGAGGCTATGATACCAACTTTGGAAACCTTGGTTTCCTCGAATCTTTTAGCTGCTAGGCATAGTCATTGTTCGTATGATTAACAAGCAAAGCGGAAAAGAACAATAACTATGAAACAATGTGTTTAGGCACAAAACACAGAATTACTAACAATTGGATTGCTCCTTATATGAATAACAAACAATCACTAGGTGTGTATACATTGAATCCCACACCTAGTCGATACACGCTTTAGGTTTACATTGTGAATGAATGATATATAAAACCTAATAACCCTTGGTTCCTTTTATAGTGTAAGGATTAGGGTTTTACAAGAGATAAGTATGAATAACATGTATATCTTCTATTTAGATAACTATATACTAAATAATATATTTAATATATTCCCTAAATAGAAGATTCTATTAAACCGTAGACATCCATCAACGCCTAGCTTTCACATGTCAGCGTCCAAAATACATGTATCAACGCCTAGCTTTCACATGTCAGCGTCACGTGAACAAATGTCTTGTTTCTTCATTTTGAGTTTCTGCCACATCAATTTTTTGACCCAACAATTGTGGGTTTGTCTTATTTTTTTAATTAAGTGTTTTTAATAGTTTTAATCTTTTAAAAGTTCATTTTTAATATTTTGGTTATTTAGAGTTTTTAAAGTTTTTAAAGTTTTTAATTTGTGGCTTATTATATTTTTCTTAAAATTAGTTTGGTTAAAGTTTTGGTAAGTGCTTATTTGAATTTTGCTTATTTTGATTTTAGCTTATTTTTCATAATCCAGATTCTTAAACCCTTTTCCCGGATTATATTCAAACCTTTTATTCCGACTTAGTTCTTAATTTGTTCTTATTCCGAATTACATACATCACAAGATTCTGAATTAGATAGCATATGGGATTCCGGATTGTGTTGATATTTCTCCATTTCGGATTAGGGTTATAGAACACATTCCGGATTAGCTCCAAATTAGGGATTTCGGATTATGTTGGAATCTCTCATTCCGGATTGTGAACAAACCACACATTCCGGATTGCACTAGGACTAGATATTCCGAATTAGTAGTGTAGATAATTATTCTGGATTGTTGTCCGGGTTATCATTCCGAATTGTGTTGAAGTCTTGGATTCCGACTTGTTTGTATATCACGGATTACGGATTGTGTGTCGTTTCTATATTCCGAACTAATACTTGTTTTTGTCATATTCCGACTTATCTGTTGTTTGGTTTTTCCGAATTATCATTGAATTTACATTTTTTCACCATTTTTCTTAAGCCTCATTTTAAATTGATTTGTCCTAGTTTAATTTCAAGTTTACTTTTTTTATAAAGTTTTAATTTTTAAAGTTTACATTTTATTAAGTTTTAAATTTGCTTTATTTCTTTTATATTTTGTCATTTACTTTTAAAGTTTTAATTTTAAAATTAAAATAGCTCAACGACATTTTCTTTCTTTTACACCAAGAACAACTGAGTCGCACTTTTAACCATGATCAATTCGATTAGACACAAATTTCACACAAAATTCGATTAGACCAAATTCACCTAAAAATCTAGTTATTAATGACAACAAAACTTAACCACTTAAAAGGCAAACAGATTTAACAAGTATGGCAGATCCGAAAACCTCAAAAATTTAAACAAACTGACATTTCATTATTTCAACAACACAGTAACAGAATATTCAATCTATTTGGAACAAATGGAGTAAAATCAGAGTTACCTCGACCTTCAGCAAAACAGAAGATCTCAAAATTTGCTTGATAGAGCTTTTTCTTTCTGCCCGTAGCTGATGAGCCACGAGCTAACACGCCAAAACTTATATCAACCTAATCTAACCTATTATCGACCCTCGACACTAAACCCTCGCCTTAAATTCATCATCAAACACGATCATCATCGGCTTTTACACCTATTTTTAGACTTAACCAGTGGGATTAAGCATTTTCCCTTTATCCAATCTCAATCGCACACATAAGCTATCGATTTAGCTAATATGAGCAATACTCAGTCATATTTAGTTTATAGATTTAGATTGCAAGTATTTTTATCAAATAACAAAATGTGAGATTAAAAGATAATGAAACTGAAAATCGATTTTTATTAAATCAAAACAAACATTACGATATTTTTGAAAAGGAAAATACAATTTCTAACTACAAACTATCATTATAACATTAAGAAAGAAAAGGGATAAAAATTACAGAAAAAGGAGGGGGTATTTATAGTTGAAGATGAGGCTTGGGGTGATTGTTGAAGAATGATTTCTAGCCCTTGATGAAGCATCTTCATCCTCTCTTTCTTGCTTGTTTAGATCAAACGGTTTAAAATCACTCACCCTCACACAGATCGCCAACATGGCACAAAGTGTGCTAGTTGAAGGTTGATGTGTCAAGATGTGATTCGTCTTTGATAAACATGGCAGTGATCTAACCAATAGGAGGCCTCGGATGACAAATCCAAGTGCCAGGATGGCACTTGGTACTTGGAATCTCGTGTATACACGCGCCCTTTGTTTCCTCTTTCCTCTGATTAACCTGCGGACTCCAATCATTGGTTTAATTAAGAAGCCCTAAAAATTGGGGTTCTTATTCTGTTAACTCGTTCTTCCCCTTTCTCTCGTTTCTCCTTTTATTGTTTATTTGACCGTTTATTTTTCTTTTGACCAAATATCTATAAACTTTCATCCATCTAATCTTTTTCTTCCTTTTTAGGGCTTTTGGACCCGACTTTTGACCAAAAGATATATAAACTTCGTCTCAATTTATTCTTATTGGACTTTGACCCAATTTTCTTTCTTTGGCCATTATTTTGGGCTTAAAGTTATCAAATAAACTTATCCGACCCATTAAGCATATGTGGGACCCACTTTAACCGAAACTCAATTCCCGTCTTTGGCTTTTGATGGCATCTTCAAACTCGTGTCGGTTTTTGCTGGTTTTCGTGAACTTTTTGATATTTGTGTATCTACATACATGAAACAACAAAACATGCATATACAATACAAAATTCATACAAAATATATGTTTTAAGTCCGTTTTGAGATATAAATGATATGAGTATTTTCACTCATATCAAACTCCCCCTTGCTAAGCAATTGCCGTGTCCTCACGCAATGTTAAAATATGGCATCTAAAAACTTTATTTTTCAACTTTTGACACTTTTATTTTGCACAAAGACATAATGTATTGCTTTCGTTATTGAAAAATAACTTTTAGGATCATAAAACTCGAATAGATTCATCGTCCTTGACTTTTCACTCTTTCCATGCCAAGTTTAATGTCAATCATAAGTTCCAATGTTAAAACCACTCATACAAGTAATTTGTATTAAACTCAATCTCCTTTATTCCTAGTTGTATCTCTAGATTTTAAAGATTGTCATTCACCATAGGATCATTTGACTTATTTAATGATTATTAGTCCAAAAATGAAGGCAAAAATGGTGTAAACCCAACACTTAAAACCTAACCTCATCCTCAAAAACCGTTGTCACTAAAGAAAGCCCACATCAAGGATAATTTAACACGATTTTAGGAATGAATTCCCGGATCCGAAATTTGGCTATTAGGACTACTTAAGCAACAATTATTCCTCCAAATTCGGTTTGACTTTATAATGGAGTTAGCAACATTTACATCATATACCTTGAGACTCTTTAAGATGTAAACGTTCTCCTTATATATGATCCACACCCTAAGGCTCCTTGAACCATAAACAAGGGAATTGACATTCATCATCACTTAACACCCTAAGGCTCATTGAAATAATGATAAAGCAATTTTTATTAAACACTTCACCATGTCATACACCCTAAGGCTCTAATGACAAGGCTAGTGCTACATGACTCCCACCCTAAGGCTCATAGAGAGCATGTTTTTATTTATTCTTCTTTATTTATGATACATATATAAGGGAAGAAAAGTCCATGACGTTGACACCCTCAATGTGTTCTTACTTTAATTATAAGGGAAGAAAAAGAATCGGTTAAGAGCTAATATATTGAACCTAAACCGCTAAAAACTTCATTTATTAAACAATTAAATATTCAAGCGTGAAAAATAAATAAGAGGAGAAAGATCAACGCAAAAAACTTATGTAAGGAAGACTTAACCTCAAAACTTATGATCAACTCTATCATCTCTAGTTCTCCATATTGTAAAATCTCAAAGATGTGAGACTAATGGATACTTAGCCTTGCAAGTCTAAATTAAGACTATATTAAATCGAAGTTTTAGGTTTTCAAGTCATCTATCGGATCTTGCATCTTCTTAGACTTTTTCAAGTTTAGAATTTGCGTTTTAAAGTTCCCTTGATAAATGACTTTCTAGGATCAATTATAGGAACTTGCGAAAAGTTCTTGTTCTTAAACCCTTTCGAGTTAAGACTTTCGCATTTTAAAGTTCCCTATATAAAAGTCTAGCAAAACTCGATTTAAGAATGTTAAGGAATGAGCTAAGGTAAAAACCGGTCGAGTCAAAAATTATTCTTATTTTCTCCAATGGAAAGCCTACATTTGTGTCAAAAAAACTTTTTTCTTTATTAATAAACACAAAATTGCACTAAAAATTTAAAAAATTTATGATTTTGAGAAAAACGATTACGTAAGAACACGACAAAAGCAAGTGCAAGCGATTATATCGATTGAATCCCCCATACTAAAACCAAACATTGTCCTCAATGTTTCCTAGCACAAGAATAACACCCCCATGCTAGAACACGAAGAGTCGAATGCAAAAGTCCTAACATGGAAAGAGTACGCAAATATATAAGCCGTTTATTAATTATGCTTTAAGATAAAACGTTAGTCGATAAAAATCAAAGGATAACAAATTCCCCATTTGACAATCAAAGTATGGAAGCTCGAGTGGACCGGGCAAAAACCAAACACGAGAGTCTTCAATGATTAGGGTCATACCTAAGATTCACATCACAACAAAACACGAGCACGAGCTTGAAAAGATCAAGCCATTATTAGTGTTAGAAAATAGAAAGAAGATAGAATGTATGGAAATCCTCAACAAGGCACCTCGTTTTTGGTAACCGAGTCATGAGCTCGACTCGGTCCCCGCATTCATTGGTCCTTAGGGAAAGTTTGGAGATCCGGAACAACCTCCGTAGGTATGTCCCCACCAAAATAGTGCTTAACTCGATGACCATTCACCTTAAAGTTAGGCCCGTCTTTTTGAGCTAGCTCAACGGTTCCATAAGGGAACACTTGTGAAATGGTGAATGGTCCGGACCAACGGGACTTAAGCTTGCCCGAGAAAATCTTAAGTCTAGAGTTGAATAAGAGGACTTGATCACCAACATTGAAAATGCGGTTTTTGATCTTAGAGTCATGAATCCTCTTAGTCTTCTCTTTATAGATTAAAGAGTTCTCATAAGCTTGACCCCTTAATTCACTTAGTTCATTCATTTGAACCTTGTGATGATCACCCGCGGTCCTCAAATCGAAGTTACAATGTTTTAGAGCCCAATACGCCTTATGTTCGAGTTCAATTGACAAGTGGCATGCCTTTCCGTAGACCAACCTAAATGCTGTACAACCAATGGGAGTCTTATAGGCCGTACGAAAGGCCCATAATGCATCATACAATTTATCCGACCATGAAGTGAGATTTTCTCCAATAGATCGCTCCAAAATCCGCTTAAGAGCTCGGTTTGAAACCTTCACTTGACCACTCGTTTGAGGGTGATAAGCCGTCAAAAGTCGATGAGTGACACCATATTTCTTTAGAACTTTTTCAAACTGTTCGTTACAAAAATGGGTCCCTCGATCACTTATTATAGCCCGTAGAGTTCCAAACCTAGCAAAAAGTTGCTTTAAAAATTTCACCACAACTCGAGCATCATTAGTAGGCAAAGCCTTATCTTCAACCTATTTTGACAAATAGTCCACGGCTATGAGAATATACTTATTTCCTTTTGATGATGGAAATGGCCCCATAAAATCGATTCCCCATACGTCAAAGATTTCACAAACTTGTATAATGTTTTGGGGCATTTCATCCCTTTGTGAATTCTTTCCTTGACGTTGACAAGCATCACAAGTCTTGATCAAGTCTTGGGCATCTCGATATATGGAAGGCCAAAAGAAACCGGCATCAAAGACTTTTTTCGCGGTGGAGTTGGCACCATGATGTCCCCTAGTGGGTCCTTCATGACAAGCTTTAAAAATATCTTTAGCTTCTTTGCCAAACACACACCTACGAATCACTTGATCCGCGCAAACTCGAAACAAATAGGGGTCGTCCCAAAAATAGTAAGATATGTCCTTGAAAAATGTTCGTTTTTGTTGGGACGACATACCCTTAATCACGAACTTCCCCGCATGGTAATTTGTGATGTCCGCAAACCATGGGGTACTATCATCACCACGAAAAGCAATCATACCAAGCCTCTCGAGAGGAAATGTTTCATTAATTTCCTTATTCTCTCGATTGCTTTGGTGAGGATTTTCAAGTCTAGATAGATGATCGGCCGCGAGATTCTCGGCTCCTTTTTTGTCAAGAATTTTGACATTAAATTCTTGAAGGAGGAGAATCCACCAGAGCAACCTCGGGTTTGCATCTTGTTTATTAAGAAGATATTTGATAGCTGAGTGATCCGTATAAACTATGGTTTAGACAAGACGAGGTATGGTCTAAACTTTTCGAAAGCATATACAACGGCAAGTAATTCCTTTTCCGTTGTAGTATACTTAGTTTGAGCATCTGTCATAGTCTTACTTGCATAGTGTATAGGCAAGAAATGTTTGGTCTTACGTTACCCCAAAACCACTCCTACCGCGTAATCACTAGCATCACACATTATTCAAAAGGTAGATCCCAATCCGGGGTAACTAAAATTGGTGATTCAGTTAATTTCTTATTAAGCATCTCAAAGGCTTTGATGCACTCATCCGAAAAGAAGAATGGAGTCTTTTTTCCAAAAGATAGGTCATAGGCTGAGCTATCTTAGAAAAGTCTTGGATAAAACGTCTATAGAAGCCGGCATGGCCGAGAAAACTCCTAACTCCCTTAACGGTGGTGGGTGGAGGCAATTTGGCAATCATGTCAATTTTGGCCCTATATACCTCAATACTGGCCTTGGAGATCTTATGTCCTAAAACAATGCCTTCTTTGCACATGAAATGGCATTTTTCATAATTAAGCACTAGATTTGTTTCTTCACAACGTTGTAACATTCGTTCCAAGTTATAGAGACATGAAGTAAAAGACTCCCCAAAAACTGAGAAATCATCCGTGAAGACTTCCATGGTTTTCTCAATCATATCATGAAAAATGGCCATCATACACCTTTGGAAAGTCCCCGGAGCATTGCATAATCCAAAAGGAATTCTACGATAAGCAAATGTTCCATAAGGACAAGTGAATGTGGTCTTTTCTTGATCACGAGGGTCAATAGGAATTTGGAAATATCCGGAAAATCCATCTAAGAAACAATAGAATTCATTTCCTACTAGTCTCTCTAACATTTGATCCATAAAAGGTAATGGAAAATGACCCTTCCTAGTGGCATCATTAAGCTTCCTATAGTCAATATAAACACGCCATCCGGTCACGAGTCTAGTAGGAATCAATTCATTGTCCCCAATAGTCACTATCGTCATTCCTCCTTTCTTTGGAACACAATGCACGGGGCTAACCCATGGGCTATCGGAGATAGGGTAGATCATTCCGGCGTCTAGAAGTTTTAAAACTTCCTTTTTATCACCTCATGAATCTTTGGATTAAGCCTTCTTTGGCTTTGAATAGCGGGTTTATAATCTTCCTCCATCAAAATTTTATGAGTACAAAATTTTGGGTCAATACCCTTGATGTCCGAGATTTTCCATGCAATGGCTCGTTTATGTTTCTTTAAAACCTTAATTAGTTCCTCCTTTTCGTTATCTTTCAATCCTTTAGTGATAATCACCGGTAATTTATCCGTTCCCTCAAGAAAAGCATACTATAAATGGATGGGAAGATCCTTAAGCTCTAGTTCGGGTGCTTCTTCAAGAGAAGTTTTCACTTATGTTTCATTTTCGTTCACAACTTTAATTTCCATAGGAGGTGATTGAAAAGGATCTTCATTTAAAAATGTTTCAAGCAAGTCGATATCTCCATCCGCATCATGATAATCCTCATCATACGTTGATGGCAAATCCGGTGTGCTAAGAAAAGCATCAACCTCCTCCAAGATAAAATCACTAGCCCCAAATAGAGTAAGGGGTGGAGAAGAAAGGGAAATAATAGGATCCGATAAAGAAGGGTTGCCACTTTCGGAATTAGTATAGAATCCAAGCACTTCTTAATAATATTCTTTACAACCAACATCAATCATATCGACATGATTGATTGACTCCCCGAAATGCTCATAAGAATACTTAGAAAACGTGCCCGATATCAAAGGTAACGGTCTCATCATCAAAACTTAAGGTCATTTTTCCACTTTTCATGTTAATTAAGGCACTAGCCGTACTAAAAAATGGTCTTCCTAAAATCAAAGGTACATGTGAATCTTCGGGGTAATCCACAACTACAAAATTCGCCAGAAAATGAAGCTTCCCTACCTTAACAAAGACATCGTCAGCTATACCTACCGGAAGGGCAGTCGATCGATCCGCAAGCTCGAGAGTCATTTTAGTAGGTGTGAGATCGAGAAGTGATAACCTTTTCCAAACGGAAAGAGGCATCAAATTAATGCTAGCGCCAAAATCGGCTAATGCTAAACATTCTTTCATTTCTAGAAATTCACAAGGGATAAGAAATCTTCCGGGGTCTCCAAGCTTTTCGGGTATCTTTTTGGTGATAACCGCCGAACAATTAGCATCAAGAGAATGATTAATCACTTCAAGCTTCCCTTTATCGCTAATTAATTTCTTGAAAGTCGAAGCAAACTTAGGCATATAAAGCAATGCCTCCGCGAAACTAACATTAAAATGAAGTTGCTTAAACATTTTAAGAAATGTAGACATTTGAGCATTGGATATTTCGCAGAGATTCTCTTGGTTAAGTCTCGAAGGGTAGGGTAGTGTGGGTTTAGTCTTCGGAAAATCGGGTTCCATAATAGGCACATGGTCTACCTTTGGTGGATTAGGAATTTCCTTTTCTTTAACCACCTCGGGTTCTTGCTCCATTTCCCTCACCAGAGAGGTACTAACTTGTGGAAGCAAAGGTCCGTCTAAAGCCTTCCCATTACGTGTGGTAATAGCTTTCATCTCACCCTTCGGGTTTGGAATGGTGTTACTAGGTAAGCCACCCGAAGAAGAGGAAGGTTTGTTCATTATTTCTTCAAACATCAAAAGAATTTTGTTCTCAAATTTAGCTTGATTTCCTTCAATACGGTTTTGGTTTTGCTCTAATATAGTTTGATTAAGCTCAATCTTGTTACTTTGACCCTTGATTGTATTTTTAAAATCGAGTTTCAAAGTGTTCATTTGTCCTTGAAGATTATTTTGAAAAGCCTTTAAATTTGCCTCATTTGTTTTGATATAGCTTGACAAATCATTTTGATTGTTGTTTTGAAAACCTTGATTATTTTGATTGCCATGAAATCCATTTCCTTGATTAAAATTCCTTGGTTACCATGGTTAAAATTATTCCCATTATTTCTATTGTTGTATCTATTTTGAACCGGTGGAGCAACATGGTTTTGACGAGGAGCTTGACCGTTAGGGCCATAAGTTCTTGTCGACGCAAAAGCACTAGCTTGATCAAACCCCGTGGTTGAACAAGCATAATTCGGATGTGCTCCACCACATAATACACAAAAATTCTCAATCGCATTAATCGAACCATGAGGATTCTTCCTAATCTCATTCAAAATCGTGTCAATCTTAGAGTCCAATCTAGGAATCTCGGGATTAGATGAATTCACATGAGAAACAACCGGTGTGTTTCGTGAATATTGGACTCTAGATTTATTCTCATAGGTTCCCCACGCGTCTCTCGGAGTTTTTCTTACAAGATTACCACCCGCGGCGGCATTTAAAGAATCTTGTTCAAGCATATTAAGTCCATTATAAAAAAGTATTGATTTGGTGTAACTTTGTGAAACCGTGGTGTGGACATTGTCTCAACAAATCTTTAAACCTTTCCCAAGCGTCACCAAACGATTCATGCCCTTTTTGTTCAAATCTAGTTATTTCATTCTTAAAGTGAGTTGTTTTCGATGGTGGAAAGAAGTAATTCATGAACTTAGACACTAGATCGTCCCATGTCAAAATCGAACCCGGTGGTTCTTTTTCATACCAACGCTTAGCGTTTCCCTCGAGCGAGTACGGAAAAAGCATGAGCTTAATCGCGTCATTCGACACATCTCTAAACTTGAGAGTCGAGGTGATACGAAGAAAATTCCGAATGTGAGAATGCGGGTTATCCGTCTCATTGCCTCGAAATTGGTCGGCACGAATGAGTGATAAAAGACCCGTCTTAATCTCATAATGATCCGCCAAAATAGCCGGCACAACGATTGCTTCACCGTACCCTTCGGTGGGTGCACGAATCAATTCCTCTCGGTTATCGGCCATATCTACAACAATAGTTGGAAACTCGGGTTCCACTACTCGTTGTTGACGATTTCGATTCCTTCGAGGAATGTTTTCAAGTCTATCGTGATTAATCAAAATTCGATTAGAACGGAGTTGCATACACCAAAATGACGAGAATTTAGAAAGTTGAAGAAAAGAAAATAGATTAGAAGAAGATTATTTTTGTTATTTTTCACAAATCAATCAAAGATTGATAAAAACAAGGAGTGAGAGTATTTACTATGGAAGTAAATGACCCTCGTTCGACTTTGAAACGTAGGTGAAAACCTAAACGTCTCGAGGTTCAATATGTAATCAAAACAAAAGTATGGTTTATTACTTGAGGTGGCAAACCAATAATCGGTTTTCCCTCTCAATATACGCACACGCAAGCGGGAAAACGAGGTGGCACAAAGCACTTAAAAACCTTTTTCCATAGACGACATTTTATATCTTGTCGCCTTATACCCACCTTATAGTTTGTATAAATTGAGTTCAAACTTTTTGTTAGTATTTATCTATGTTGCCTTTTTTTCTTTGTTTTGGATTCGAATACAATAATTGAGTGATGAAATCCCAACTAAGGTTGCGTTTTCACGCTTATGGAGATATGTAAATTTATTGTTCTTATACGTAATACAATATATTAGCAACAAAAAACACGAAAAACGATATATATATATATATATATATATATATATATATATATATATATATATATATATATATATATATATATATATATATATATATATATATATATATATATATATATATATATATATATATATATATATATATATATATATATATAGAGAGAGAGAGAGAGAGAGAGAGACAGAGAGACAGAGAGAGAGAGAGAAAATAACAAAACTTTCCAAGGATGGAAAGGGTCTTCAAATCAACGATCAACAAACCGCCACGAAAGAATCGTACACAATTTCCCCGGCAGCGGTGCCAAAATTTTTGATGTGTGGGAAATGTGTCGGTGTATTAATATAATAAGTTATAGAGTGAATTAAGAAAATTACCTTTAGGAAAAAGTAATAGTCTAAAATTCACTAAGACGAATTAATTAAAAACGAGAGTGATCCCGATTCGTTGTACACGAAGAAATTGTGAATTTGAGATTTTGGTTTTGGTTTGGACAATTTATTTGAATGGTTCGGTTTCATTCTAAAAATCCTACGTTTTATTTAAAGTGCATGAATCGTAACCTAAATTAAAACTACAACTTGATCTCGGATTATTTATTTTAGTATTCAATTTAAAAGATAACTCACAATATGAATTTATTTATTAAAATTAAAAAAAAACACAAATTATCAACTCTAAGTAAAAAAACGTTTAAACAAAAGTTATTACAAATGAAATGACTTAAACCGAAATTAACACAAGATATATTTAAAGCAGTGAGGAAGAGAAATCAAAAGTGATAAAAGGCACAGTGGTAGAAGCGTTGTTAATGAACCGTGAGGTCATAGGTTCGAATCTGGTGGTTGTCGTTTTTTTTATACTACACGAATACTCACAGTTACATATGCTAATTCATTACAGTGGCTTCAAACTACACCAGAAACAATAGTAAAAGCCTAAATATAAACTACACAGCTTTAATTAATCTCAGCAAACTAAACTAACATAAGAACATCGAACAAAATCAAGCGACTAGACTAGATCTACTACGAATAACAGCAATGAAATCAATACGTGGCAGCAAGTATGAACCCAGAAAGTTTAATGCTCAAACAGCTATATGAAGGCAGCAGCAAAATATCTATAGCAAACACTCAATCAGGCAACAACTGACCCTAGTGACCGCACCTCAACCTCAAGCAGATTTGAAGCAACAAAATGAAAAATCAGGCCACGCAGGCTGAACAAATAAGACGACAGCAGCATCAACAATGAAAACACAACAATTTAACAGCTCAACTTAAAAATCTTACTAACTTATTGAACAAAATGATCAACCACTTAGAAGTTACAGAAAAACGCTAAGACACTTAACTAGCTATAATGAACGATATTCAAAGTATGCTCACTCTAGCAACAGTTATGACAAACGCAACAAACAAATTAACTATTGACAGCAAATTAAACTACATCATACCTCATATCACTATCATCATAAACATAGTCACTTAGCATGAACATATTGCAGCTCAAATACTTCGAATACCAAAAGTATATTAATATATAAATTCTCTACTCAAGCAATTACCATATTAAAATAACCATTATTCATCCATAACGAAATCATCTTGCTAAGCAACATAAATCCAACAGATCCCTAAACTATGACAACAAAACTTAACCACTTAAAAGGCAAACAGATTTAACAAGTATGGTAGATCCGAAAACCTCAATAATTTAAACAAACTGACATTTCATTATTTCAACAACAAAGTAACAGAATATTATATCTATTTGGAACAAATGGAGTAAAATCAGAGTTACCTCAACCTTCATCAAAACAAAAGATCTCAAAATTTGCTCGATAGAGCTTTTTCTCTCTGGCCGTAGCTGACGAGCCACAAGCTAACACACCAAAAATTATATCAACCTAATATAACCTATTGTCGACCCTCGACACTAAACCCTCGCCTTAAATTCATCATCAAACACGACCATCATCAGCTTTTACACCTGTTTTTAAACTTAACCAGTAGGATTAAGCATTTTCCCTTATCCAATCTCAATCGCACACATAAGCTATCGATTTAGCTAATATGAGAAATACTCAATCATAATTAGTTTATAGATTTAGATTGCAAGTATTTTTATCAAATAACAAAATGTGAGATTAAAAGATAATGAAACTGAAAATCGAATTTTATTAAATCAAAACAAACATTACAATATTTTTGAAAAGGAAAATACAATTTCTAACTACAAACTATCATTATAACATTAAGAAAGAAAATGGATAAAAATTACAGAAAATGGAAGGGGTATTTATAGCTAAAGATGAGGCTTGGGGTGATTGATGAAGAATGATTTCTAGCCCTTGATGAAGCATCTTCATCTTCTCTTTCTTGTTTGTTTAGATCAAACAATAGAAAATCACTCACCCTCACACAGATCGCCAACGTGGCACAAAGTGTGCTAGTTGAAGGCTGATGTGTCAAGATGTGATTCGTCTTTGATAAACATGGCAGTGATCCAACCAATAGGAGGCCTCTGATGACAAATCCAAGTGCCAGGATGGCACATGGTACTTGGAATCTCGTGTATACACGCGCCCTTTGCTTCCTCTTTTCTCTGATTAACCTGCGTGACTCCAATCGCTAGTTTAATTAAGAAGCCCTAAAAATTAGGGTTCTTATTCTTCTAACTCGTTCTTCCCCTTTCTCTCGTTTCTCTTTTTATTGTTTCTTTGACTGTTTATTTTTATTTTGACCAAATATCTATAAACTTTCATCCGTCTAATCTTTTTCTTCCTTTTTGGGCTTTTGGACCCGACTTTTGACCGAAAGATATATAAACTTCGTCTCATTTTTTTCTTATTGGGCTTTGACCCAATTTTCTTTCTTTGGCCATTATTTTGGGCTTAAAGTTATCAAATATACTTATCCAGCCCATTAAGCATATGTGGGACCCACTTTAATCGAAACTCAATTCCCGTCTTTGGCTTTTGATGGCATCTTCAAACTCCTGTCGGTTTTTGCCTGTTTTTGTGAACTTTTTGATATTTGTGTACCTACACATATGAAACAACAAAACATGCATATACAATACAAAATTCATACAAAATATATGTTTTAAGTCCGTTTTGAGATATAAATGATATGAGTATTTTCACTCATATCAATCCCTTATTACCAAGTATTTATAAATAATATTATGATCCCTTTATTGATATATGAGTATATCTAGGATCCCTTTATCATATCGTTAAACTTTTCGATAAAAGTTTATCATTTAGTAATGATTTATTTAAATAAATCTTTGATTATTCATCGTATTTATATTGAAGTATTCAAATTGCTTTTATTGCAAAAAATTTGTATTATGACCTTACATACCTTCATCTGCGCGTGTTACTTTCATTGTTTAAACCCTTTGAGATATCTATATAAATATCCAAATCATTTTCCGGTTGTTTGTGCTTGGACGTCTTGAAAAGTAGTCTCTAAACCATTGTGTAACTCAATGTGTCCCTGAAAAAGACTAAACGCCATCGTGTGAGTCACACATCTTGAAACATTTCTTAAAATCGTGTTGAATAATAACATGGTTTTTCATAATATTTTGTTGATTTTTATATCACCGTTTTACACGGCATGCGAAGATCTAATTAATTGACCATTATACGTATCGACTCCGAATTGTATTGTTCGCTTATACCTCGGGAATGTGATCGTCATTTTGTAACTTATCGTCTAGATTATAACGCTAGATTGGAATACGATTTTAATTCTATAAACTTGTATTATCCTCTTTCATTAACCTTCTTGATCCCGGAAGGCAACACGTTAATGTTCCATTCTTTTCTCGTTATGTTTTGTGTTTTTGGAGAATAGTGCCACCAAGGAGATTTGTCTACCTTACATTTCGAAATATAAATTATGGACGTCATTCACCATTTTGCTTATTAGATTTCGCATTGGTTACTTTGAAGCATTTTTTTGTTAGTTATTATGCTATATTTTTATTTATATGCTCATTATGAGATTTATTTTTCATTGTTGTAAAATCCACAAGACATGGTATATATATATTTTGAGTCGTTAGGAAGTGTGGTAAAATATATTAGATTATGGCGAATAGAAATTGTGTTATAATTGAAAATTTTAATAAAGTTCAATTGAATTTTGAGATGTGTCGAAAAATACATTTTGTGCAGAAACTTTAGGGGGTATAAACATGTCAAAACTTAAAAGTAAAACCTGCGTTTTTAAAATAAAATAGTCAAACATGCACAGAACTTTCAGGGTTATTTTGGTCATTTTACATTGGTTTCAGGTCTCGGGTAAAACTAGAAAGTGGTCTGAAACGTCGTTTTGCATCAAAGTGCTTTAGTCTCCGAGTCTTGGAAATGTCATTTAACGTATCAATTAATTGGTTCATACCTAAAAGACAAACTTGACCAAAAAGTTAAATCTGATAGAAAAATTGGAATATGGTTTTTAAACGTTTCTAAGCGTTTTTGAGTTCATTTGAGATCGTAAAATTTTAACAAATATTATTTTAAAACTAAAGAATACTGGTTGCATGTGGAAGTCTTTAAGAATAGAAATGTTGAGGAATTAATTTTGTCAAAGATTAACATTTTATGAGTCATATTAACCACTTAAATTTCAAAACTATCCAAAATCGGAAACCTGCCTAATATAAAAACTTTCTAAAAATAGAAACTTTACATAATTAGAAATTACCGGATTAGTGGTGTAATTTTAAAACGAATAATATAGCTTCTTAAAAGCATGTTTGTGCCTAGCAGCTTACGATGAGTACACATGTGGATTGCTTTATTCCTTTTATGTATATGACTCAATTGTCATTCGATTTTAACTTTATTTTCTTCTAACCTATCACTGATTTGGGTTGAGATTTGAAGTTTTGTCTTCAATTCTTCGTCGACATTTTATCACGTGTCTCATGGCGATTCCGGCTAAGCCCTGTAACATTTAGGAAACCTTATCAACTCGTAACCATTTCATTTGTTGTCTTATGAGCTACTATTTGCTCTCTTTTGCAAACCATTGATTACTTTATACGTTGTCATAATGTCACCTTATAAATTAATTTGGTATTGTTTTACGATTTATTTTCACAAATTGTTTTTACTTTGGTCTTATAAAATACTTCTTGTAACTTTAAAAGTTGCTTATTGAATATCTCGCAAATTACTTGCATCCTAAAAATGTATAAAATATTTTTAAATTCCATTTTACAAATGGCATGGTTTATATATAAACATAAGAAACGTAATACTAGTTTGACGAAACTGAGCACTGTATTGTTAGTCCTAAATTATACATGGCCTGATCATCTATGTCTAATGTAGAAGGAGCCATGTGAGGCTGAATAGTAGTCACCACAAAAATCTTGATAAGAATCAACTTTTTACTTGTATTTATGATAAAGTTAAATAAAATGAAATAAAGCGAAAAGTAGTTTTGAAAACTTTTATATGTTATGCAAGTAGCACAAGTTGGAGACATCCGCATACGTTTTCTTACCATTTCTTGAACGAATTACGCGCTTACGAGTACGTTTTTACTCGGCGATCGTTTTTCTACTTGTTACTTCATTTTATCTCATAACTGAATTCTTTTGACGGTTCGTCTAATTATCGACTAATGATAAAGGACTTGAGAGTCTCGATGTTTTATCCTTCCTTCTCGTCCAATCTTTTTTATGCGACTGGGTAGATCTTTGGAACGTCTCCGCGCGTGAATAAGGAATTATCACTAGAGGGATTTCCGCTACCCGAGATGACGTTCGTCACTCTAGATTGTCTCAAAATCCACTCGTGTGAACCGTGCATTAACTTCTCTCGTTAATTGCTAACATTGTTTATTTGATTTATTTTAATTACAAGTGATTATTAAGAACTTTCTTTGATTCAAAACTTTTTGTGTGGATCTTATTTTCCATCGTGTATCGACCACTGCGAACTTAATGAGCTGATGTTGGTGAACCACCGACATCACTAACAAAATTGACAACTTATTAAATCTATTATTTCTTATTGTCTTACCATCAACGCCTCTATTTTATCATTCTCTTTAAGAATTTATACGACATTTGCTTCGTCCCCTTTGTACCGTTGATTTTGTACTGATTGTTGACCATTATTTCTATTCGTATTCATTTGATATCTTATCAAATTTTGAAACCCGAATATATCCCATGTCTAATTTGACATATTAAACACCTTTATGTATTTCTACAACTTATCATAAAAATTTTATGGAACTTTTATACATTTTTCCAAGGATTTTAAATTTCTAAAATAACTACTTCAAGTAAAAGGTCAAATCTATACATTCTCTTTTGTATAACTATAACTAGTGTCAAAAATGACAAAATGTCTTATCTCTTAAACCAATTTACTTTTATCATACTTTGCTTTCAATTTAATGAAATTACCAGTTTAATTTATATTCCTATTAATGATTTAAAATAATTTAGAAATTATATTTTCTAATTGTAACCAACAATATGGGTTTAATAAATAAATAAAAAATAAAAAAAATTCATGTCATTCTTTCAAAATTTCTTAGGATGACCAAAATAAATTTTGAAGATATTTTACTTCTAGTTTGAATATCATCTTTATCAAGAAAGACTTAACGATTATTTACTCCCTAAATATATCATTTCACCTTAATCCCAATATAATGTGGTTAAAATTCTTCTTACAAGTGGTTTTGATTTAAAATCCCTATATACAACTTGACAAGCAACCATAACTATTCATCATTATTTTGAAAATGTCCTAACATTTCAACAATATAAAGAGCAAACCTTGCATTTTTTTATCAAGAAGGTACTCAATCGAGTTTTAAGGTAATACCAAATCCAGGACGGATAATTGTGACAAACCTTATTTTAATGTTAATATTTAATTCATTCTTCGCCCTCATTTTCTCCTAATGTGAATTATTATGTTTTACGGTTACGTGATTCGAGATCCATCGTCGATCGTTAACTCTAAACCATTTTAGCATATCTTGTCCGTTTATGCATTTATCGTATTCATTCTATCTCGTTATATTCCTCGTATTGAAGATCACTATATTATTCTGAGTTTAAAATAAATCTCGAGAAGTAGTGTATAAGGAAAAGTAAGCCCCGGGACGGTGCTCCCCTAATGTGGTGAGGATGTAAAAACCGCAAAAATAAGGTCATAATTTAATTCTATTTTTCAAGTACTTTTCAAATATTTTTAGGTATATGATAAGGTTAAATATTATTACGTTTGACGGTTTAAGTCGAAACCGATATTGAACATTTTATTTTTATGTTTTGACGAGTAACGAGGACTACTAGTGATCGCAATACCGACGGATGCCCAAAATTTTAAATTTTATTATCGATTGTTTCGATATTTAATATTTTCGACGATTTCGTTTTAATTACGTATTAAGTCGTGTCGAAATTATATTATTACTATTTTTCGTGTGCGTTTAAATTTTTAAAAAGTATTTTTACGAAACCCAACTCCCGAGAATTTTTGAAAAGTCGACTAATAGTCATTTCCCGCTATTTAACATAAATGTTACATTTTAGTTCAAAATAATATTTGCAATTTATACCCTCACTCCACTAATATATAAACATTTCCCACCTAACTTCACCTCGTTTTTCACTTGTAAAAACACACACATGCCTTTCTTTTCTTTGTTTTAGTCGTCCCCTCCAACAACACAAATTCATCATCAAAATTTTTTGTAGTTTGATTCAAGAAAAACCAACAATTATCCCATCCTACAAATTCAATTGTGAGTTTTTTTTAACCTAATTTTATCAATATGCAATAACTTTTGTTTTTCAAGAAATTTGGTGAAGTTTGATCCAAAATCTATGAATACTTTTGTTGTTATTGTTATTATATATAAATTTTAATCATTGCATGTAAGATTTTTGATTTGGGTTTATTAAAAGATGACATGCAAGTGATTAGGGTTGTTGTAATTTGATTAGGATGATATATAGCTAATATTAGGAGTATGGGTGATGTTAAAATGGGTCAAAATGATGGTTTAATATGATTTTCAAGAGTATGTTTTTGACAAGCAAGTTTAGGGGTGTTTTCGTGGGTCGAAGTTTTATAAAAGCTTGATATTATAGGCTGGTGTTTTAGAGGATGTCGAGAGCTTCGATTTGGTACAAATTAGGCCTTCCAACTCAAAACGAGGAGGAAGATACGCTAGTTTGATTATTCGTGTATCGAGAGATGTGTATCGACACAATACGAAATTGTTGTCGATATTGGGTCAAATCTCGGGGACTATAGCTAGGGTTGTATAAAATTTCAAAGGCTGATCTCAGGGCCTAAAATGTAACCTTTTGAGTCTATTTTTACAATCAAGTGTCAGATTTGAAAATAGTATTGCTTAAGATGGTCAAAATGGTTTTATAAGTCAAGGGTATAAAACTGTACGGTTTTTGAAGTCTAAAGATGCTTTGGGCAGAAGGTCTTAGGAGTAATATTTTTGAATGAAATTTAAACTGAGTATTATACATGTTATGTGTGAGTTTGTCACCAAGTTTCGTCGAAAACGGAGTTGTCTAAGTATGGGAAAACAACTTGAACATTCGGTATGTTCCGGCAGAATGTTTTGGAGGGGTTGTCTAGTAAAGGAGACTTTGTGAAAGCGTCTAGTGATATCACTTGCATGGGGTGTTCTTGAAGTTTATTCTTGTTTTAAATTGTTGATTTTAGATTATATTAAGTATAAGATTATACTTGGACATAATATTAAAGTACGCGCCTTATTTGCTAGGTTGCGGTTGTCGTGTTTACTGAGCATCTACTATCGTCGGCGGTCGTCATCTCTACTTCTACTACTTAAGGTGAGTCTATAGCCTCGTTAGTCGTTTGAGCTCATTCAAATATTTTAAAAAACCCGCGAGGGGGAATACATGTTTTTTTTATAAACTTAGAACACAAGTTGTTTTGGTATGCTTGTCCCTATATGAATGAACCCGTGGTTGCCTTAAATTGTATTAAGTAATTTACCCTTGTTAAAGCCTCAATTGTGGACCGTTAACTAGCTTATGATGGGCTAGCTGCTGGTACAATTAATAGATCTATAAGGGAAGCCGCCTCGGTTCGATTTGTGGGTGATGTCCCTCGATGCTTAGGCCTGGACGCCCACTGTACGGATATATTGTATTGAGAAGTCAGGTATACCGCAATGTACCGATAATCTGAAGGTAACTGACAATTAATTAATCTCCTATCTTATTAGACCTAAAGGGAGTGTCTAAGGATTCGGTACCATGAGCTTAATGCAATTGTTGCTGTATACAGTTATAGTTGTTGATGCAAATTATACGATGCTTGTTGATTTCAAGTATACCACTAAATTATAATCTTTGCTTGTGTTCAAAATGATTACATAAACCTATAGATTTCACTCAGCATTTTTGCTGATCATTTTACTCACATGTATTTCAGGTAATCAAGAAGTGGAAGCTTGGTGGTCACGGGATTGAAGTTGTGCACTGATATTGTTGTTGAAACTCTTTGAATGTTTATTGTTCCTTTCTTAAAACAAATTAAATCTTTTGTTTTAGATGTACTTTGGTTACGATTACTTGGGACTACACTACTCTGATAAATGTTTTAGGAACGGTAAATCTGAAACGTCTCTTTTCGAGTCATTCTTTATAAATTATGTGTTATTGTACCATTGTTTAGCATCCAAAGATATATTCCGCTGCGTGTAAATTTGGGGGTGTTAAAAGATGAGTGTGTCGACGTACCTATATATGCAAAGTTTCCAACCACACGTGTTAGTAATGGCGGAAAATGTATTCAGGGACGAAAATTACATAAAGGAAATGTGGGGATGAGGTAACGAGATGGGGTAACACGAGAAAAGACTAATATACCCTCACGTGGCAGGCACGTGTAACGGAGGAAAACGACCAAAAGTTAAAAATCGTCAACTCAGGGGCAAAAATGCACGAGAAATTGAAATATAGTGGCAAAATTGTTTGTAATTTACTCTCAGTGGTAAATTTGCGAAAATGAAAAAATTCAGAGACGTTTTTTACAGTTCACATAGATAAAAAATATCATGTAAAGACATTTTGTGAGTTATTTTGGTGTAACATCGGTTGACGTCAAAGATGGCAAAAAACTCCGAACCCGACGGAGAATCCGATACCCGAATCCGATTTGACAGAGGATTCCCCGAGTTGACCGGGTATGGGGATGGGGGTGGGGATTCCCCGTTAGTAAAAAGCGGGTATAGAGGGGGGATGGTAATACCCTTGGTTCCCCAAACGCGTCCCCGAACCCGCCCCCAAATATCTTTATTCTACATATATATTTATATATCTTGTATGTTTCAAATATCTATTAGATATTTGAAACACTATTAATCGATGGTTAATATCTCCTTTGACACTAACCTTCTAGGATGAGCTCTTGTGTGGAAATATTGTTATTATTAATATTGAGCATGATCGCATGAATGTTAATCTAATTAATGTTGTTTGATATTATCGCATTGTGTTATTCGTAATGGTTGCGTTATTTGAAACATAGTTTAAATGCTAATTGTGTTACGGAGAAAAAAAATCTCCGATTCCCCATTAGGGATCCCTGTTCCCCGCTGGGGATGAGGATGGGGATGGTATGTAGTTTATAATCCCCGATGGGATAAGGATAGATATTTAACTTTGGGAATGAGGATTGTAGTAACCATTCCCCGTAAACCCGGTCCCGTTGCCATCTGGTTGACGTGAAAGTGAAACCAAAGTATAGGGGGTTTGCTCTCACCCATTAGGGTAAAAACGTAATTTTGACATTAAGCAGACAAACGAAAGACGAAATCTGAGTAGTTGTTGTTGGATCAAACAAAGAGAAAGACGAAGAAGAAGAAGAAGAAGATGGGTAGGACGTGCTACGCCGTCGTTTCATTACTCATAATCTTCTTCATACAACCTTCATTTTCAATCTACTGCGATGAAGATGATTGCTATGATCTATTAGGGTATTCAATTTTCTTCTTTTTTTCTTTTATTATAATACCTTTTTTTATAATATTTAACTGATTTATTTATCTACATTATTTGCTTAGGGTTACACAAAGCTCAAATGCATCTGAAATTAAAAGAGCATACTATAAGCTCTCCTTAAAGCAGTAAGTTTTTTTGTTTTTTTTTTTTTTTTACTTTGGTTTTGTTTGAATTTAATTAATCTATGCTTTGACAGTCACCCGGATAAAAACCCAGATCCCGAATCCAAAAAATTGTTTGTTAAGATTGCCAATGCATACGAGGTAATTTTATTTCAATTTTTACTTTTATTTTAAGTTGCTAGCTGTATTTTAGTTTTGGTGATATCTATGTATTGCAAATAAAGGTTTAAATCGGCGGGGAAATGCTAATCCCGTGCATCCCTTTTGGGTGCCAACATGGTGTTGATAAAATTATGTGTTTATAAGTTTAACATGGATAAAGGAATGTGCTTTTGCTAAAAGGGCGATTAAAGAAAGAGACTTTTATATAGTTTGCACATTTGGGTTTAAGTCTTGTTAATAACGTCTTTGGGAAATTTGTAGCTAGATGTTCGGTGTTGATAGATTGTGCGGGTGTTATAAGACTAAAGGGTTACAAGTTGGCAATAGCCTTCGTTTTCATTTTCAAAATTGAACCCATATGACGCTTTTGTTATATTTTTTGAAATTATGTATTAGATGGACAGGTCGTTACGGTGTAGTAAAGTCCTGAACTCACTGATGGGTATTTGTTCAGTCTGTCAATAAATATTGAGTCACTTAGCTTTCAACTCGAAATGGCCAGATCTAGTAAATGCGTGGCAAAGAATGTCTTTGGTGATATGCACACCTTAGTCAACCATTAGGAAAATTTGAAAAACTTTACGCACCTAAAGGATGAAAGAAAATGTATTGGCACCTTCGGACTTGTTAACATGTCAAATTAACAAAATGTAGGCAGCATGTTACAATGAAATGAAGTAGTCGCTTACAGCAATGAATATGCAGTTTGTATTTTGATATATGAATAACTTAGGTACATGGCCTGTGGTGTATTGTGGTTAATGTTTCTTTTATCTTGCACAGATCTTAAAAGACGATGTTACAAGAGGGCAATACGATTATGCTATTGAGCATCCAGAGGAGGTAACTTACTATATCAAAATGCCTGCTTGCTATGTTTTGTATCAGCTTGGCGGAGATGCTTTTTTTCAGGCAATTGTGTGGTACAAGTTGAAATGGGTGGGGTTGGGTCAGGTTGTCCTGAAAAACCTGTTTCTTCCATCATCATTAAGAATTTGAGCGTTAAATATGATCGCAAAGATATTTTGTACAATAATAAATTTTAAGGTATTGAGTAGGTTTTTGTGCAATAGAAAATACAGTGTGGGCGAATTTTGACCCATTTCTGTTATACCTTTTGTTTTTTATTAGTTTACTGATTTTCTTAAGAAGTTAAACCCAGCCATGTTAACCAAAAATAAGTTTTTTTTACTTCTAGAATTCCTCAAGAAATAATCTCTTTGTCTACTTATAAATATATGCCTTGACTCGTATATTGATTCTCGAATTCAATCATCTTATATTTCGATAATTGGACCAATATGCTATACTTTTCATAATTCATATGCATCAATATACAAATATGTCGAGGCTATAAGGTTTTGGTCCTGTTTTTCTTTCTTTCCATTCTCTTTATATTGTTTGACCATTATTGGAACTAGTCAGAAGGCCAGACGTTGTACTGATCTAATTATATCCCCCTCCCTCTGTCTTCTATCTTAGGTATTCTATAATACAGCTCGCTATTATCATGCTTACTATGGTCACAAAACGGTGAGTTCGGAGTTGCAATCTTGTATATTTTTTCTTTACAATTTCTAACAAGCTTTGGTACTTTTCTCCTATCACAGTTAATAACAATGTGCTATATTTTTCGCCAGGATCCTCGTGCCGTGTTATTGGGACTTCTTATAGTCCTCTCAGGAATTCAGTATCTAAATCAGTGGACGAGGTATCATCAGGTAAATGATATGCTTATATTGCCTTATTTTACTGGAATGGAATTGTTTGCACAAT
Source organism: Glebionis coronaria (assembly GCA_025667525.1). Classification (NCBI taxonomy): domain Eukaryota; kingdom Viridiplantae; phylum Streptophyta; class Magnoliopsida; order Asterales; family Asteraceae; genus Glebionis; species Glebionis coronaria. Next base: position 315,897,839 of record CM046878.1, read on the forward strand.
TCTTACCTTTTCACTTCTTACATTAAGGCATGGAACTACCTATATTGATTACAGAAACTTGTTTTCTAGCTACAGAACTTGGAAACTATTGTGACAAAAATGGTCATGTCAATTTGGGTCATATTGACATGAACATAGAATTATAGAAACCAGACCATATGATTTGTAGCAGAAGAATTTAGTTACTTTCTTACAATGTTTCTTTGTATGTGTCACTGTTTTATAGGCTATTGACATGGTCAAGAGGACACCAGCTTACAAAAATAAGTTAAAGGCATTGGAACTGGAACGCACCGGGACAATGTCAAGCAAAAAGAAGGGCGGTTCCAAGATCGACAAGTATGAATCTACTATTGCCCAAATTTTATATATAAATATCTATTATTATGGTTATAAAATATGACAAATATTACAAATTTACAATAAGAGTGTAAAGGTCTTTAATGAAAATATCTTAAGGAGGTTGTATGCATACAAAACTTTTGAGTCATTTTCAATTTGTCAAGTCATCTATCTCGTTATATATAAACTTTTGAGTCATTTTCAATAGTATGAATCTACTATTGCCCAAATTTTATATATAAATAGCTATTATTATGGTTATAAAATATGACAAATATTACAAATTTACAATAAGAGTGTAAAGGTCTTTAAATAAAAATATCTTAAGGAGGTTGTATGCATACAAAACTTTTGAGTCATTTTCAATTTGTCAAGTCATCTATCTCGTTACCCCTTTGACCGGTTTGAGATAAAACATTATCCAAACGACCCCTTGTCTTTGGTTAGTAATAGACTGAAATAGCCCATGTTATTAGTTCCAAGATTCTGGAAATATTACGTCGGCACTATTCTATTTGACTCTGTAACGTACTCTCGTAACACAGAGGATACCATCTTTGACAATTAAGCAAGGAACATTTGTTTATGTCAGGAAATTGCATGAAGACCTTAGCAAGGAACTTGAACTGCAGATAAAAGGTGCTGAAAAGCCATCAATGTGGGGGCTTCTTGGTGTTCGTTTTATACTCCTACCATACACTCTTTCAAAGGTAGTTTAACATATCTAACAATTCAAAATATAACAACATTAGCATATATATGTATAAAATAATGCTCTACAAAATAAGCTTGATTTTTTAATGTTTGTCTCTCCAGCTTGTTTTATGGTATGGATCTTGGTATTGGAGGTACAAGATAAACCGAACTTCATATTCTTGGGAAGATGCGTCTTACTTGACCAGACGAGCTCTTGGGGCACCTCCTGATTCATGGGAATATCTTGGTAACTCTATTAAAACATTTCACGAAATCTATTTATTATAATTGAGAATTACATTTAGAAGAATCATCTATCATATACCTCATCACTAAGGCGCGCTCCGGCTTTCGAGCCTCCGCTTGCTCCCCCAGGAATAAAGGAATACTTTTCTTTTTCTGATACTCATTTTTTGGCATGAAACCCAGCGTACATACTTTCCCTGTGATCTTTTAGGTTTGTTTTCATCAGAAAAAGGGTTGGGAACATCAGGGACACGGTAGTAACAAAAAGGGGATTTAGTCTCATTGCCACAAATCCAGTCATGTTGTGAATATAAAATTACATAGTGTTTGTTATTTCCACTATAACTCATGTTAGGCATAAAATTAAGCATGCCAATTAGTCAGACCAATCCTAACTCTCAAGTTACCCTTTCTAAACTGGTAACGGATGAGGTTTTCCATGTTAAGGTTACCTAGGGAGGTTGAGTCTTTGACTGGGTATCCCAGTGACCGTTTCTGACCCTTTTCTTGTCCACCCCCAGAACGTGTACCTAGTGAGGTTCGAACCCAAGACCTCTTGTAAGGATATCAGGGGGCTTGGCCACTAGGCCACCTTGGTGGTGGTTGTAATTTACTCTTTCTTATGCATACAAATGAATGTGCAACAAAATATAGTCCTTTTGTCTTAGGGTGTGTTTAGTTTATATAGGTAAAAATAACTATCGGTATGAATTTGATGATAGGGTAGAATAGGTCACCTTGGTGTGTTTAGTACTTTAGTTCACTACAAATAGATTTTTATTTGGTTTGTTACATGGATGTTGGAATCATTTTCATTAGTTCTTTAAAACACACAAAAGAAAGAAGGAAAACTTGATAAACCACGATGGCCCACAGGAATGACCAAAAGTCACCAATTTACCATGGATTGGTTTTATGGTTTAGATCCACTATTTTTGATTCCCAAAACCTCAACCAAACACTTGGAAGGTTTTTCATTATCATTACTTGATACCTAAACCCATGGAACAAACAGCTCCTTATATCGTCTGCGTATAATTTTTACCATTTTACAATTTTGTTCTTAACTTTGAAAACATTTACATGTAGTTTTGTTAGAAATTAGTAAAAGATTGGGTGTTACAGTCTGTGTGATCATATTTGGTTGTGTGCACCAAAAATCTTCCCTTTTTATATGATGACAGACATTGGGTGTAATTATGTTCATATACTCTTCCCATTCTCTCTCTTGTCGTATAAATTAGTGATATTGAGAAAACAAAAGCTTGTATAAAAACCTCTCCAAAAAGTGAGCTTCCTTGATTATGGGTTGGGGACTTGGGGTCGACCCAGGATGGTTTCATTGTAGTTGTTGCACACTTTCTTCTATACTCGGTAAATAACTAGTTAGTAGATTTGATTACATAAACTATCTGTAAAACAATGATCCAATTTTTTGAATAAGCATCCTGGGTCGACTAAGCATCCAGGCGTAAGCACTTGATTATGCCATGGACGACTAATTTGTTTCACGTGTTTATTTGTTGGCTACATTTTTCAGAAGACCCATTTAATCAGTCACCATTTTATATACAAGCCCAATTTAACCCTTTTTCACATAAATACAATCTGGTCATGTGGCATTTAAAAATATACTACTACTATTTTTAACAGTTTACTAATATTTGTTCTCAACTTTATGTGCTTTTTCTATTCCTTAAAAATAATGCAACTTAACGCTGAGTTTGCAATTTTAGATGACTCGACCAAGGAAGATCTCATCAACCGACGCTTATGGGTGAAGTCCAACTTAGATGTCTACCTCTCGGAGATGCGTAAAGACTCCAAACGAAGAAGGTAAATTAACCGAAAGCAAAAGATTGCGTCACAAGTGAGAATCACAACACACAGGATTACACAGATCAATTCTCATTATATTACATCAAAATTTTTGATCCCAGTAATTTATAAAACTTATAAAGCAAGCTCTAGTGTACTATGCCTCTATGGCTACTCTTTTACTGACAACTTCAAATACAGAAATCACATGCAGAATGATGCCTTCGACCCCAGAATGTGGGTTGATTACTGTGTTAGTTTGTTCGTTCTATGAAAATTACAATTAATATCATGTAGAATAGGCTTCCATTTAAGAACAGTATAACTCAAGTAGACCAGCCATGTCATGTACTTGTTTCGAGTCAAGGATGCCATTTGTGTGAAACTTTGTAATGGAGAACTCTGCTAAGTTTATTTATTTGATCGTTGTTATCATAGATTGTTATGGGATGTATTGAACTTCTCAAATGTTTCATAAATGGCATCTTGAGGAACCAAGTGAGCAAATTTCCTGCGCTTAATTGTACCCGCCCACCTCAATCCGTTCAGTGTCATCATCGTCACTAGAGTTGGACAAACCGGATTTTTCTTTGAACCAGATCGGTTATTAATCCGGTTCGGTTCGAGTCAACTGGTCAACAAACGGGTTTGACTTAAACCGGTCTTTAGTTAGATTTTACGCAGTTTTTAACCGGATCGGCTTTAATCGGATTTTCACCGTTTTTAATCCGATCTTGGTCATTTTATTAAGCTGGTTACGAATCATCGGATCGAATTAAGAAAAACCGGTTTAAAAAAATCCTATCTTTTAAAATCGGTTTCAGTTTTTTTCGGGAATCAGATCATGAACCGGTTTCTTTTTGCCCACCTCTAATCGTCACAGCCAAACCCTACCACCATGAAATAAATGGCATCTTGTCAAACGCTCCAGTGCATCGTTCAATGTCATCGTTGTCACAACCAAGACCACCATGAAATATTGTCATTGTTGTCACAACCAAGACCACCATGAAATATTGGCCCCTGAGTGCTTCTTTGTGTGTTTTTGATAGGTTTTAGGTTATTCAACATTGTTGTTGTGACTTGTGACTATGATGAAGGTGGTCAGATAACCTATACTAGATTATGATTGTGGGCTAATTTTGGTGTAATGATATCTGGAGGCGTATGTCCTTGTTGAACTAATTGACACCTGCTTACCATGGACAAAAAAAAAAAAGAATTACGGTACTACTTTGTGAGTAAGGTGTATATTACAATAAAGTGATGTGCACACTAAGAACTTGTATGTTGATATGCATAACATGAGTGATTTTGTGGTATGCACGTCACTAACTAATTGTGATGTGCATATCACCTCCCTGAAGTCCATTGTACTTGCTACATTTATCGGTGTTTGTTGGTGCACTCACTAGCTCATGTTTTTTGGGTAAAAGGTTATTCCTGAAAATTTGTTAATCACAGAAACACTTAAATAAAATAAACTCTTCAGATCAATTAATCATTAATACACTTGGGATATGAACCGATTTTTGTTGATGTGATGGGTTGACAGTAATATATTTATGAGCAATATATTCACCAAGAGTTCAGAAAATTATGCTCACAAATAAAAGAGTCTTTATATTACTTTGTACATCATAATCTTACTTTTTTTCATTTGCCCTTCACATTTGGTGGTATGCAACTATGAAAAAAAGATCACATGTTCCTCTCATGACGGATAATTTGGAGCTATTGGAATATATAGTCTAATGTCACATCAAAGACGTCCTTATTTGATCTTGCTGTTCATCATTGTTATGTTTAATGTAAGGGTAAAAGTTACGCAATACCAATATACTTTTTAAAATGTGCCGACTTTAAACATTTACTTTTTTATCGTCAGACTTTAATAACGAACTTGCTTGTTTTGTAACAATATTACCAATATGACCGGCTTTGTATCCACGTCACTATTTTTATCTTTAATTTATTTCAAAAAATTACACGTGTAATTAATTATTTTAAGTTTAATTACATGAATTCCTTATTTTCTTCTTCATTTTTACTTTTACTATTTTTTTAAATCTTCTTCATTTTACTTTAATGGCTTTTAACGTTACATTTTCATACCAAATTCCCTTGCAGAACTTTACTGACTTGTTAAGCATATTCCTCTATCTTTCACTTTCTTGACTTATTTCTCCCGATCTCGTCTTTGCTTTCTCCCGTGATAAACGAACATCCATCATATCCCCTCACCCGTCTTTTCTTTCTCCCCTGATCTTTATTTTCATCAACCAAATCACCGGTATTGCGACTATTCTCGACCACCTGATCGATGAACACATGTTCATTTTCAACAATTGATTTGTGTGATTATTCTATTTTTTTTAAGTGGGTTTGTACCATTGTTTGAGATTAGTGTAGATGATGAGTATGTGATTGTGATTAATAAGATTGATAATGTGATTATGAAGACTATAGATCTTGTGTTTTAATGTTCTTGATGTGTTTTGATGTTCTAGATGTGTTTTAATGCTTTTGATGTTGTTCATGAAGATTAGAGATACGAGTTTTGATTTCATTGATTGGTGGTTGATATGAGCTTAAACTCATATCCTTTTATCAACAAATAACCCTAAAACATGAAGCAAAGTACCAATTTATCTTGCAAAAAACAGTATTATGTGGTATGTTTGTGTTTGTGTACACTTGTGTAGGTAAAAGGATACTTTTTCAAGCAAACAAGGAAAAATCAAGCTCAAATGGATGAAAAAGACAAAGAAGGATCAAAAGTGACAAGACTTTGAAGTATAAGGACCTATCTTGACAAAATGCCAAAGTTGAAGGACTAAAGTGAAAATATTGTAAAAAGTCAAGATCAAAGTCAAAATTGGTCAACTATCAAGTCAACAAAGTCAAAGGATCAATTCTGCTCAAAGATGAAGTTTGGAGGACTAAAAGTGTCAAAGGAATGAAGTTACAAGCTTTAAATGCAATCTGCCAAAGTACAAGGGCTGAAACTGCCAAAGTTGGAAAGTTTACAAGTTTGATCCATGTGAAACAAATTCTAGCCAATGAGAAGCAAGTAAATAAGGCACACTGATACTTGCATTTTGTATGGGTTCTAATTATGTCTCTCAGTCCTCTCGAATTGATCTCGGCCTTAAGTGGAATGATTGTTCTTGGTTACTAAATAAAAGGTTTGGTTTTCTAATCTACTAAATGTTAAAATGTATTAAAATGAAAACTAAAATCAAAGATAAGTAATTTAATGACAATTAATAAAAACTTGAATTAAAATTAAAGTGAGAACTGAAATTAAAGTTAAAATGAGGAAGCAGTAACATTAAAGAAACAGTAACAATTAATGATGCTCAAAAGATAATTGATTCGGAACCTTGTTCATCCGGAACTTTTCACCCGGAAGTCTTCATTCGGAACTTTTTGGTTACCTTCACTCGGAACTTTTCTTCGGAAGTTTGGCTCGGAAGTTGGGTCGGAACTTTTCGTCCGGAACTTTAATCGGAAGTTTATCCGGAAGTTTGGTTCATCCGGAAGTTTTGCTTCATTCGGAACTTTAGGTTCATTCGGAACTTTCAATTCGTTCGGAACTTTTTAAACGAAAAACTCATTCGGAACTTTCTAAGAAACAACTCATTCGGAACTTTTAAGAAACAAAACTCATTCGGAAGATTTTAGCTCATTCGGAAGTTTTTGGTTCACCCGGAACTTTTTGATTCGTCCGGAACTTTTTGGAAAACAACTTTATTCGCAAGATTTTAAAAGAAGTTTATTCGGAACTTTTTAAAGACACATTCATTCGGAACTATCACTTCATTCGGAACTTGGGTATTCATCTGGAACATTTGGTGTTCATCCGGAACCTGGGAACACAGACACAGTAATATTATCCGAAGAACAAGGAAGAAGATTTAAAGCCAAAAATCACCAAGTTTTTCACCAAAAACTTAAATAAACTAATCACAAAGCATCTACTAACCATAAACTATAAATCCCATCAACAAAAACATAAATCCCAACAACTTTTGAAGATCAAATCAATCAAATAAAAACTTGAAAACTTGAAATAAAAGATGATAATGAACAAGATAAAATGGAAAGATTAAACAAGAACTTGTATTGAATGATTAATGTTTTAACAAGATAAAACAAAGATGAAAATTACAAGATTAGAAAATCAAAGATCAAAATCACCAAACACCCTAGTGGTGTTGGTGATGGGACGAACTAAAGGGAGAAAAAGAAGGAGGAGAGAAAAACTAAAGACTAACTGGCTAAAATGTGTGAGGGTGGACTATTTATAGGCTTTTCTTTTGGTTGGTGAGTGGGCTTTCTCCCGTTCTTCTTGTCTTCTCGTCTTTTCAGAAAAGTTGACGTTTTCGATTATGATTCGGGATTTGTCGTCGATTAAATTCAACTCGTCTTTTAATTTCTTCGTTTAATAGACTTGAGTTTCTTCGACTTTTATAAATCTTCCATCTTTGGTCCTTTTCTTCGATAAATCTTCGAATAGGCCCAGTGACTTCAAATCTTTTGCATCTCTTGGACAATAGACTTCATCTTGAGTCTTTTTCTTCGCTAAAACCCGTGCAATCCCATGTTTTCTCCATTATCCATCCGGTTGGCTCTGAAAACACAATAAACACAAAAACCACGCATAATTCCAAACAAATGATATTAAATACGTGTTTTGGTCTCGTTTTAGCCAGAATTAAGTGGTAAAAGGATGGGTGTTTACACACCTATCAAATCCCCTACACTTAACCATTGCCATGCCCTCATGCAATGCTTAGTGATAAAGCAAAATTTACACTTTTCTCATAATTAATCAACCTTGGCCTTATTAAAATACTACCAAACAAAAACTAAAGTACTAAAAGAAATTAAACTTTAAAAGAAACAAAAAGATAGAAAACCATTTTCACTCGAAAATAGCTACATGGAAATAACTTGCAAAGAGATCAAGGACTTACATTAGGGCTTTGGTGCTGCGAAGATTTATCACCCTCAAGTTTCACGTTCCCCAAACTAAGCTTAAAAACGAGATCAATGTTATTATAAGTTAGCAAATCAAACACTTACACACATGGCTTAATTATATGCTTAAACTCCCTTATTCCTAGGTGTATCTCTTATATTTTATTTTTGTCTTAGAATGATCATGAAGATGCATTTTTGGACTTATTTCGATAGTTTATTTAGGCTGAAAGCAAAGTAGGACGATTTGATCAATAGTTAGCTAAAGGACAAAATCTCTTAAAACTGCTTCTCGGGATATCAAAAAGTTCATATCTTGGCATAACTCGGTTCACGATTTGAGACCTTTCTCGGGCCGATATTTGGCATGTACTTCATACTTCATATCTTGAGAGACGTGCTTGAGATAATGGTCTTCTCATCGTTCATAGAGTTTCTTCACTTGGAGACTTTTGAGGGGTACTCCAACTTTGTTGACCACGACTTCATGATTATTCCTTCAATCTCTATTTGGGATTTTGAGATACAACGATCCGCCTCCTTTTCGGACTTGGATCTATTTATCCTCATACCTTGTTAGGGTCTTTTCGGATAGACTTCTCCATCATCTTTATGGGAGTTGATTGCTTTTCGTCGTGAGTCTTGATCCTTCATATTGACTTTGGGAATAATGCTTTTCACATCACCTTGGATCTTTAGCAATAAAATGGAATCCTCATGCCTTGTTAGGGCCTTTTCGGACTCGCCAATCTTCGCGCCCCGCTTCATAAGTTATGCCTTGGCTATGAACTCTTATCATTACCGAGCAACTTTTAAACGATCTTGGGCTAGAAGCTAAGTAACTTTTCAAATCGTACGACCTTACTTATTGCAGATAAATTATTAGCAAGTGTTGGGAGAATAGGCAAATAATTACACCAAGTGAGCTTGTGCAAGAATACCGACTTATAATTGACTCTATCATTTCTCGTCCTCCACAGTTTAAAATCTCAAGTAATGAGACTCGTGGACACTTAGCCTAATAAACCAATTAAGGTCTACATGGTTAAGGATACTAGCTAGAATAAACTTGGATAAGTCTATTCGGGTTGAGTCAAAATAAACGCAACGGGCCTAATATGTCAAAGATTTCTAAACTAGCTACACCACTTTATTAAAATTTGACTTTATTACGGGATATATACATACGAAAGCAAAGATAAAAATTTAAAAATTACGACTAAATGGCCAAAGTTGATAAAAAATTTGAAAAATGTTGAAAAAGTTGATTTTCTGGTTAAATGAAGGCATTTTCATGGAAAAGTCCACTTAAAACTTCGATAGAAGTCCCCCCTACACTTAAGATAAACATTGTCCTCAATGTTTAAGCATGTGGGAAAAGTCTCCCCTACACTTATGACATTGTGCACGTTGGTTAACTCAAGTTAAGGAAGAGACGACTAAAGTGATCAATTTCAAATGTGAGTATGAAGAAAATTGAATCACGATAGTTGAGAGATAGAACCGGATTTCGGATAACACGGGAGCACGGTTCTTCAAAGATTCCAAGAGTGCACTTATCCCTGTAATCACATCACCACACAAAGACAAAGAACCTATAGAGGTCCCCCTACACTTAGGAGGTTAAAACATAAAAGGATAGATACTCGGGCTGCCTCCCGAGGAGCGCTTGTTTTTGATAACCGAGTCACGAGCCTGACTCGACCCAAAATTAGTTTATGGGGAAAGTGGTGAGGGATGGAATCACCTCCAGAGAGGTGTCCTCACCAAAGTACAACTTCACTCATTGGCCATTCACCTTAAAATTAGGTCCATTAGGTTGAGCGAGCTCGAGAGTACCATATGGAAATTTTTTGGCAATGGTGATGGGCCGGACCAACGAGATTTGAGCTTTCCCGAAAAGATTTTCAACCGAGAGTTAAAAAGTAAGACTTTGTCTCCAACATGGAACTCTCGGTTTTTGATCTTGGAGTCGTGAATGAGCTTAGTTCTTTCCTTATAGATCAAAGAATTTTCATAAGCCTCATTCCGAAGTTCATTCAGCTCATTGAGTTGGATCTTGCGTAGGTCACCGGCTTTGTTGATATCAAAATTAGCCCACTTCAAGGCCCAATAAGCCTTGTGCTCAAACTCAATGGGGAGGTGGCACGCTTTCCCGTACACAAGACGATAAGGCGTACAGCCGATCGGGGTCTTGTAAGCAGTACGGAAAGCCCACAAAGCATCATCAAGTTTATCAGCCCATGAGGCACGATGATCTCCCACGGTTCTTTCAAGAATTCGCTTGAGTCCGCGGTTGGATATTTCAGCCTGGCCATTAGTTTGTGGGTGGTAGGTTGTGGAAAGACGATGATTTACACCGTACTTAGCCATGACTCTTGAGAATTGGTCATTGCAAAAATGAGTCCCACGATCACTAATAATGGCACGAGGCACACCGAATCTAGCGAAAAGAGCTTTCAAAAAGTTACAAACCACCCTTGCGTCATTAGTGGGTAAAGCTTTGGCTTCAACCCATTTGGAGACGTAGTCAACGGCTACAAGGATGTATTTGTTTCCTTTAGAAGAAGGGAATGGCCCCATAAAGTCGATACCCCAAACATCAAAGATTTCACATTCTTGAATGAAATTCTGAGGCATCTCGTCTTTATGTGTGATGTTGCCTTGTTTTTGGCAAACATCACATCGTTTAACCATATCGTGAGCGTCACGATATATGGAGGGCCAATAAAATCCCGAATCAAACACTTTTTTTGCGGTGTAGTTGGGACCAAAGTGACCACCGGTGGGTCCTTTGTGGCAAGCATCAAGGATTTCTGAAGCTGCTGGTCCGTCAACACATCGGCGGATAATCAGGTCGGCACATTGTTTGAATAGGTAAGGGTCGTCCCAAAAGTAAGTCTTGATGTCGGTGAAGAACTTTTTCTTTTGTTGGGACGTCAACCCTTCCTTGAGAATTCCACCCGCCAAGTAGTTTGCAAAGTCCGCAAACCACGGGGTTTCATTCGACTTCGAGTTTATAGACATTAAGGTCTCCAAGGGAAAAGAATCATTGATTTGTTTGTTCGGATGATCCCCTTGGTAAGGATCCTCAAGTCGGCTAAGATGGTCCGCGGCTAGGTTTTCAGCTCCTTTTTTATCGCGAATTTCAATTTTAAATTCATGGAGCAGCAAAACCCAGCGAAGAAGTCTTGGTTTGGAATCTTGCTTTGTCAACAAGTACTTCAGCGCGGAATGATCGGTGTACACAATTGTGGTAGAAAGGACAAGATAGGGGCGAAATTTTTCAAAGGCATAGACAACAGCTAAAAGCTCTTTTTCGGTTGTCGTATAATGCAATTGTGCCCCTGTCATTGTCTTGCTAGCGTAATGGATCGGTTGGAAGTGTTTGTTCACTCTTTGTCCAAGAACCGCTCCAATAGCAAAATCACTAGCATCGCACATCAACTCAAAGGGAAGCTCCCAATTAGGGGTAACCAAGACGGGTGCCTTAGTTAGCTTATCCTTAAGCGAGTTGAAGGCTTCAAGACACTCTTTGGAGAAGATAAAAGGAGTATCTTTTTCCAAGAGGTGGGTCATCAGGCGAGCGATTTGAGAAAAATCTTTGATAAATCGACGGTAGAAGCCCGCATGACCCAGAAAACTTCTCACACCCTTCACGGTTGAAGGTGGAGGCAACTTTGCGATAACATCGACTTTAGCACGGTCCACTTCAAGACCGGCTTTCGAGATCTTATGTCCAAGCACGATGCCTTCTTTTACCATAAAATGGCATTTTTCCCAATTCAGAACAAGGCGAGTGTCTTCGCACCGCTTGAGCATACGTTCCAAATTGGCAAGGCAAGAAGAGAAAGAATCCCCGAAGACCGAGAAATCATCCATGAAGACTTCCATGGTTTGTTCAACCATGTCATGGAAGATAGCTAACATGCACCTTTGGAAAGTCCCGGGCGCATTACATAAGCCAAAAGGCATTCTTTTGTAAGCAAATGTGCCATAGGGACAAGTGAATGTTGTCTTCTCTTGATCTTGGGGATTGATGGGTATTTGGAAATAACCCGAGAAACCATCAAGAAAGCAGTAATATTCATTACCCGCTAAACGTTCAAGCATTTGGTCCATAAAAGGTAGAGGGAAATGATCCTTTCTCGTGGCATCATTGAGTTTGCGGTAGTCTATACAAACTCTCCACCCAGTAACGAGATGAGTGGAAATCAACTCGTTGTGTTCATTGGGAACAACGGTTATTTCGCCCTTCTTAGGCACACAATGGATTGGACTAACCCATGGTGAATCCGAAATAGGGTAAATCATACTCGCATCAAGAAGTTTGATAACCTCTGTTTTGATGACTTCATGAATTTTTGGATTCACCCTTCGTTGGCTTTGAATTGTGGGTTTAAAGTCGTCCTCCATGAGAATTTTGTGTGTGCAGAAGTGAGGATCAATTCCACGAATATCCGAAATCTTCCAAGCAATAGCCTTCTTATGATCTTTCAACACGGCGACAAGTCGGGCTTTCTCTTCATCCTTCAAATCCTTAGCAATGATGACCGGCGACTTCTTCTCTTCTTCAAGGAATACATACTCAAGATGGGGCGACAACTCCTTAAGTTCTAGATCCGGAGGATTGTCGACGGGAAGCGTATTCGAAGTCGGAGTATCGATAGCAATAACCGTGGGAGATGGAGGCGAAGGATTGTCTTCTTTGAGAAGGTTTCCAATGAGGCGGAGATCTTCATCCCAATTGGTAGTAGAATCGTCATTGTTTAAAGTCACATCTCCCATGGTGGCTTCCAAATCTTTCCAAAGGAAATCACTTTCTCCAAATAGAGATAGTGATGAGTCGATAGAGGAAACGGTCTCAACATTGGGAAGAGAGGTAGGAATACTTTTACAAGCATCTTTGAAGTGTTCTTCACAAGCCTCATCAAGAACGTCAATACAATTAACACTCTCGTATGAATAAGGCTGTTTAGAAAGCTTTCCCATGTTGAAGACTACTTTATCGTCACCCACTCTCATGATAAGCTCACCGGCTTCAACATCAATGAGAGTGCGACCGGTCCTCAAGAATGGACGACCAACAATCAGTGGCACGCGAGGGTCCATCTCGTAGTCGACGACAACGAAATCAGCAGGGAAGGTGAATTTGTCGACTCCTACAATGACGTCTTCGGCTATCCCCACTGGATAAGCAACCGTACGGTTGGCCAATTCCAAAGTCATTTTGGTGGGGATTAGCTCTGGGAGAGATAATTGCTTCCAAACGCTTAGAGGCATAAGATTAATACTGGCACCTAGATCGGCTAGGGCCATGCAATTCTCTACTCCCGGGAAATTACAAGGGATAAGAAAACGACCCGGATCACCAAGCTTGGTTGGCAATTTCCTTAAGAGCACTGCAGAGCAATTCTCATTAAGTTGGGTGTTGGCAATATCGAGGAGCTTTTCCTTGTCGCTCAGAAGATCTTTAAACATTTTCGCATATTTAGGCATGTGAGCGAGAGCCTCAGCAAAGGAGATATTGAAATTCAGTTGTTTAAACATTTTAAGAAAGTTAGAAACCTGAATATCGTCCTTGCTTTTGAGCTTCTCTTTCCTCAACCTAGATGGATAAGGTATATTGGGAAAAGAGGAAGGCTTTGGGAGAATAGGATCACTCACATCCTTGGGTGGAGGAGGGGTAGAAGGAAGAGGTGGAGAAATTGGGGAAGGAGAAGGATGAGGAATAGGAGCTGGTGACTCGTTCTCCTTAGTCACAATCACTGGTGGAGGTATAGGAAGCTCGGGTTCCTTGATACCTTTACCACTTCGAGTAGTGATTGCTTTCATCTCCCCTCTTGGATTCGCAACGGTGTTACTCGGAAGAGTACCCGAAGAAGAGGGTTGATTACCTTGGAAGAAACTAGCCATCATGTTCCTCAAATCATTAGTTTGGCTATCCAACATGTTTCTCATATCAGCTCTCAAATCGTTCCCTTGTTTGACCAAGTCTGCTTTCAAGTTGCGCACTTCCTGTTGGAGATTTTCCACGATCACATCATTGGTCCTCATGTAGGTTGCAACCTCTTGGTGTAATGCAGTGGTGGTTTGGTTTGGAGGAGCATTGTATGCGGGTGGTTGATAAGCAGGTTGTTGGTAAACTTGGTTGTTACGCTGAGGTGGTTGTTGCTGCTTGTGAGGAGGGATGTATGGTGTACGAGGTTGTTGTTGTTGTTGAGGAGAGCGGTTGAGGTTTTGTTGTTGGTTTGGGTTGGTAGGAGGAAAACCAGGCGGAGAAAGATAATTGTTGGAGCGGTAGCTAAGCAAGTTACGGTCACCTTGAGGTCTAGCTTGATAAGCAGGTTGAGGATAGGTGCCATATGCCGCATTCACATTTTCAGCAGGGTAGTCTTGGGTGGCGGTACAAGTTGTGTAAGAGTGAGGACCACCGCATATCTCACAAGGTTGGCTGACAGTGTTAACTTGAGCGTTTTTAGCGTTGTTGCTGTTGTTGTTGCTGACGGTGTGGGTGACAAGCGATTCAAGAAGCGTAGTGATTTTGTCCAATCGCTTGTCGCTGTCACTAGTGCTAGCACTAGCGACATTGGTCCGAACACTCTTGGTTTGCACACGAGATTTATTCTCAATGATGTCCCAAGCAGCATTGGAAGTCTTAGCCAACAGATTACCCCCCGAGGCACTGTTCAGTGAATCTTGGTCACTCATGCTTAAACCATTGTAAAAAGTATTAATTTGATGTACTTTGGTAAAACCATGTTGTGGGCATTTTCTTAAAAGATCTTTAAAACGATCCCAAGATTCACTGAACGACTCATCGTACTTTTGTTCAAAATTTATGATCTCATTCCGCAAAGCGGTAGTACGAGAGGGTGGGAAAAAGTAATTGATAAACTTTGTTTCCAAATCCGTCCACGAGAGAATACTCTGTGGCGGTTCCTTAGCAAGCCAATGCCGGGCTTGTCCCTCTAAAGAAAAGGGAAAAAGTTGTAACCTTATAACCTCTTGTGGAACACCATTAAATTTGACCGTGTTGGTGAGTTGCAAGAATCTCTTGATATGGTCATGTGGGTCATCAATGGTACGTCCCAAGAATGGTTGAGCGGAGACCATCTGGATAAAGCCTGATTTTAGCTCAAAGTTGTTGGCGGCAATTGGAGGTATGACAATTGGATCCGTGTTGCCATCTACATGAGCTTGCAGCAGTTCAATCATTGGGCGATTATCCGGAAGGGGCTCATTGTTGTTGTTATTGTTCATGTTGTTGAAAGGTGGGTTGTTGTTGTTATTATTGTTGTTTGGAGGTGGTATGTTGTTGTTGTTTTGTACACCAGCCATGTCTAAGTTATCGAGAGGCTCGGGCTCTTGATAAGACGTGGATCGAGTGCGCATACACCTGCAAAAGAACGAACAAAGAAAAACAAAGCAAAAATATTTTTGGTTTTTATGTTTTTTTTATTTTATTTTTTTATTTTATTTTTTTTTTGTATTTTTGAAAATTTTATATTTTTTTGGATTTTTTGAAATTTTTTATGAAAAGGTAACGTTCACGGGGAAAGGATCCCAAAATCCAAGTTCTCACAAAAAACTTTTGATCTTAACGAGAAGAGCCGGCAGCGGCGCCATTTGATACTTGCATTTTGTATGGGTTCTAATTATGTCTCTCAGTCCTCTCGAATTGATCTCGGCCTTAAGTGGAATGATTGTTCTTGGTTACTAAATAAAAGGTTTGGTTTTCTAATCTACTAAATGTTAAAATGTATTAAAATGAAAACTAAAATCAAAGATAAGTAATTTAATGACAATTAATAAAAACTTGAATTAAAATTAAAGTGAAAACTGAAATTAAAGTTAAAATGAGGAAGCAGTAACATTAAAGAAACAGTAACAATTAATGATGCTCAAAAGATAATTGATTCGGAACTTTTTAACCTTGATTCGGAACCTTGTTCATCCGGAACTTTTCACCCGGAAGTCTTCATTCGGAACTTTTGGTTACCTTCACTCGGAACTTTTCTTCGGAAGTTTGGCTCGGAAGTTGGGTCGGAACTTTTCGTCCGGAACTTTAATCGGAAGTTTATCCGGAAGTTTGGTTCATCCGGAAGTTTTGCTTCATTCGGAACTTTAGGTTCATTCAGAACTTTCAATTCGTTTGGAACTTTTTAAACGAAAAACTCATTCGGAACTTTCTAAGAAACAACTCATTCGGAACTTTTAAGAAACAAAACTCATTCGGAAGATTTTAGCTCATTCGGAAGTTTTTGGTTCACCCGGAACTTTTTGATTCGTCCGGAACTTTTTGGAAAACAACTTTATTCGCAAGATTTTAAAAGAAGTTTATTCGGAACTTTTTAAAGACACATTCATTCGGAAGTATCACTTCATTCGGAACTTGGGTATTCATCCGGAACATTTGGTGTTCATCCGGAACCTGGGAACACAGACACAGTAATATTACCCGAAGAACAAGGAAGAAGATTTAAAGCCAAAAATCACCAAGTTTTTCACCAAAAACTTAAATAAACTAATCACAAAGCATCTACTAACCATAAACTATAAATCCCATCAACAAAAACATAAATCCCAACAACTTTTGAAGATCAAATCAATCAAATAAAAACTTGAAAACTTGAAATAAAAGATGAAAATGAACAAGATAAAATGGAAAGATTATACAAGAACTTGTATTGAATGATTAATGTTTTAACAAGATAAAACAATGATGAAAATTACAAGATTAGAAAATCAAAGATCAAAATCACCAAACACCCTAGTGGTGTTGGTGATGGGACGAACTAAAGGGAGAAAAAGAAGGAGGAGAGAAAAACTAAAGACTAACTGGCTAAAATGTGTGAGGGTGGGCTATTTATAGGCTTTTCTTTTGGTTGGTGAGTGGGCTTTCTCCCGTTCTTCTTGTCTTCTCGTCTTTTCAGAAAAGTTAACGTTTTCGATTCTGATTCGGGATTTGTCGTCGATTAAATTCAACTCGTCTTTTAATTTCTTCGTTTAATAGACTTGAGTTTCTTCGACTTTTATAAATCTTCCATCTTTGGTCCTTTTCTTCGATAAATCTTCGAATAGGCCCAGTGACTTCAAATCTTTTGCATCTCTTGGACAATAGACTTCATCTTGAGTCTTTTTCTTCGGTAAAACCCGTGCAATCCCATGTTTTCTCCATTATCCATCCGGTTGGCTCTGAAAACACAATAAACACAAAAACCACGCATAATTCCAAACAAATGATATTAAATACGTGTTTTGGTCTCGTTTTAGCCAGAATTAAGTGGTAAAAGGATGGGTGTTTACACACCTATCACACATGGATTGCCACCTAAGGGCAATTAATATCCATTACCAGCCGCCACATTAATTAACCAAATCTTAATAGTGCAATCCGTGTGACTTCTTTTCATCCAATCAGGCAGTGACACGTTTCATCTTCAAACTACCAAAATATTTCCAGGATCGTTCTTGACCTACAATCAATTTCATGAAAAGATGTAAACACCAAAAGTGCTTATTTTGGAGAGACGAACACAATGGTATCAACCAATTAACATGAGATCCACTCAAGAAGAAAACCCCAATTGGTGTTCATACCTTGAAGATGAGTTTTGCAGAATCATGCCACGTGGAGACCTGGGATTGGTCTCAACACGTCATCATCCCCAACAGACTTCCTCTTCATGTCTATAAATAGCCTGCTAGTCCTCATTTGTAAATTGTAGTTAAATTTTGTAAAAACACACACTTTTCAATTCTCTCTCAATTTTCTTCCTTTTTACCCTAACTACTCAAGAGTCTGACAAACTCTTGAGTTAGTTAGTTAGTTAGTAGCTTTTCAACAGCTTTGTAACAACTTTCATTGAATAAAATTTGAATTCTACTTTTCCCGCCAAATCTCATACTCATCCTACTGTTCATTCCTTGCTCATTCTTGATCATTGAGTTGCTGAATTTAGTTTGTTATGATCATTGAGTGATCATAACTGAATTTGAAGAAGTTTGGTAGCTGTTTGAGTGATTGCAGTTCAGACATTAGCCTTTTTGAAGATTCCAAGCCATTTTGATCATTTCTATTGATTTGTAGCTTTTTTGGTGATTGATTGATTGAGCTAGTGATAAGGTGGTGGTTATCACTAGGTTAAGAGAGTTCAGCACTCCTCTTCTTCCCAATGGTTTACTACAAAAGGTTTTAAAGTTCTTATTTTTGTTCCACTTAATAAGTCAAATGCATGCTACATTTCCTAGTGTAATCTTGTTGTTTGCCTGATAAAAGCTGTTTAGATTTGCTTATTGTTTGATTTTTGATTACTTGTAGCTTATTCTTGTTTATCTGCTCATAGATTTTGGATTGTGTTTAGTCATAGCTTTGATTCAGTCATTTTCAGTTCTTGTACCTTAATAGAGTAAAAGTTGTTTTCATTGCTTGTTTGTAGCCTTAAATTCTCTCATTTAGAGTCTCAAGTTTGGTAGTCAAAAGCTTTTCATTCAGTTTAAATCAGTACTTAAAAAGTCTTTGCAAAAGTTCTTAAATCCCAGTAAAGGAGTGTTTGGTACTAGTTGGTTAATGAATTTCAAGTATTGGTTTTTGCAAGATTAGTGTTTAAATTCAGTCATAAGGTCTTTACAAAGTGTTTTGAGAAGGTTTCAAGTCAAATTGTAGGTCAAAGAGGCAAATGGCAATAAAAAGTGTGGGTTAAGTTTCATGCAGATTTGCTTTCAAAAAGTTCTCATTTTCTTTTGGCTGGCATTTGATTGATTGTTGATGAAATTGCACCAAACTTGTTCTCAATTGTAGTTAACATCATAAAGTTTCAGGTCCTATAAGCATCTATACAGTTTTCATTCAGTAAATAAAAATAAGCAAATTCATAAAAAGCTGAGATGAGCCATGTTTCTGTAAATGGAAACTGAAATTTTAGATCTCTTGATTCTCTTCATTAACCAATTGATTTTTCTTCACAAATCCACTTAGAATATAGTGTTACATGATTTTTGAAAGTTTCAACTTTTTGACAAAAAGTTTGGTCAACGCCTGGTCAACGATAAGCACTTTTTAGCTTAATTCAGACTTCTAGCTTATTTCTTGATGAAATTCGTTCTAGTTTGATTTCCCATTCATCATTTGAGTTGGTTAATCAGTTTTGGCAAGAAAATCAAGTTGTGCTTGTCTGGTTTGTTCTATAGCTTATTTTGGGCTTATCTTGGAGTGCTTATTTGCTTATTTGGCATTTTCAGTCAAAGTCCTCTTACAGACATAGCTTAATTTGGATTTAAAGTGTTTTGCAATTGGTCTCATTGATTTTGGTCCAGTAATAAGCTCAAACGAGCTTATTTTCCTTTCAAACCCGTTTTTTCTTAACAAGTTTCTGAAATTGCAATTTGGTCCTTGATGTTTTAAGCAGTTTCTAATCTTGGCTAATCTTCATTGTTTTTAGGGTTTTCACACATAAGTCCTTATAGTTTTGAATTGGTTAAAATCAGTTAGTAAGTTTGTTAATTTTGTTACTATTGGTTAGTTTGTTACTAGTTTTACATTTTAGATCCTTGTAGTTTACTGATTTTCATTTTCAGTCTCTGGACTTGTTAGAATTTTCATTTCAAGCATTTTACTTTCCTAGAATTTACATTTTCAGTCCTTTAAGTTTCAAATTTTACATTTTGAATACTATTTGGATAAAAACTTGGTAATTGCAAAATGTTTTACATATAAGTAGGTAATATTTTTCCGTTTTGCAAGGCTTTGTTGAATTTGCAAATAGAATATCCAAAAAAGATTAACAACCAAAAACAGTTAAAAACCCGATATTGGTTGGACTTTCAATTAGCAAGAACTGAGAAAAAAAGAACTGCATTATACACAATTTCAAATGGCGTCGCTGCCGGTTTCTTTGCTTTACAAGGAAAAGACTAAGAAATTGCATGATGCTAAGATCAAGAATCGTGAGTTCAAAGTTGGAGAGCCGGTTCTCCTCTTTAACTCAAGATTGAAACTTTTTGCGGGCAAGCTTAAGTCAAGATGGTCCGGTCCATTCACTATTACTCAAGTGTTTCCATATGGAACTCTTGAGTTGTCACAACCCGATGGTCCAAATTTTAAAGTGAATGGTCACCGTGTTAAGCATTACTTTGGGGAGGACATTTCCGTTGAAATGGTCCAAGAGATCCCCATTTTCCCCATGAATTAATTCATTGAGGGACGAGTCGAGCTAGAGACTCATTAACTCAAGCATCGTATAACTAGGTTTAGAGTGTTGTAGGTTAGAAATAAAGGTATAGACTTGGAGATAAGTGTAGGGGAGACCTTCTTTTGTCTTCATGATTGTTTGTAGGGTTGCTCACTCATCTCATGCTTTGGAGCTTATGGAGGAGGCCCTTGTATCCGGTTCACTTCGTTACTATAGTGATTTTTCATTGACACCTTGTGCTTAAACATGATTTCACTAATAGTTGTCCTTTCCTTAACTTGGGTTAAGCAAAGTCTATTCATTGTCATAAGTGTAGGGGAAGTTTTTATACTTCCATGCTCTTAAACATTGAGGACAATGTTTAGCT
This sequence comes from Glebionis coronaria, assembly GCA_025667525.1. Taxonomy (NCBI): domain Eukaryota; kingdom Viridiplantae; phylum Streptophyta; class Magnoliopsida; order Asterales; family Asteraceae; genus Glebionis; species Glebionis coronaria. The sequence continues at coordinate 315,918,488 of CM046878.1, forward strand.
TAAGTGTAGGGGGGCCTTCTATCGAAGTGACCTTACCTAGAACTTATCATTGTCTTGCATGATAACATGGAAAATTGATTTTATAACATTTTTCAAATTTTTGATCTACTTTGGCCACCAAAAATATGCATTCATAATTTTTGCATCTATCAATTTTCATTTGCATAACACATTTGCATTGTATATATTTCTTCTTTTATCTTTCATCAAAATATATAAAAATAAAAAAATAAAATAAAACATGGTTTTAACAAGTTTAGATTTCTTTGACATATTAGGCCCGCCATGGATATTTTGACTCAACCCGAGTTTGCTTATTTTAGCATTCTCTAGCTAGTATCCTTAACCATGTAGTCCTTCATTGGTCTATTAGGCTAAGCATCCACCACTCTCATTATTTGAGATTTTAAATTTGTGGAGAATGGGAAATGATAGAGTTGAAGCAAGTATAAAAGGGCTAGATAGACTTCATGATAATTACTTGTGGCTAAACCCTTCTCTTCTTTACCTCTATTTTCTTCGCATGTATATAATTGTTAATAAATAATCAAGTACGGTTTTAATTGGTTTGTAATCTCTTATGCATTTTTGTCTAATCATTCATGGTTGATATGAGTACGTCTTAAGATTATAAGTTAGCATGTTTTATGTGTACTAGACTTATGTCATGCTCCATATTTAGCGGGTGTTTTTCCTTTTATTCTTTTAAACTTTCTTTGTGAGGAATAAATAAAAATAAGAGCGGCTTACAAAAAAATGAGTGGCTAGAAAAAAAAAAGAAAAAAAGAAAAAAAAATAATACAAGACTCCCAAGAGGGGCTGTGTGGTGTTAATTATAGTGACTATTGAGTTCCAATATTACCTTGACGGGTTGCGGGGATTCAATAGATTGCTCCAATCCAATATTACCTTGACGGGTTGCGGGGTTGAAGATCCAAAGTCTCAAAAAGATGGCGGATGTAAATTATTGCGTGAGTTTTATTTTTCTTTCCTTAGCGAGTGTGTAGCTACTTATGAAAGCATGACATGAGGATTTTACACATAAGGCGAATGACTTATTACTCTTGAAACGGACTTGTATTAATTGTGAGCGGTTTTTCAAGTAATGGATGAGAGGATTACTTAGGATTAAAACCGTGCTTCCTTATTTTTGGATTTTACACTTCTTATACTTCACACTTGAATAAATGACAAATTTGCCCACAAGCAATTTGCTCAAATAATAACCGGTTCCACATTTAATTGTCATGAATATGTTGATGCACTTTTTACTTGTGAATGCAATGATCCCATTTTTAAGCTTGGTATGGGGAAAGTGAAACTTGAGGGTGATAAGTGTCCATGGTATCCAAGCCCTAATCTAAGCCATTTAATTCTTTATGAGTTATTTCCATCAAAACCATTTCAAGAAAAATCAAAAAGATATAGATAGAATTGTATTTTGTTCATTGCATTATTAAAAGTCAAAATCATGCATCATGTAGTTTAGAGTAGTGTAGATGCATCTCATATGGCCAAGGTGGGTTAATTATGAGGGGAATGTAAATTTGAGCTTAAATATATATAATTGCATGAGGACATGACAATGTTCAAGTGTAGGGGATTTGATATGAGCTTAAACTCATATCCTTTTATCAACAAATAACCCTAAAACATGAAGCAAAGTACCAATTTATCTTGCAAAAAACAGTAGTATGTGGTATGTTTGTGTTTGTGTACACTTGTGTAGGTAAAAGGATACTTTTTCAAGCAAACAAGGAAAAATCAAGCTCAAATGGATGAAAAAGACAAAGAAGGATCAAAAGTGACAAGACTTTGAAGTATAAGGACCTATCTTGACAAAATGACAAAGTTGAAGGACTAAAGTGCAAATATTGTAAAAAGTCAAGATCAAAGTCAAAATTGGTCAACTATCAAGTCAACAAAGTCAAAGGATCAATTATGCTCAAAGATGAAGTTTGGAGGACTAAAAGTGTCAAAGGAATGAAGTTACAAGCTTTAAATGCAATCTGCCAAAGTACAAGGGCTGAAACTGCCAAAGTTGGAAAGTTTACAAGTTTGATCCATGTGAAACAAATTCTAGCCAATGAGAAGCAAGTAAATAAGGCACACGGATTGCCACCTAAGGGCAATTAATATCCATTACCAGCCGCCACATTAATTAACCAAATCTTAATAGTGCAATCCGTGTGACTTCTTTTCATCCAATCAGGCAGTGACACGTTTCATCTTCAAACTACCAAAATATTTCCAGGATCGTTCTTGAGCTACAATCAATTTCATGAAAAGATGTAAACACCAAAAGTGCTTATTTTGGAGAGACGAACACAATGGTATCAACCAATTAACATGAGATCCACTCAAGAAGAAAACCCCAATTGGTGTTCATACCTTGAAGATGAGTTTTGTAGAATCATGCCACGTGGAGACCTGGGATTGGTCTCAACACGTCATCATCCCCAACAGACTTCCTCTTCATGTCTATAAATAGCCTGCTAGTCCTCATTTGTAAATTGTAGTTAAATTTTGTAAAAACACACACTTTTCAATTCTCTCTCAATTTTCTTCCTTTTTACCCTACCTACTCAAGAGTCTGACAAACTCTTGAGTTAGTTAGTTAGTTAGTAGCTTTTCAACAGCTTTGTAACAACTTTCATTGAATAAAATTTGAATTCTACTTTTCCCGCCAAATCTCATACTCATCCTACTGTTCATTCCTTGCTCATTCTTGATCATTGAGTTGCTGAATTTAGTTTGTTATGATCATTGAGTGATCATAACTGAATTTGAAGAAGTTTGGTAGCTGTTTGAGTGATTGCAGTTCAGACATTAGCCTTTTTGAAGATTCCAAGCCATTTTGATCATTTCTATTGATTTGTAGCTATTTTTGGTGATTAATTGATTGAGCTAGTGATAAGGTGGTGGTTATCACTAGGTTAAGAGAGTTCAGCACTCCTCTTCTTCCCAATGGTTTACTACAAAAGGTTTTAAAGTTCTTATTTTTGTTCCACTTAATAAGGCAAATGCATGCTACATTTCCTAGTGTAATCTTGTTGTTTGCCTGATAAAAGCTGTTCAGATTTGCTTATTGTTTGATTTTTGATTACTTGTAGCTTATTCTTGTTTATCTGCTCATAGATTTTGGATTGTGTTTAGTCATAGCTTTGATTCAGTCATTTTCAGTTCTTGTACCTTAATAGAGTAAAAGTTGTTTTCATTGCTTGTTTGTAGCCTTAAATTCTCTCATTTAGAGTCTCAAGTTTGGTAGTCAAAAGCTTTTCATTCAGTTTAAATCAGTACTTAAAAAGTCTTTGCAAAAGTTCTTAAATCCCAGTAAAAGAGTGTTTGGTACTAGTTGGTTAATGAATTTCAAGTATTGGTTTTTGCAAGATTAGTGTTTAAATTCAGTCATAAGGTCTTTACAAAGTGTTTTGAGAAGGTTTCAAGTCAAATTGTAGGTCAAAGAGGCAAATGGCAATAAAAAGTGTGGGTTAAGTTTCATGCAGATTTGCTTTCAAAAAGTTCTCATTTTCTTTTGGCTGGCATTTGATTGATTGTTGATGAAATTGCACCAAACTTGTTCTCAATTGTAGTTAACATCATAAAGTTTCAGGTCCTATAAGCATTCTATACAGTTTTCATTCAGTAAATAGAAATAAGCAAATTCATAAAAAGCTGAGATGAGCCATGTTTCTGTAAATGGAAACTGAAATTTTAGATCTCTTGATTCTCTTCATTAACCAATTGATTTTTCTTCACAAATCCACTTAGAATATAGTGTTACATGATTTTTGAAAGTTTCAACTTTTTGACAAAAAGTTTGGTCAACGCCTGGTCAACGATAAGCACTTTTTAGCTTAATTCAGACTTCTAGCTTATTTCTTGATGAAATTCGTTCTAGTTTGATTTCCCATTCATCATTTGAGTTGCTTAATCAGTTTTGGCAAGAAAATCAAGTTGTGCTTGTCTGGATTGTTCTATAGCTTATTTTGGGCTTATCTTGGAGTGCTTATTTGCTTATTTGGCATTTTCAGTCAAAGTCCTCTTACAGACATAGCTTAATTTGGATTTAAAGTGTTTTGCAATTGGTCTCATTAATTTTGGTCCAGTAATAAGCTCAAACGAGCTTATTTTCCTTTCAAACCCGTTTTTGCTTAACAAGTTTCTGAAATTGCAATTTGGTCCTTGATGTTTTAAGCAGTTTCTAATCTTGGCTAATCTTCATTGTTTTTAGGGTTTTCACACATAAGTCCTTATAGTTTTGAATTGGTTAAAATCAGTTAGTAAGTTTGTTAATTTTGTTACTATTGGTTAGTTTGTTACTAGTTTTACATTTTAGATCCTTGTAGTTTACTGATTTTCATTTTCAGTCCCTAGACTTGTTAGAATTTTCATTTCAAGCATTTTACTTTCCTAGAATTTACATTTTCAGTCCTTTAAGTTTCAAATTTTACATTTTGAATACTATTTGGATAAAAACTTGGTAATTGCAAAATGTTTTACATATAAGTAGGTAATATTTTTCCGTTTTGCAAGGATTTATTGAATTAGCAAATAGAATATCCAAAAAAGATTAACAACCAAAAATAGTTAAAAATCCGATATTGGTTGGACTTTCAATTAGCAAGAACTGAGAAAAAACGAACTGCATTATACACAATTTCAAATGGCGTCGCTGCCGGTTTCTTTGCTTTACAAGGAAAAGACTAAGAAATTGCATGATGCTAAGATCAAGAATCGTGAGTTCAAAGTTGGAGAGCCGGTTCTCCTCTTTAACTCAAGATTGAAACTTTTTGCGGGCAAGCTTAAGTCAAGATGGTCCGGTCCATTCACTATTACTCAAGTGTTTCCATATGGAACTCTTGAGTTGTCACAACCCGATGGTCCAAATTTTAAAGTGAATGGTCACCGTGTTAAGCATTACTTTGGGGAGGACATTTCCGTTGAAATGGTCCAAGAGATCCCCATTTTCCCCATGAATTAATTCATTGAGGGACGAGTCGAGCTAGAGACTCATTAACTCAAGCATCGTATAACTAGGTTTAGAGTGTTGTAGGTTAGAAATAAAGGTATAGACTTGGAGATAAGTGTAGGGGAGACCTTCTTTTGTCTTCATGATTGTTTGTAGGGTTGCTCACTCATCTCATGCTTTGGAGCTTATGGAGGAGGCCCTTGTATCCGGTTCACTTCGTTACTATAGTGATTTTTCATTGACACCTTGTGCTTAAACATGATTTCACTAATAGTTGTCCTTTCCTTAACTTGGGTTAAGCAAAGTCTATTCATTGTCATAAGTGTAGGGGAAGTTTTTATACTTCCATGCTCTTAAACATTGAGGACAATGTTTAGCTTAAGTGTAGGGGGCCTTCTATCGAAGTGACCTTACCTAGAACTTGTCACTGTCTTGCATGATAACATGGAAAATTGATTTTACAACATTTTTCAAATTTTTGATCTACTTTGGCCACCAAAAATATGCATTCATAATTTTTGCATCTATCAATTTTCATTTGCATAACACATTTGCATTGTATATATTTCTTCTTTTATCTTTCATCAAAATATATAAAAAGAAAAAAAAATAATAAAACATGGTTTTAACAAGTTTAGATTTCTTTGACATATTAGGCCCGCCATGGATATTTTGACTCAACCCGAGTTTGCTTATTTTAGCATTCTCTAGCTAGTATCCTTAACCATGTAGTCCTTCATTGGTCTATTAGGCTAAGCATCCACCACTCTCATTATTTGAGATTTTAAATTTGTGGAGAATGGGAAATGATAGAGTTGAAGCAAGTATAAAAGGGCTAGATAGACTTCATGATAATTACTTGTGGCTAAACCCTTCTCTTCTTTACCTCTATTTTCTTCGCATGTATATAATTGTTAATAAATAATTAAGTACGGTTTTAATTGGTTTGTAATCTCTTATGCATTTTTGTCTAATCATTCATGGTTGATATGAGTACGTCTTAAGATTATAAGTTAGCACGTTTTATGTGTACTAGACTTATGTCATGCTCCATATTTAGCGGGTGTTTTTCCTTTTATTCTTTTAAACTTTCTTTGTGAGGAATAAAGAAAAATAAGAGCGGCTTACAAAAAAATGAGTGGCTAGAAAAAAAAAAAGAAAAAAAAAATAATACAAGACTCCCAAGAGGGGCAGTGTGGTGTTAATTATAGTGACTATTGAGTTCCAATATTACCTTGACGGGTTGCGGAGATTCAATAGATTGCTCCAATCCAATATTACCTTGACGGGTTGCGGGGTTGAAGATCCAAAGTCTCAAAAAGATGGCGGATGTAAATTATTGCGTGAGTTTTATTTTTATTTCCTTAGCGAGTGTGTAGCTACTTATGAAAGCATGACATGAGGATTTTACACATAAGGCTAATGACTTATTACTCTTGAAACGGACTTGTATTAATTGTGAGCGGTTTTTCAAGTAATGGATGAGAGGATTACTTAGGATTAAAACCGTGCTTCCTTATTTTTGAATTTTACACTTCTTATACTTCACACTTGAATAAATGACAAATTTGCCTACAAGCAATTTGCTCAAATAATAACCGGTTCCACATTTAATTGTCATGAATAAGTTGATGCACTTTTTACTTGTGAATGCAATGATCCCATTTTTAAGCTTGGTATGGGGAAAGTGAAACTTGAGGGTGATAAGTGTCCATGGTAACCAAGCCCTAATCTAAGCCATTGAATTCTTTATGAGTTATTTCCATCAAAACCATTTCAAGAAAAATCAAAAAGATATAGATAGAATTGTATTTTGTTCATTGCATTATTAAAAGTCAAAATCATGCATCATGTAGTTTAGAGTAGTGTAGATGCATCTCATATGGCCAAGGTGGGTTAATTATGAGGGGAATGTAAATTTGAGCTTAAATATATATAATTGCATGAGGACATGACAATGTTCAAGTGTAGGGGGGATTTGATATGAGCTTAAACTCATATCCTTTTATCAACAAATAACCCTAAAACATGAAGCAAAGTACCAATTTATCTTGCAAAAAACAGTATTATGTGGTATGTTTGTGTTTGTGTACACTTGTGTAGGTAAAAGGATACTTTTTCAAGCAAACAAGGAAAAATCAAGCTCAAATGGATGAAAAAGACAAAGAAGGATCAAAAGTGACAAGACTTTGAAGTATAAGGACCTATCTTGACAAAATGCCAAAGTTGAAGGACTAAAGTGCAAATATTGTAAAAAGTCAAGATCAAAGTCAAAATTGGTCAACTATCAAGTCAACAAAGTCAAAGGATCAATTCTGCTCAAAGATGAAGTTTGGAGGACTAAAAGTGTCAAAGGAATGAAGTTACAAGCTTTAAATGCAATCTGCCAAAGTACAAGGGCTGAAACTGCCAAAGTTGGAAAGTTTACAAGTTTGATCCATGTGAAACAAATTCTAGCCAATGAGAAGCAAGTAAATAAGGCACATGGATTGCCACCTAAGGGCATTTAATATCCATTACCAGCCGCCACATTAATTAACCAAATCTTAATAGTGCAATCCGTGTGACTTCTTTTCATCCAATCAGGCAGTGACACGTTTCATCTTCAAACTACCAAAATATTTCCAGGATCGTTCTTGAGCTACAATCAATTTCATGAAAAGATGTAAACACCAAAAGTGCTTATTTTGGAGAGACGAACACAATGGTATCAACCAATTAACATGAGATCCACTCAAGAAGAAAACCCCAATTGGTGTTCATACCTTGAAGATGAGTTTTGTAGAATCATGCCACGTGGAGACCTGGGATTGGTCTCAACACGTCATCATCCCCAACAGACTACCTCTTCATGTCTATAAATAGCCTGCTAGTCCTCATTTGTAAATTGTAGTTAAATTTTGTAAAAACACACACTTTTCAATTCTCTCTCAATTTTCTTCCTTTTTACCCTAACTACTCAAGAGTCTGACAAACTCTTGAGTTAGTTAGTTAGTTAGTAGCTTTTCAACAGCTTTGTAACAACTTTCATTGAATAAAATTTGAATTCTACTTTTCCCGCCAAATCTCATACTCATCCTACTGTTCATTCCTTGCTCATTCTTGATCATTGAGTTGCTGAATTTAGTTTGTTATGATCATTGAGTGATCATAACTGAATTTGAAGAAGTTTGGTAGCTGTTTGAGTGATTGCAGTTAAGACATTAGCCTTTTTGAAGATTCCAAGCCATTTTGATCATTTCTATTGATTTGTAGTTGTTTTTGGTGATTGATTGATTGAGCTAGTGATAAGGTGGTGGTTATCACTAGGTTAAGAGAGTTCAGCACTCCTCTTCTTCCCAATGGTTTACTACAAAAGGTTTTAAAGTTCTTATTTTTGTTCCACTTAATAAGTCAAATGCATGCTACATTTCCTAGTGCAATCTTGTTGTTTGCCTGATAAAAGCTGTTCAGATTTGCTTATTGTTTGATTTTTGATTACTTGTAGCTTATTCTTGTTTATCTGCTCATAGATTTTGGATTGTGTTTAGTCATAGCTTTGATTCAGTCATTTTCAGTTCTTGTACCTTAATAGAGTAAAAGTTGTTTTCATTGCTTGTTTGTAGCCTTAAATTCTCTCATTTAGAGTCTCAAGTTTGGTAGTCAAAAGCTTTTCATTCAGTTTAAATCAGTACTTAAAAAGTCTTTGCAAAAGTTCTTAAATCCCAGTAAAGGAGTGTTTGGTACTAGTTGGTTAATGAATTTCAAGTATTGGTTTTTGCAAGATTAGTGTTTAAATTCAGTCATAAGGTCTTTACAAAGTGTTTTGAGAAGGTTTCAAGTCAAATTGTAGGTCAAAGAGGCAAATGGCAATAAAAAGTGTGGGTTAAGTTTCATGCAGATTTGCTTTCAAAAAGTTCTCATTTTCTTTTGGCTGGCATTTGATTGATTGTTGATGAAATTTCACCAAACTTGTTCTCAATTGTAGTTAACATCATAAAGTTTCAGGTCCTATAAGCATTCTATACAGTTTTCATTCAGCAAATAGAATAAGCAAATTCATAAAAAGCTGAGATGAGCCATGTTTCTGTAAATGGAAACTGAAATTTTAGATCTCTTGATTCTCTTCATTAACCAATTGATTTTTCTTCACAAATCCACTTAGAATATAGTGTTACATGATTTTTGAAAGTTTCAACTTTTTGACAAAAAGTTTGGTCAACGCCTGGTCAACGATAAGCACTTTTTAGCTTAATTCATATTTCTAGCTTATTTCTTGATGAAATTCGTTCTAGTTTGATTTCCCATTCATCATTTGAGTTGCTTAATCAATTTTGGCAAGAAAATCAAGTTGTGCTTGTCTGGATTGTTCTATAGCTTATTTTGGGCTTATCTTGGAGTGCTTATTTGCTTATTTGGCATTTTCAGTCAAAGTCCTCTTACAGACATAGCTTAATTTGGATTTAAAGTGTTTTGCAATTGGTCTCATTGATTTTGGTCCAGTAATAAGCTCAAATGAGCTTATTTTCCTTTCAAACCCGTTTTTGCTTAACAAGTTTCTGAAATTGCAATGTGGTCCTTGATGTTTTAAGCAGTTTCTAATCTTGGCTAATCTTCATTGTTTTTAGGGTTTTCACACATAAGTCCTTATAGTTTTGAATTGGTTAAAATCAGTTAGTAAGTTTGTTAATTTTGTTACTATTGGTTAGTTTGTTACTAGTTTTACATTTTAGATCCTTGTACTGATTTTCATTTTCAGTCCCTAGACTTGTTAGAATTTTCATTTCAAGCATTTTACTTTCCTAGAATTTACATTTTCAGTCCTTTAAGTTTCAAATTTTACATTTTGAATATTATTTGGATAAAAACTTGGTAATTGCAAAATGTTTTACATATAAGTAGGTAATATTTTTTCGTTTTGCAAGGCTTTGTTGAATTAGCAAATAGAATATCCAAAAAAGATTAACAACCAAAACAGTTAAAAACCCGATATTGGTTGGACTTTCAATTAGCAAGAAATGAGAAAAAACGAACTGCATTATACACAATTTCAGTGGTAGTTGAAGGTTGAGGTTGAAGATCATGGTGGTGGGGGTTGTATGATAAAGATGATGATGAATGAGGGATGAAGATAAGTACTGTGTTTACATATATGGAAAACAAGTTACCTTACTTCTTTGTTTTTTTTTCCTAAAAAAAATTACTTGTTAGTTTAAAATAATAGCTGAAAATAATTTTATAATTAAAAAATAAAAATTAAATACGTGTAAATAACCGTGCCAGCGTGTCAGTTACAGGTTACCATATTGGTATAGTCGGAACAAAATTAAAAGTTCGTTGTTAAAGCCTGGCGATAAAAACGTAAGTGTTTAAAGTCGGTACATTTTGAAAAATACGTTGCTATTGTGTAGCTTTTACCCTTAATGTAATGCTAGAACTATAAAAAATCTAGATTTGGTAGGTTGGTTTAGTAGCCTTGTGATCGCTTTTATGTAAGTATTTTGTTGTTTGAGTTTTAGCTTTTTGATAAGTTTGTTAATAAAATCAATAAAAAGGTTGTAATTTTGAGGACAACATATCAAATAATTGGTGATTACTTTGCAGGAATACTTATTTTACTATTAAAAGCAAATGAAGTTTTCTTAATTCTGAGAGCGCTCGTAGTATCTTTTGGTGATTACGTTGGTTTGTTTGATTAAACTTAAACATATAGTAATAATACTAATAATAATAATAATAATAATGTCTTGTTGATACAAAAGTTGGATGAACCGTGCTTGACCCGAATTATAGGTTTAAATCGGGTGTTAGAGGACTCCGGCTCTTGCACCAAGTGAACTTGTTTGAAGACCCTGTACACTAAATAACAGACACCGTTAGGCTTACCGTGGGCGCGTGTCCTACGATTAGACTCCAGCGTGAGAGTAAGTAATCGATTTAAGAGATAGGTGCGGGTTTAGAGTATAGTGAATATCGTACCTTTGTGGAACCTCTTGGGTTCTTTTTATACCCGATGAAACCCTAATTGGGCTTTCCTATTCTTGCGGCCTAAGCAAGAGATAAATATCAAATATAACCGGATCCTTATCGCATGAATAAGGAGAGTGTATATCCTCTTAGCTTAGGCGGATCATAACCTAATTTAGATTATGATTCTATCAGATCCTGTCCGTGTGCGGTCAGGACATGGTTGAGATAGAACTGTGTGCGACAGCGGCTTACTAGGCCTCGTGGGCTATGGCACTGTCTGTTAGTGATCCATACGTAATGGATACTGTAAGAACTCGTATTGTCCCGGTATAATTTTATTCTTTTAGTCATGTTTCTTGAATTTTCCAACGTGTTACATTTCTTGTATTCTTTATACTAAATCTTGAGATCATGATAATTTTAATAAATTATACTTTTTAAGTATTTTTTGATCATTGATAATACTTTATTTGGAATTATAAAATTTCTTATTTTATTTTTCCATATTTATTTAAATCAAAGTTTTTGATTTAAAAGCACCCGCGTGCATTTTACAAAGAGTTTACTCAAAATCAATGAATAACGAGAACTATTAATGATCGCGATGTCGACGGATGCCCGATGTTTTACGTTTCATTGTCGATTGTTTCAATGTTTGACGTTTTCGATGTCTTCCTTTTAATGACGTGTTAAGTCGTGTCGGGAGACTATATTATCATATTTATGATGTGTTTTAACTTTTGAAAAGTATTTTTACGAAACCCGAGTCCCGTAAATATTTTTAAAATTTACTAATAGTCATTTTCTACCCTTTAAACTATTTGATTGCTTTTAAGTCCAAAAAATTAAAAAATTGGCAAAACAAGCCCTCCATCCCACTATATATATTCATTTTTCCACCAACCTTTCTTCATTTTCTTTCCACACACATCAACAAAAATTCTCTCTCTCCCATTCTTCTTTCTAGCCGTGAGTTTCAACCCCCTAAAAACACCAAAATCTTGTAATTTTTATCTTGATCTAGCTAAAACTAAACAAAGTCCCATGTTACAAATCAAAAGGTGATTGTTTTGATACCAAAATTTCATACATGCATCAAGTTTCAAGTTTCTTATGATTTATGATTGGTAAAAGGTTTTGATGATCATGCATGTGATGATCTTGATAAGATCATGATGTTTTGATGATAAAAAGTTTGAGTTTTTGATTTTGATTTTTGTTTATGTAACATGCAAGTGTTAAGATTGATAGTGGGTAATATTAGGATGTTAAAATTGATAGAAAAATGGTCTGGTTTAGGCTATGTTTGGAAAAATTAGTTGTAAGCTCTAAGCTGTTGAATGTAAGTTGTTAACTGTAAGCTGTTAGCTGTAAGTTGTTTACTAAAAAGTTCTATTTTTAATAGAAGTGTTTGGTATATTAGCTGTTAACTGTAAAAATAAAAATGTAAAATGACTTAAAAGGACATATTTAAATAAATTATAATATGGTTGGAGGGTATATCAATAATCTACAGCTTTAACATCTCTTGACAATTTAAAAAGCTGTATCAGACAGTTTTTTATTTAAGAGCTACTTGGTGAAAATAAAAAGCTAACAGCTCTTAATTTGGTTTTCCAAACAGAGCTATTAGATTATTTTTTTAACAAAAAAGCTATCAGCTCTGAAAAAGCTTTAAAAAAGCTCTTGCCAAACATAACCTTAGACTTGTTTAGAATTTTGGGTTTCATTTTAAAACATTTTTCATTAAATTAAAAGCTTTAAATTACTCACGAATTTTTTATTTTGTTCATGATTAATCTATAAACTCTTTTAAATACCAGACTACTCCTTGAAACTTGTTCAGTTGTTCCAGATTAACCCCTGAAATCGGATATATGCCAGCTAGCACCCACGTTCAAAAAAAACTGACACCTCAGCGTCATCAACTCTCAGTTTTTTTTTTTTTTTGGTCACACTTAACCCCTCCATGTTCACCTCTTCATTCTATCCATAGTATCTAAACCTTGTCATCCAATCTCTCTCCAAAACACACCACCATGTCCTCTCCTCCTCATCCCCAATTTTTAGGTTAGGGTTTTAAACCAGATCTTCATCAAATCATCATTAATTTTATTAAAAAAATCACTTTCGAGGACCCTTTACGGGTTCAACAAATGGGTTATCTTCAAAAAAACCCTTTACCCGTTTCATTTCATCTGGGTCATCTTCCTCATCACTGTTTCCTGTCAAGATTCCGATAAATCAGCTTTGTTAGAGTTTAAGGCATCTGTTAAGGATCCTGCTAGTGTTTTGTCGGGTTGGGGTTTAAGTAATTCAGATCATTGTTCATGGATCGGTGTCACGTGCGGGTCACGTGATGGTAGGGTTTATGGGGTTAATATCACTGGTAGAGGTGATTCAAGATAGTTTACTTTATCGTTTAATTTGTTGTCGGGTAATATTTCGGATGAAACTGGGTATAATTGTGGGAGTCTCGAGCATTTAGAGCTTGGGTAATCTTTTGGTCGATGGGATTCCGAGTAGTTTAGGGAATTGTACGAAGTTACAGCCACTTTTGTTGTATTCAAATTTGCTTCAAGAAGAAATCCCATTTGAACTGGGATTTCGTTGGGATTCCTGGAAACGGGCTGATTGTTTACAACGTGGAAAAAAAATAAAAAAATGACATGGATATTATACCCGGTAGCCGGTTGCCAAAAGGGTGATTTTGACACAAACATGTAAGTACAAAGGGTAATCTGGTATTTAACAGAGTTCATAGGTTAATCATTGACAAAATAGAAAGTTCGTGGGTAATATATATCTTTTACCCGTAAAGGAAATGAAAAGAACGAGAAGTAAATTATTTAATCATAATATTTTGGTAAAATATTTTATATTCAAATTCAATCAAATAACATTTGATTTTGCTTTTAATTCTTTCTTTTTTAGTGAAAATTTTAAAAAGACAATCTTTTTCATTTTATTTTTTATTTTAATTTATTAATAAAATATATTCAAACACACAACATGAAAAAGAAAGAAAGAGTAATAAGTTGTCTCTATGTAAGTAATATTAAATGATTAAATAATAATAAAACAATAATGAAAAGTTAAGATATGGCTGTAAAATGTTTAAATATAATAAAAATACATATTAGTAGCTTAAAAAAAATACTTTTTAGTAGTTTAAACAGTCAAACACTACCAAATGACATGGGGTCAAGATTTTAAAATAATAGTAGCGCATGACCTTAAAGAGAAGAAACCAAACAATGGGTTAAGCACAACTTTCAGCCCTAACCATCATAAACCCGTATACCAAATGCACCCTTAAAAGAGGGTGTAATTTGATATAATCACATTACGTACTTACATTGGTTATTTCGTTAAGAGAGAATTTCAATTCAAGTTACATTAGCGTTTGAGCTACGTTGTTATTCAGTGTTTGAGCTATGTTGTAATTGTAAAATATGTTATTGCAAATTACATTAAATAAGAAAATCAGATTATATAACAAGTTGATAAAAAAAAGTTGAATTACATTACATTATGGATGACGTATAGTCCCTAGTCAGTCTGGACGGCCCGGCCCACGGGTAATACCCGTATCTGTGAGACCCCCGAAACTAGGCATGAAACAACTAGGCAACAAGGGGGTAACACGTCATGGTACAAGAAACAATGAAATACTGTTGACACAAAGTTGACGTAATAAAAACATATACATTACATCATACACGTCAGAGTTTTTAAACAAAGGTCCCACAGTTTTATAAGCGGAAAATCTATTATTTCATCATGATTTATAACATACAGTTACCAAAATACAGAATAAACTTTTGACAGTTTTTACCAAAACCTAACTTTAAGAAGTATCACAGAAATCTCCAAGCTGCGATAATATCATGCGGGCTCCCATCCAAGCAAAGTTAAGTATTAATATATGAGATTAAACATGTAAAATCGCCAACACGAAGTTGAGTGATATTCATAGGTTTAGTAGTAAAGGTGTGGAACACAAGCATTCATTTGTAAACACAAGAAAATAGGGAAAATGGTTATGATCATTAACCATAGTCCGAAACCATTATTATTGCTATTTAGTTCATGAACCGAAGCTTAACAATCATCGTAAGTTTCTCTAGGGAGTATTCAGCCCTAATACTCAAGTAACAAATCAAATGTTAAGTGCGTCAATGATTAAACAACCGCAACATGGGACGGGGATAGTCAATCCCGATGGATCCACCCACAACATTCGCGCTTAGCAACACAAGTAAATTAACGGTTCATGATCAAGAGAGGAAACTTAAGGGCTATAGACTAAAAGCAATAATATCAATGAAAACTGTTGGAAAGTATACAAGTTCTAGATAACATACAAGTTCTGGATAGCATACAGTTTTTAAATGGTTGTGTTCCACCATGTAAAATCTCACCCCGCGTTTAGAAACAATGTGCAAGTAAAAAGGGGCTATGAACTCACCTTAGCCACGAGGTAAGTGAATCATTGAACTCAAAAGCTGAGTAGAAACAGTAGTGGTAAGACGATCGCCGACGATATGGATGCCCGGTAAACACGAAAGCCGCAACCTACCAAATAAGGCGCACACTTTATTAAATATTGACTCAAGTATAAACCATACCTAATAATATAAAACTCAACCTGGACAAAACCATGACAATCCCGAAAGAACAACAATGCAAGTGGTACTACAATACCCTTCTATATGTTCACTTTATTAAACTACATTCTCGATAAGAATCTGCCGGCACATACCAAATATACAAGCTCATTTTCCTTACTTAGACAATTCATATTTTTATGAAACTTGGTGAAAAACTCCATCATAACCTGAATAAAACTCAGTTTAAATTTCATTCAAAGATTTATATTTTAGAACCACCTGCTCAACACATTTCTAAACATGAAAAACCGGACAGATTTGAATACTTGACTCGTGAAACCATTTTGACCATCATAACCTTTACCATTTGCAAATCCGACCATTGACTTTGAAAATAGACTCAAAATGCTAAGTTTAGGGCCTGAGTTCAACCCTTGAACATTTTTGAAACTCATTTTATAGTCCCCGAGATTCGATCCAAATATCGACGACAAATTCGGATTGTGTCGATACTCGTCTCCTGGTACACGAATAATCAAACTATCATAACTTCCTCCTCGTTTTGAGTTAGAAGCTCTAATTTATTTCAAAACGAAGCTAATAAAAATCTCTACAACACTATCTCATTTGTACAACAATAATTGAAGCTTAAGACACCCAAAATTAGCTTCAAACTCACTGCCCTAAATCACCTCACTAAATCTCACATAAAATCATACTTTCAACACATTCTAAACCTAAACCCAGACCAGTTTTTAGGCGGGTCGGATCCTGACATTGTGACACACACACCGCCAATGAATTCATTGATATCCGGTAGAGAGAGAGAGAGAATGAATGAATGAATGAATAGTATGGAAACAGAGGTTGGGTTTTTGGTGGCATTAAATAATGACACTTTACAAGAAGAATCAATGAATAGTAGAATTGGAATTAAGAAAGGAGTTAACGTGATAGGTCGAGATGATTTACCTTTTTCTGATAAAAGACTTAGTCGTAAACATTTGTCTCTTACGCCTCATGATCATGCCTCTCTTCAACTTATGGTGGTATGTATTGTATGCCTTCCCCAAATATTGCTTTACTATTTTTCTATTGATTAAGTTTACCGTATCATCCTGATTAGAAAAGGTGGATTACAAAACCTAAAGAAACAACTAATTACTTGTTAATTCATAAAAATGTCGCCATATTCTAGCTTTGATTTTTTTGCATTGTCTAAAATAATACTGGTGGTATGGAGGGACTCTGTCATAGAAATTTGACTTATGATGAAACGTATGCACATACCTCCTCCTTACAAATACGAAATGTAAAGTTCGTTAAAAGTTTGATTGATGGAGAAATCAACTTTTTAACATATTGAATTGACTTGTAGGAAGGAACTAACCCAGTTGTCATTAGATCTAAGGATCAAAGGAAGAAGCTTTTATCTCGACAAAAGCTGACAATTAGAGATGGCGATATTATAGAATTAATCCCTGGCCACTACTTATATAAGTACAAAGCTTTTGAGGGTGTAACTAAAAGGTATTACCCAAATACACAGAAAAGACCATTAATTGAAAAAGTTAATGATGAGTCGATTACACAAAAGCGTTTGCGACAAGTTTCCGAAGATGAGGTTCTTGCTAGAAGATTGCAGGTACTTTTTCTACTTGCATTGCAGGTATAACTTATTCAAATGAACAATGTTTCAAAATGGGTTGATGTTCTGTTGTATACTTTAGTTGATTAAGATAAATGATCTATTCTTTTTCTTTAAATGCAGACTGAAATGAACGTTGATATCCAAGACAAGGAAAGCTCTGTTGAGGCAATCCGCAACTTCAAGCCCCCAAAAGATAAAATACCATCCACCTTTCGACTTATGCGAGTGAAAGGCCTGCAACCTTGGGCTAATACTAGTTCTGTGTCAGTTGGGGATGTAATTCAGGTAACTAACCATTCTTTAGCATAAGTGACAGCAAAAGATGCTTCGAGTTATATTCGACTAGTCCTTTTTTTCATCAACATATTTTGTCACATGTTTGCCTTTACAATCATAGATCGAAGGTCACAGAAGCGGGGCATATCTTTGTACTACATATATTTTTCCGTAATCTGTTAGCATAAATGTGATCTTGAAACATCAGTGCGGGTTAAGTTAGATTTTGTCTTGTTGTGGTTATCTATTATGAATTTTGCTGGTTTTCTTTTATGATGATTTATAGTAACTTAAGATGAGCTATTATTGATCCTCTCTACTGAATTTTTGGCATCGAAACCGATAGATGTAAATTTCTATACTTTATTTTGGGGTGTTTGGAACATTGGGACTGCTTATAATTTTTGCGTTTGCAACTACTTATAAGCTGCTTAAATAATAAGAGCTTCAGGAAAGCGTTTGGATTTGATTATTTTGTGATAAAGCAAATATACTCTGAAGGATACTTTTTTGTTGGAAAATTTCAGTTTAACCCATTTATAAATTTTTTTAGGTTAATTACTAGACACTTTGAAATAAGCAGCTTCCTACCTTAAACTAGCTAACGACCCATAATGACACTAATAAATAGAGTAACCTTGAGATGACAATGACAGATAAATATGGACCTGCTTAGTTTTTAGCCATGATCTCACCCATAGATTATGTCGAATTTGTTTGTTATTGATGTCGGTGAGCATAGCTGAATGCTTGTGATTTTTAAATTTTCAATACTTGAACTTTCGTCCTACGTCCTCTGAACTTTTGGTCAGGGAACACTTTAATATAAACTAGCGTGCTTTCTATCTGAGACCATATTATAAGATTTGGGGCATACCTATCTACATTGATCATCTTCCCATGGGATGATAGAGAAATCAGGCATTGATCAGTTGCTAATTATTCTTTTTCACCCATTGACCCCGTGGGGTTGGATCTTATTGCTTTAGCTGTGAGGTTACCCGAAGGCTTACTGATTTAAATCTGTGTATTTGTTAGGGGAATGTGCTTGTTGCTGTTCTTTCAAACTACATGTTCGATATTGACTGGTTACTCTCAGGTGAGTAACATCTACTCAAGTGTGTACTGGTGTGTGTGTGTGTGTGTTGTGAAGTATATGAATGTTGTCATGCATGCATGCTTAGAGATTTTTGTTCAGTTAGAACTATCGTATCATTTCATGTTCTAATCCCCCATTATGGACTTCATAAGAACTTCCATTGCTCCTCTTAGTGGTTTTCGGATCATAACTACGTCTTTTGTTTTGGTCAATTTCAGTTACATCTAATATTGAGCGTATCTACAGACGTGTCATCTTTATCTTTAGATGTTTTCATTCTTCTAGATATATTCCCACTTAGTTTTTTTTTATCAATTTAAATCACTTAATGAAAAGCATTTCATTATTTTGGTGTAGCATGTCCAAGTCTAAAAAACATCCCTCAGGTTTTGGTGGTTCATGGTGAAAGTGATGGCAGGCAGGAGAATATGAAGGTACACATTGGTCTTAATACACATATATTCATTTGAAGCTTCGTGCAGGTGTAACCAAATGTCACTTTTGTTTTATAGAGAAGCAAACCTGGGAATTGGATTTTGCACAAACCCCCATTACCAATCGCATGGGGGACACACCACTCAAAAGCCATGTTTCTGGTATATCCTCAAGGGGTCAGAATTATTGTCCATACAGCGAACTTGATATATGTCGACTGGAATAACAAAAGCCAGGGGCTGTGGATGCAAGATTTCCCATGGAAGAAACAAGATAGTTTAAACAAAGGAAGTGGTTTTGAAACTGATTTGGTTGATTATCTTAGTGCACTCAAGGTATTATATTGCTATAGTTAACCAAATGCATTTGTAGAAAAGGCTAATTGCATAGAAAAGATAACCAACTGTTTGTTGCATGGAGAAAACCATCAAAGTGTCAAAAGTTTTGAATTACGGTAACCAACTTTGTATCAGTTTGAGAATCCATCCACGTTTCAAATTCGTGAATAGGGTAGTTAACTGTAAAATTTTTGGATTTATGGTAATCTAACCTTATTAAATGGTCTAGTGATGATATGGCCAGTAGGCATGTCGATGAATTCGACCATATTGATTTATCTCTGATGTGGTGCTTATATGTGGCATTGACGTGTCACGTGGCCCCTTGAAACAAGCAACTTAAAAGATTCTGTTGAGCTGAAATATTTAAAACTCGGATGTTTTTTTATGGTGTAAAGTCATTGGTTATCGACTCTTATGATAATGGGAAAGTTCATTTATTTTTCTGCTGTGCATTATATTTAAATAAGAGTAGATTAACATCCAGGTTGTACCCTTTCCGCAATGTTTTGAGAACCGGTTCCTTAGTCGACCCGGTCGAGTCACCGGGTTACGGGTTCGGCTAGTCGACCCGGTCGAGTCACCGGGTTACGGGTTCGGCCACCTGGTCAACCCGGACTTCCACAAAAAAATAAAAAGTTATTTCCAATAATACAAAAAAAGTATATATTAGCATATAGTAATCTTGACAATTCCATATATTGAAGCAAAAAACCATTTCCTAGCAAATATAACATGTACATATAAAGTTACGTCGCAAATATACATAAACTTGATTTATTTGTAAAAATACATGAAGAAGAACAAAACCCGGCCGGGTCTCGAGAACCGGGTTGACCCGGGTCACTTCAAACCCGGCGGGTCTAACTGGGTTGTAAAAATAAATAACCCGGTCTAACTTGACCCTTTTTCCGACCGGAACAGTTCAACTGGTTGAACCGGCCTGGCTGAACCGGGTTTCAAAACATTGCTTTTATGTATGTCCCTTTTACATGAAAATTCCACTTTCTATCATTGCGAGTTCAGTTTTACCGCTGGATGACACTTTGAGGGCAATATTGTACAACACTCATTTCTCAATATCCATACATACAAATTAAGAATTTGACTTCAAGTAGAAAACATAGCAAGTTTGATCTCTTATTTCAACATATTTTCTGTTCTTGTCTACCCAGAGATTTTGATTAACACTCTCATGTTGTCATTTTCTTTCATTAGTTTATACATTTGATCATGATCTGTATACTAGTATTCCAACTTTGCCAAGACTGACTTGCCACCACCTCGACAAGTTTAACGGATGGACAAAGAAAGTACAACTGATGTTATATATTCCTCAAAAGCTGATGTTAATCCAGAAATTTAAATTAGGATTTACTACACACAAAAGAAAGTTTCTTCTTAGTTAATTATGCTCTTTAGAAGCTTCTAGAGTTAATGGAAAGGAAAATTTGCTAGTGCTAAGTTTCATGCTGTTGGTGGTCTAAATGTAGAATTCCCTTAATACTGCTATCATATTTCTCTGCAAAATCATTATGTTTATTTGGACTTATATTTGTACTTACATTTTCGATACTGCAGTGGCCTGAGTTTTCAGTCAAGCTTCCGGAACAAGGCAATGTCAGTTTCAACTCATCCTTTTTTAAAAGATTTGATTACAGCAGTGCAACGGTAACTGTCCCTTATACGTAAAGTGTAAATATGCTCACATATAAGTAAAACTTTCTAGTATTATTATGCAAACTCTCTGAACTTGGGTGCTTGTAAACTTCAGGTTAGGTTAATAGCGTCTGTACCAGGATATCATACAGGTTCGAATATTAAGAAATGGGGGCACATGAAACTACGGTCAGTTCTGCAAGAGTGTGTTTTTGATAAGGAGTTTCAAAATTCGCCTCTTATTTATCAGGTGTGAAGCATGTATTTAATCTCTGCCAAATTTTTAGAAGTAACGATCTTTCTTTTAATGTACTGATATTTCTGCATTGCAACAGTTCTCGTCTCTGGGTTCTTTAGATGAAAAATGGATGACCGAGTTTGCATTCTCAATGTCATCAGGAGTATCCGACGATAAGAAGCCTTTGGGCCTAGGGGAACCTCTAATTGTATGGCCCACTGTTGAGGATGTCAGGTGTTCTCTAGAGGTAAGATCCACACATATCATAGCTCATGCTCATTGTCGAAAGGGACAGTTCATCGGAAATAGGTGAACTCGGTCATTTAAGGTTTTATTGCTAGTCTTTTTTGTTTGTGTTAGAATTAGTAATAAGGGCCCGACCCATTAGTTAACCTAGCTTACCCATTAGTTGACCTAGCTTAGCCGGCTTATTTATACTCTTGTAGTTTCCGTCTTTGATAGATACCTAGTCAGTTTTGAGAGCACCCCATTAGAGCACATTTGATCTCAGCTCCCATATAATCAAACTCATTTATGCAAAACCCCAAATCCGTCGCTGGAAACCACCCCAAATTCCGCCGCCTTTCCTCACGCGCCAGCGTGTGAGTCCATATATTTTTGAGATCCCTTTATTGTTGTGATTCCAACAAGTATCCCGGCATGATCTTGTCGGATCTGTCACGTTTTTTTGTTAGGGTTCTTTGTTGATTTGCAGGATGGTATTGGTCTTTTGTTAAGAGGGTTTTCATCTTGATTATTGGTGTTTGGTGATGATGGAGACAAATTTGGTTTTGGGAATATCCTAGTTTCAGTTTTTAGTTTTTAGTTCTGATAATAGATTATCAGTTTTGAGTTTTGCGGGTGACAAATGGTAGTTGTCAGATTGTGAGTTGAGGTTTGTTTGTGACTGGTTGATTAACAATGTTTTGTTTGATCCTTGTGAGATGGGTTCTAAGTTCGGTCCTTGGTGAGACCGTTTGATTTTGGTTATGCTCTTTCTGATTTTTGGCCTAGAATTGAGTTTTAGTTAATCGAGACCTGCCACACAGGTTGCTTCGTTTTTTGGAGTTCTTTGGTTAGTGAGACCTGCTTTGCCTCAACAGGTTGCTTCGTTTGGTGGCAATTTAGTTGAGACCCTAACATGTATGTTCCGGTTGCTTTGGGTTTTGACTAGTTGAGACCTCACACAGGTTGCTTCGTTTTTTAGAGTTATATGGTTAGTTGAGACCTCACTCAGGTTGCTTCGTTTGTGGGACTTCTTTGGTTAGTTGAGACCTCACACAGGTTGCTTCGTTTTTAGAGTTCTTTGGTTTGTTGAGACCTGTATTGACAGGTTGCTTCGTCATTAGGAAATTCTGGTTGCTCCGGTCTTTCTGGATTTGTTTTGTCAGTTGAGACCTTGTTGACTTCGTATTTTAGTTCGATCCCATGTGAGATCGATTAGTTTTGCGTTCGTTGAAGATTTGGATCCTTCGTGGAAGACTTTTGCTTATCGTTTTTTTGGGTTTTAATCGTTGTTGGGTTTTATATTTGTAATAAGCTGGGCATGTATGCCGATGTTAGAATTAGTAAAAGGGCCCGGCCCATTAGTTAATTGGCTTAACTACACTCCTGTAGTTTCCGTCTTTTATTATCAATTCAATACAATGTAGTCTTTAGTCTACTACGTTTCCCCAACTCTGTTTACAGTTTGGGTATAAACCATATCCAAACGGGTCTAATTGGGCTATAACTAAGCTCCTAAGAACTTGCTGGCCAAATTCGGTTATGTTGACTGACTTAAAGTTTTGTCCATGACTCCATTCTCGAAAATGGTTCTAATAATTGAACTAATAATTATGATTACAAAGTTTAGTATATATTAACACAATTATATAATATCTTACATTAAAGGTTTACGACAAGGCTGTCAAGATCGCGATTTCACCTGAGATCGTTCTTATCTTTGCAAGATCGAGATCGTAAGATCGGATCGAGATCGTAAGATCTTACAAATTTATCATGTTATGCAAGTAATTGATAAACGAGTCAAACTTTTTTCTTATGTCTACTCATCATCAAAGATAAATTTATATAATATCCGCTTGAAAATGTTAAAATTCAAATTTAAAATATCTAACTAAAAGTAAAACACAAAAAGTCAAGTCTCAGTCGTCACACTCATGATTACATAACACGCGTATATATGTCTCAAAACAAAGTACATCACTAATATCACTTTGAATAAGCTATCTAAATTAATACTTAAAGGTTAATAATTAAAACTATGAAAAGGGTTAAAAAAAACAACAATTACCTATAAGAAACTTTTTGCTTCAGGCAACAAGAACATGAGAAGAACCTTAATTTGTTTAACGAAATTTGGATTTAGAGAAAGTAGATAATTATGTTTACTAATTAAAAAATAAGAAAATTAAACGTAAATACTTGTTATTGAGATGGACGGACTTGTATTTATCTTTTTTGGGACAAAAAAGTAATAGGTTAGTAAGTGAGTAAGTTAGTAACTTGGTAATTTGGTAAACTCGTATCGGCACACGATCTTACGATCTTACGTGCGATCCTACACCGATCTTACGATCCTACCACTGATGCGATCCTACATGGGAACGTAAGATCGTACAATCTTACGTGTAAACTCGCGATCTTGACAACCTTGGTTTACGAGATGTTGTAAATATGTAATTCTTTAAAAAGTCATATGGTCGTCGTAATCAGTTTAATACTTCTGATGCTATATGTTTTATTTTTAGTAATATAAATGTACTTTAGAATTGCATCAGTATATTGGTTTTTGTAATATTCTAAACAAAAAGGAATTTATTTATTTATTTATTTTTGTATTTATTTTTTTTAACTAAAAAAAAAAAAAAAACAAAAAGGAATTTATTATTCAACTAATATGCGACCACTTAACCTCATTAATAAAATGGTTCATTCTAACTAGGACCTTTTTCTCTGAACCCATTTTTTTGTGTTACCCAATTACCCAACCCAGTTTACCGCCTCTACTCATGATGGTCTTCTAGTCCGATAAGTGATCACTGCATACAGTAAAAAAACTTTGTATGTACTGAAGGAACAGGTGGACACATATTTGAGCAACTATCTTATTACATGTCCTTGGATCATAGTCTACTCCTTTTTTCTGTTCCTGAAACTATAAGTTACATTTTTTTTTGGGTAACCATGGTTTCTAACTCATTGGCCGACTAATCCATGGGGTTTGAACCCAGCGCCACACAACCTCAAACAAGGTAAAGCCCTCCCTTTTGAGGAGGTTGGCGTGGCTACTTCAAGGTTGTCTGCACCTAGCAGGAATTGAACTCGAGACCTCACCCCTATTAGAGTGACAGCCATAAACTCTTTTGCCACTAGGCCACCCTTGAATGGTTTTGATATGATCCTGGAGTTCTTAGTAATATTAATTATATAATTAGTTTATTTACTTACCTTTTATTGTATTTTCTTATTGAACAAGTTATCCTTCTATTATATATAGAGGATATTAGGGCTGTTATTGGATTATGTTTAATGATAATGAAGTATTGATTAGTTACTCAATTGGGGTCGGTTTATCTCATTAATATAAACCATCGGGGGGTCGGGTTATCCCATTATTATAGCCTATCTATCCTTTTATCCCCTATAATCGATCCGGTTCGTATCAATTGGTATCAGAGCTGTTTCGATTCTAGGGTTTCAACAAAAAAAAAAAAAAAAAAAAACCGTTCATCTGTTACTGTTCATCGGCGGCTACTGTTCATCAGGAAAAAAAAAGTTACTGGAATGGAAGAACAGAGGTGGCAAGAATGGCATCAACGGAATCAAAGGTGTCAAGAATGGCATAAATGGAGTCAAAGGCGTCAAGAATGGCATCAATGGAATCAGAGGTGTCAAGAACAGCATGAATGGAATCAAAGACGGGAACAAATGGCTATTAGAGCTTCTGAAGAGGAGAAGAGGCGTGAAGAATGGAATCAAATGATTGAAGAAAAGATTGAAGAGGATAAGAGACGTGAAGCGTGGAATCAAAAGATTGAAAGATGATAAATCTAATTGATTCTTTCCGGAATTCCATATCGCAAATAGTAACAACCAAGGTACCTGCAAAAACGATTCAAAATACCCTACGCTTTGAAGAAAATAGTGGGCAAAGTTATACGAGTGGTGAGGAGGTGAAAGAAGAGTTGAAAGAAGTGTTGGAAGAAGAGTTGAAAGAAGTGTTGAAAAAAGAGATGAAAGACAACGTTGTTAAAGGCGTTCATGTCATAGATTCTGATGTTGCTCATGGTTATGGCGAGGAAAACCCACCACAAACAGACGTTTCACTTCAGAATTTGGATTCAAAACACATTGGAGTTCTGGAATAAGCAAATAGCCAAGACCACACGAACCCGAATTGGGCAGGGGATGTGCCTTCTCATGGGAAAAGGAAACAACACATGGGTGGACAACTGGAAAAACTTACTGCTGGGATTGAGTTAAGGGTTTTTGAGGGGCGTCATTCTGATCTAGTGAGGGTAGAAGAAAGAAGAACATGGAATCCCGGGATCACTTACCATCAATCAAGAAGATACTTGAAGATCGGCGCTGAACTAATAGATAGCGTGTTTCAACATTTTGAGTGTCTTGTCGACCGGCATGCAAAGAGAGTAGTTCAAAGGAGAGTTTGGGATCCAGGAATTCGCGGGGCTTCATTTTTAAGCAACACCTTGAGGACAAGGTGTTTTTGGGGGCGGGAGTATTGATATGATCCTGGAGTTCTTACGATCCTGGAGTTCTTAGTAATATTAATTATATAATTAGTTTATTTACTTACCTTTTATTGTATTTTCTTATTGAACAAGTTATCCTTCTATTATATATAGAGGATATTAGGGCTGTTATTGGATTATGTTTAATGATAATGAAGTATTGATTAGTTAATCAATTGGGGGGTCGGTTTATCTCATTAATATAAACCATCGGGGGGTCGGGTTATCCCATTATTATAGCCTATCTATCATTTTATCCCCTATAATCGATCCGGTTCGTATCAGGTTTATAAGTTACATTTTGTGTCGTGTAAGAGTGTAAGATTAGAAGAATGACTATGGTTCCTCTTCAGTGAATAAATACAGTGCATTGATAGTGAAACTGTAGCTCTTTAATTTTGTACTTTTGCTTTATGTTGTTACCGAGTTAAGGTTTTTATGCATCATTTCTTGTACTTACAGGGTTATGCAGCTGGGAGTTGTGTTCCAAGCCCTCAAAAGAACGTAGAGAAAGCATTTTTGAAAAAATATTGGGCAAAATGGAAAGCAAGCCACTCCGGTCGCTGGTATTGAATGTCCCTGTTGTTTCAACTCAAGATTCTTTTTGCAGCTTACACTAAATCCTTTTTCGTAATAGAGACATGCCATTATGCTTGATGGTATTATCTCCAAGTAGAAGGATGGCATTTATTACGCGCCTACTGATATGGCAAAGTCTATCCATCTACCTAAAAATGGGTTGATTCTGATTATGTTTCACCTTTAACGGTCCAAATGGGAATACTTTAAATGCGTGGTTTAGTATGGAACAGATAAAAGGGATCATACAGTTTCAAGGTGGCCCACTAAATCTTTTTTCACCTTAAAACGTTTTTTATTGCTTTATTCAAAAAGATCAACTTAATTGTTTACTGAATCCAAGAAAAAAAGTTCAAAAAGGTCTGAAGGTCATCTCCGTACCTTTTGGCATGTATCAAAACCTCACCCCTGACCCATGCATGTTTTGACCCGCTACCCAACCACCCAACCCCTCCGAGTTGCCACAATTACTGATATTTATTTTCCATGCTTCAGTCGTGCAATGCCTCATATAAAGACATTCACCCGTTATAGTGGTCAAAATCTTGCGTAAGTGACTTGATTGTTTCTTGTCTTACCGTTTGTTTTTTTTTGTCTAGCTGGGGCATACTTTGTTGACTATATTCTCAATTCGATTTTTATAGATGGTTCCTGTTAACCTCATCAAACCTCAGTAAAGCTGCCTGGGGTGCCCTTCAGAAAAACAATACTCAACTGATGATTCGTTCATACGAGGTATTTGATACCATTTTTCCTTGTCGCAAAGAACTTTTCACATTTGCTTTTGATTGTCAAACAAGATACGGAGTATCTATTGATCTTGACTGCATTCTATCGTACAAAGTGTACTAAGCAGAAAAACAGTAGTGGTGAGAGGAACTAGTAAACATTTATCTATCAAAAGCACCCTTTTATTATTGATGTTTAGAATATGATACGGACCGGAAGAAATATCGTTTTTTATTTGTAATGGTTACTAATAATAAAGACCGATATAACCGAATATAATTATTTGGGAGTTTGGGACATACATATGCTCATCTTTGTTAGGATTTAATGTTACACACACAAGAGTAAAACCGAAAAGCAAAGTACAGAACACAAGAGATTTACGTGGTTCAGTTAACCTACGTCCACGGGTAGCAACTAGGATTTGTATTAGATTATGGTGCTTAGAAAATTACAATGAGGTATATTTATAGACTTAGCATAATTAGGGAAACCTCCTAATTATAGAAGTCATGATAAGCTATATAAATAATTGCTATCTTTGCCGAAAATCAGAAGCCTACACCTCAACAATCTCCCATTTGGAGGCTTCGAAACACGTTCATCTGCACTCCGTTGTAATTCTGTAAGTATCAACGCATCATAAGCTCCCTTAGTTACCACCTGCCTTCTCAACACTATTTTTTAGCTTATCTAGCGTCACGGACTTGGTGAACATATCTGCTGGATTCTTTGCACCTGAGAATATGCCTGCTGCCACTAATCAGAAGCCTACATGATATGAACAGGGGCCGGTTTGGAAAAGTGTATGGACGCAGCAAAGATGCGACGTAGATACTCGAGGGGGCTGGATGTCATTTAATTATTCTTAGGAGTTAATTATGTTTATTTATTATTTTGGTTGTTTAGGGTCGGCTTTATTTAAGGCACTAAGTCCTGTGACAGTTATTTTCATTGAAGGATTATTTGTTTACTGTTCTTGTAAGGGAGGTTACCGGGTCTCGAACACCGGCCGGTTAATAAAATCCAGCATTACCCCTTGATTCCAATTTGATTCATATCAAATTGGTATCAGAGCAATCTCCTGCCGCCTGTGGAGATTTACAATCAGCCATGACGAAGATTACTGATGTTGAAGCAAGCTTGGAACAATTCAAAACCGTTTCATTGGCTACTCAGGAAGAAACATCAAATCGCTTTGATCAGATGCAAGCATCAATTGAAAAGAACAAAGCAGATGCTGATAAACAATTTGCGAAGGTGTTGCATCTCTTGAAAGCCCTTCAACCAACCACCACCCTTCCCGCCACCACCCTTCCCGCCACCGTTCCACTGCTATCCCATTCCACCACACTTCCGCCCCAACAAACTATCCACAACACACTATCCAGCAACCCTATAACGCTGCCGATCAACACCCAAAATCAATACCATGCTGAGTATTCGGCGTTTACGGGCCAACCCTCAGCAAGTTATACGAATTTTTCGGGCCTCCAGTTTGATTCACAGGGATTTCCGCTTCCAATGAGCCAACCGGGAGGTATTAGCATCAACCGGAATTCAAACCCACCAGTTACTAATGAAAGGATTTTCCAGAATCACCCGGGCAATGTGTATGGACAAGCAGGCGTAGCATTCCCGAACGCCACTATGCAGATCCCATCGTTTGTACAGGGATCTGGAGGATGGCATGATCACCGATTAAGAAAACTTAAAATGCCATTGTTCGATGGGTAAGACTTGATACGAATCAAATTGGAATTGGCAAAGATAGTGCTGGAATTAACAAATAAATAAGCAGCCGGTACTCCAGACCCGGTAGCCTCCCGTTCAAGAAAATAAAAAGACAATAATCAAAATCCCAATGATCCAAAACCTAATGGGGATCGGTCTATATATAGATACCGATCCTTACACAGCAAGATAAAAGAAATACGTAATTAGCTAATAACTTCAAACTAATGACACTTAGCCCCCTCGAGTTTTATTTTTGCGCCGATAGACTTTCCCCCAGCGATTAGGATCTGTATCATCACCCCCGCCCCGAAAACTCACCTTGTCCTCAAGGTGAAAATCAGGAAACTGCCTTTGCACTTCTTCAAAACCTTCCCAGGTTGCTTCTGATTCAGGTATGTCCTTCCAAGCAATCAACACTTCACGACGACCATCATTCAGACGTGAGCCACAAACCTCCGCAGGAACAAGTGGTGACTCAGTCGCCAAACCCTCTGGTAAGACAGCAACCACCTGGTGATCACCAATGACCCGTTTCAGCTGCGACACATGAAATACCGGGTGTATAGACGAAGTCACCGGTAACTGTAAGCGATAAGCGACTTGTCCTATCCGTTCCACCACCGCAAATGGACCATAAAACCGCGGGGACAATTTCTGATTAACCCGTCTTGCCATGGAAACTTGACGGTATGGCCTCAACTTCAAATATACCAAATCTCCTACAGCAAATTCAACATCCCTACGTTTACCATCTGCCCGTGACTTCATTAGCTGTTGTGCTCGGTTATATTGAGCCCTTAACTCAGCAAGAACCCGATCCCGTTCCCATAAGTACTGATCCACCTCAGCCGTGACCGCTGTACCACGATCGTAGCTCACGAGACGAGGTGGATCCCGACCGTACAACACCTTAAATGGTGTCCTACCAATCCCAGAGTGAAAAGAGGTGTTGTACCAGTACTCGGCCCATGGAAGCCACTTAGCCCACTCTTTGGGCCTCTCAGAGGCAAAACAACGAAGATAAGTCTCCAAACTCCTGTTGACTACTTCTGATTGTCCGTCAGTCTGCGGGTGATAAGCTGTACTCCGTTTCAAGACAGTGCCCTGGTATTTAAAAAGCTCCCGCCAAAAATGACTCACAAATATTTTGTCGCGGTCAGAAATAATGGAACACGGGATCCCATGGAGTCGCACAACCTCCCTAATGAACACTGTTGCAACCGATGATGCTGTAAAGGGGTGTTTCATAGGTATGAAATGTGCCGACTTACTCAAGCGATCAACCACCACCATAACCACACTATACCCCGCCGACCTGGGCAAACCCTCTACAAAATCCATAGTTAAATCTTCCCACACCCGAAATGGTAACTCCAATGGTTGTAACAACCCCGCAGGCGAGCGATTAGAATACTTATTTTTTTGGCAAACCCCGCATTCCGCAACTAGTTTAACCACCTCCCGTCGCATACCAATCCAATAAAGTTCCCTGGCCATCCGATGATACGTTTTCTGAGTACCCTCGTGACCCCCCATTGCACCCCCGTGAAACTCAGCAAATAATCGTGGTATCCATTCCGATGTTCGAGGTAATACAAGACGACCCCGATATCGAATCTCACCATCAAGACTACTATAACCCTCCATTCCCTCAGCACCAGTTTCAAGGCGTAGCCGTAGAGCCTCCATCTCAGAATCTTTTTTAAGATCCTGCAATAATTGGTCAGGTAACCTGACAGTAGTTACCGAAGTTATTTTTAGCTCGACCTCCTCCCCACGCCGCGAAAGAGCATCAGCCGCCCCATTATCCTTTCCCGGCCTGTATTGAATCTCGAACTCATACCCCGACAATTTAGAAACCCACCGTTGGTATTCCCCCACGACCGTTCGCTGCTCCAATAAATATTTCAGACTTTTTTGATCCGTAACAACTGTAAAGGTGCGTCCCAATAAATAAGGTCTCCATTTTTGGACAGCTAACACGATAGCCATTAACTCGCGCTCATATACTGACTTCAACTGAGCTCGCGGACCTAACACTTGACTAAAATAAGCCACGGGTCTCCCCTCCTGCATCAGTACCGCCCCGATCCCATGGCCTGATGCGTCCGTCTCAATGGTAAATTTTTTCGAGAAATCAGGTAGTCCTAATACCGGAACCTGTGTCATAACACTTTGTAATTGGCGAAAAGCGGCTGTAGCGGCCTCAGTCCATTTAAAACTGTCTTTCTTCAGTAAATCGGTGAGAACTCGAGCAATCTTACCATAACCTTGAACAAACTTTCTGTAGTAACCCGTTAAACCCAAAAAACCCCTCAGCTCCCTGAGATTCCGCGGTATCGGCCACTCCGTCATCGCCTTGATTTTTGACGGATCTGCTTTTACCCCATCACAGGTCACGATATGCCCCAAGTATTCCACTTGATTCTGCCCAAATATGCACTTCTTTCGATTGCAGTACAACTTCTCATCCCTTAAGCGCTTGAACACAATAGCCAGGTGCTCCCGATGTTCATCCACATTACGACTATAAACCAAAATATCATCAAAGAAGACAAGAACGAACTTACGTAGATATGGCCGAAACACCCGGTTCATTAGAGATTGAAAAGTCGATGGTGCATTCGTTAACCCAAAAGGCATTACCAGAAACTCGTAATGACCCTCATGAGTACGAAACGCGGTCTTGTGAATGTCTGCTTCTTTCATTCGGATCTGATGATAGCCTGATTTCAAATCCAACTTGCTAAATATTGTAGCTCCATGTAGTTCATCCAATAACTCGTCAATAATGGGAATTGGAAATTTATCTAACACGGTGGATTTGTTCAATGCTCTATAATCAACACAAAAACGCCAGCTCCCATCTTTTTTTTTCACCAATAGAACCGGGCTAGAATAAGGACTAGTGCTCGGTCTGATAATTCCCGACTCAATCATTTCACCCACCAACTTTTCGATCTCATCCTTTTGCAATTGAGGGTAACGATAAGGACGTACATTGATGGGTTCAGTGCCCCCCTTCAAAACGATGGCATGCTCATGTTCCCGTGAGGGAGGTAGATGTGCAGGCATGGAAAAAATATCCAGAAATTCGGTTAGTAATGTGTCGAAAGCAGGATTCACCTGAGACTCAGGAAATTCAGCCCCGTTTAGACTCGCTAAAGTCACAAGATACCCCTGATCCTTAACTGAAATTCCTCGTGCCAATGAACGTAGAGATGCCTCCATTCGATGTAACCCAAGCTCCCCACACAACGTGACTTGGTTATCCCCATTCTGGAACGTCATGGTTAGCCTCTTCCAGTTAACGTGAACCTCTCCTAACCGTCTTAACCATTTAATCCCCAATATCACGTCCGTACTACCAAGCTCCAAGGGATAAAAATCATCGATCACCCTTAGCCCTGGCAATAACAACTCAACTTTTCGACAGATCCCATAACTCTTTTCGGACATCCCATTGCCCATAATTACCCCAGTCTCCCGCGTGCCCGTTACCTCCAAATGAAGGGTGTTAACCATATTTAATGACACAAAATTATGTGTGGCCCCACTGTCAATTAATATGACTACCTCACAACCCCGAATATAGCCACGAAGTTTCATAGTATGAGGAGTATTAATACCTACCACTGAGTGAGCCGAGACTTCTACCGAATCGAGGTGAAAGTGCTCCTCATCTTCCTGATCCTCTTCTGTCCCGTCTTCGTCTCCCTCGGGAATGAAGAGTATTTGTAAACTCTTCACTGGGCAACGATGTCCGGGCATAAATTTCTCGTCACAGCGGTAGCACAACCCCTTAGCCTTCTTATCTGCCAACTCTGTTTCTGTCATCCGTTTAAACGGGGGTCTACCTGTCCCCGTTTGTTTTTCCCTGGCTCCCCCACTTGTCGTCACCCCACCTGATAGTCGAGAAGTCCCCCCTCCACCAATCCGGGTCGGCAACGGTTTTGTAACTGTTCGTCCAGGCTGATCTCCGGTTGAACCGGTTCTACTTTCATCAATCAACAAAGTCAAATCCATAGCCTGACTTAAAGTAGCCGGTTGTTGTGTTCTCACCGCTGTCCTCAATTCAGCGGACAACCCTTTGATAAAAACTCCCTCCAACACTTCCTCCGATAGTCCAGGTAGTTGGGCAGCCATCTTCTCAAACAAGGTCACATATTCACGTCCCGTTCCCTGTTGACTAATGGAAAAGAATTGTTCTAGCAATTTACCATCCTGGGAAGGCTGGAAACGGTGCATCAAGCGTCGCTTGAGCTCTTCCCAACTGCGAAAAGGCTCGCGATTATTAATCCATCGAAACCACGATAGGGCGGACCCTTCTAAGCTCAACACAGCCGCCCTTAGTCGATCCCCTGCACTAGTCAGTCCTTGTACCTCGAAAAACCTCTCGGCCTGGTATACCCATCCATAGATGTCCTCTCCATCAAACAATGGCATCTTTAATTTTCGCCAACGATGATCAGAACCAGACTGCCATCCGCGCTCATGCCCCTGCGCAAATGGTGTGACCGTTTGCCCAGTGGTATTCATAAATATCCCTCCCGCATCTCCATACGTATTCCCGGAGTAATTCTGGAAAATCCCTTCAGAACTAGCTGATGGCCCATGGCTACGGGTGACACTCACATCCCCGACCTGACTATACGGCAGTGGAAAACCCTGGGAATCAAACCTCAGTCCCGAAAAACTGGTGTAGGCGGCTGTAGGCTGACCCGTTGACAGGTGATAATTGGTCCTGGATAACGGTGGGTATGGGTTTTGGCTATTAGGTGGTATGTGTTGGTTTGTGTGTTGGTTCAGCAGCGGTGGTAGTGTAGCGGAATAGGTTGTCAGCGGTGTAATATTAGTCGGTAGGGTGGTGGGTATGACTGTAGAGGGTATGGATGTGGACGGCTGCCACGCTTGCATACGTTGAAGCAACTCCCCTATTGACTCCTCCAACCGATCAAATCGCTTATCCACGTCTACCTTATTCCTGTCATTCGACTCCTGCATCCGTTCAAATCGATTTAGGGTTTCTTCTTGACTTGCTAGGGTTTCCAATTTGAATTGCTCCAAATTGGCTCCCACATCATTGTTTTTTGGCGGCATGATGAATCACAGGTTGCAAGATGAGTATCTCTGATACCAATTTGATACGAATCAAATTGGAATTGGCAAAGATAGTGCTGGAATTAACAAATAAATAAGCAGCCGGTACTCCAGACCCGGTAGCCTCCCGTTCAAGAAAATAAAAAGACAATAATCAAAATCCCAATGATCCAAAACCTAATGGGGATCGGTCTATATATAGATACCGATCCTTACACAGCAAGATAAAAGAAATACGTAATTAGCTAATAACTTCAAACTAATGACACTTAGCCCCCTCGAGTTTTATTTTTGCGCCGATAGACTTTCCCCCAGCGATTAGGATCTGTATCAGTTTATGGTTGGGTATACCAAGCAGAGAGATTTTTTGAGGTGCAAGGCTTGATTACTACTGGGGACCAGCATCGTGCAGCGGTCTTGAGCTTGGAAGGGCCTGCCCTGTCCTGGTTCCGATGGGTTAATAATAAGGAGCCTTTTATCAGTTGGGAAGTGCTCAAAAGAGGCCTCTTACACCGTTTTCAATCGTCACAAGATGGTAACTTGTATGAACAGTTTTTCTCCATTAGTCAACAAGGGACGGGTCGCGAATATGTGACATTATTTGAAAGAATGGCTGCTCAATAGGTGTTGGAGGGTAACTTTATTAAGGGGTTGAAACCAGAACTCCGAATAGCTGTTAGAACACAACAACCATCCAACTTAAGAATTGACAATACTTATCGATGAAAGTAAAACAGGAGGACAACGTGGCGTGGCGACCCCGAAGACGACGACCAACCGGGTTGGGGTGGTGGGATTACGCCCGTAGCTTGCACCAACGGGCGGGGGAGCAAAAGAGAAGCAAAGTGGAGCAGGGAGACTCCCATTTAAACGGATGACAGAAGCGGAAATGACAGATAAGAAGGCTAAAGGTTTGTGCTTCCGGTGTGATGGGAAGTTTGGGCCCGGGCATGCATCGGTGTCCTGAGACATCGTTACATGTACTTCTCCTTCATGAGGATTATGATGCGGAGGCGGAGGTTAACCATGAGGACGAGGAGCATGCCCACCTTGACGCGGTGGAAGTATCAGCGCACTCCGTGGTAGGTATTACTACTCCCCACACAATGAAACTCCGGGGTACTATACACGGACAAGAGGTAGTTGTTTTGATTGACAGTGGGGCTACCCACAATTTCCTATCAGTACGGTTGGTGGAACCATTGGGGTTACAGGTTACAGGGAAACGGGAGACGGGGATCATCTTGGGCAATGGGAAAACGGAGACTAGCTCGGGTGTTTGTAGAGGAGTGGAATTGAATTTACAGGGTCATCGAGTGATCGAAGATTTTTATTCGCTTGAGCTTGGTAGCACTGATGTAATTCTTGGGGTTAACTGGCTTCAACAGTTGGGAGAGATACGGGTAAACTGGAGGGAGCTGACAATGTCCTTTCAGAGGGGAGTTAATAGGGTAACCCTACGAGGGGAACCGGGGCTGCGAAGGGCAGAGGCATCACTTCGTTCGTTGGCCCATGCAATTCCCGACATCAGCAAAATGTACTTGATAACATTGACTCGTGTGGAGGACACCCCTATAGTGGCCACTGGTTTCATTATTAAGTGATTACTCGGATATTTTTGTTTTGCCTGCAGGATTACCACCCCGGAGGGACCATGAGCATGCTATTATCCTCAAAAGTGGCACAGAGCCCATTAATGTTCGTCCTTATCGGTATCCCCAACTGCAGAAAGATGAGATTGAAAAGTTGGTGGGCGAAATGTTAGAAGCGAGAATAATCAGACCTAGCACGAGTCCTTTTTCAAGCCCTGTACTCTTAGTGAAAAAGAAAGATGGCAGTTGGAGGTTCTGTGTTGATTATCGGGCTCTAAATAAGTCGACTGTTCTGGATAAGTTTCCCATACGAGTGGTCGATGAATTGTTGGATGAGTTACATGGTGCAACCGTGTTTAGCAAGCTAGACCTCAAATCGGGATACCATCAAATCCGAATGAAAGACGCGGATATACAAAAAACAGCATTTAGGACACACGAGGGCCACTATGAGTTTCTCGTGATGCCCTTTGGGTTGACTAATGCACCCTCCACTTTCCAGTCTCTAATGAACCGAATTTTTCGACCATATTTGCGACGATTCGTGTTGGTTTTCTTTGACGACATCTTGGTTTATAGTAAAAGCATGGGCGAGCATTGTGAACACTTAAGAACGGTTTTGTAACCATAAAAAGTGTATCTTCGGACAGTCCCAGGTGGAGTATCTCGGTCACATCGTGACCGGGGTGATGGCAGATCCGTCGAAGATTTCAGCCATGACAGAGTGGCCAATTCCGAAAAACCTAAGGGAGCTACGGGGATTTCTGGGGCTAACCGGGTATTACCGTAAATTTGTGCAGGGGTACGGGAAAATCGCTCGGGCTTTAACGGACCTGCTCAAGAAAGATAATTTTCGCTGGACAGACGAGGCAACTCAAGCTTTCAAAAAATTGCAAGAAGTGATGACACTGGTACCGGTTTTAGCTTTGCCTGATTTCTCTAAAACATTTATTATTGAGACGTTCTTATGCAAGAGGGTAAGCCGATTGCCTACTTTAGCCAAGTTTTGGGACCGAGGGCACAACTTAAATCAGTTTATGAAAGAGAATTAATGGCTATAGACTATAGTGATGGCCGTTCAAAAGTGGAGGCCATATCTGATGGGACAGAAATTTAAAGTAATCACCGATCAAAAAAGTCTTAAATTTTTATTGGAGCAGCGTGTTGTAGCCGGCGAATACCAAAGGTGGATTTCTAAATTATCAGGTTATGATTTCGAGATTGTATACAGACCGGGACGCGAGAATGGGGCTGCTGATGCTTTATCACGACGTGGGGGTGATTATGCATTTTCTGAGCTAACAGTGGCACGAATCAGCAGTGATACGGGCCTTACAGACGGTTCGAGTACTTCCCCGCACATCTTTGATTCCTCAAATCTTTCGGGAAATGCATGGTGGTGCCATGGGGGGCACGAAGGCGTTC
This sequence comes from Glebionis coronaria, assembly GCA_025667525.1. Classification (NCBI taxonomy): domain Eukaryota; kingdom Viridiplantae; phylum Streptophyta; class Magnoliopsida; order Asterales; family Asteraceae; genus Glebionis; species Glebionis coronaria. Next base: position 315,955,637 of record CM046878.1, read on the forward strand.
AAAAGACGCATCAACGGATGTCTCTTGAGTTCTATCGGGTGGGAATGCGTAGGGATGTGATTAAATTGGTTTCTGAATGTAGCACGTGTAGCACGTGTCAGCGGAATAAGTATTCCAATTTAGCACCCGCGGGTTTACTTCAGCCATTGAACTTGCCGGAGAAGATTTGGGAGGAATTGTCTATGGACTTTATTGATGGATTGCCTAAGTCCGAGGGGTACAGCGTTATCATGGTGGTGGTTGATAGGCTTAGTAAGTCTGTCCATTTCATTCCTCTCAAACATCCGTATACAGCGGCATCGGTAGCAGTCGCGTTTATCCGTGGTGTTGTGCGTTTGCATGGGATTCCCAAGGCCATTATCTCAGACCGGGATCGTGTGTTTATTAGTCACTTCTAGAAGGAGTTGTTTAAGTATCAGGGCACCCACTTGAAGCATAGCACGGCTTACCACCTGCAGACGGATGGGCAAACGGAAGTGGTCAACCGCAGCTTGGAGACTTACTTGCGGTGTTTCTCGTCCTCTAAACCGAAGCAATGGGTTAAATGGTTGCCATGGGCTGAATATTGGTATAATACCTCGTTTCATTCTTCCATTGGGATGACACCATTCAAGGTGTTGTACGGGCGTGATCCTCCAACAATCACGGGTTATGATAAAGGTGCCGCGATTACCTTTGAAGTGGACCAGTATTTGTTGGAACGAGATGAGGTGTTAGATGAGTTAAAGATGCAGCTACGACGGGCACAACAGTTGATGAAGGTTCAAGCAGATGGGAAAAGGCACGATGTTCAGTTTGAGGTGGGGGATCTTGTTTATTTGAAGTTACGCCCTTATCGTCAGGTCACTGTGGCACGCAGGTTGTGTTTAAAATTAGCTCCGCGGTTTTATGGGCCTTTCGAGGTAGTGGCGAGGGTGGGAGCTGTGGCTTACCGTTTGAAGTTGCCACCAACAGCTGCTATTCATCCTGTGTTTCATGTTTCGCAGCTCAAGGCAGTAATTGGGGATCATGTAGCGGAATCGGAGTTGCCTGTAGGGTTAAATGACGACATGTCTGTTGTTTGTAAGCCATCTGAGGTGATCGGGTCTCGTGAGGGGCCGGAGGGTTTGGAGGTTCTTGTGATGTGGGAAGGCTTGGCGCGTGATGAAGCTACTTGGGAGCGCGCGGATCTGTTGAGCATGCAATTTCCTGCCTTTCACCTTGAGGACAAGGTGAATTTTCAGCGGGGGAGTAATGATATGAACAGGGCCGGTTTGGAAAAGTATCGACGCAGCAAAGATGCGACGTAGATACTCGAGGGGGCTGTATGTCATTTAATTATTCTTAGGAGTTAATTATGTTTATTTATTATTTTGGTTGTTTAGGGTCGGCTTTATTTAAGGCAGTCCTGTGACAGTTATTTTCATTGAAGGATTATTTGTTTACTGTTCTTGTAAGGGAGGTTACCGGGTCTCAAACACCGGCCTGTTAATAAAATCCAGCATTACCCCTTGATTCCAATTTGATTCATATCACTACACCTCAACAATCTCCCACTTGGAGGCTTCGAAACACGTTCACCTGCACTCCGTTGTAATTATGTAAGTATCAACGCATCTTAAGCTCCCTTAGTTACCACCTGCCTTCTCAACACTATTTCTGAAGGCCGGAAGTTCAGCTCCGTCACGGACTGGGTGAACATATGTGCTGGATTCTTTGGACTCTTTGCACCTGAGATGTTCTTTAAGTTCATCGTGCCATCACTAATCAGCCTTTTGACAAAATGATACCTCGATCCCAATGTGCTTTGTTTTGGCATGATAGACCGGATTCTTGGCAAGTTTCACAACACTCTCATTATCACAGTATAACGAGTAATCAACTTGTTTCTTGTCTAGCTCTTTAAGAAAAGTCTTCAACCTGGTCATCCAACTAAATGTACCCAAATCAGCATCACTATATCCTCTATCCTCTGAGAACTACATCTTTACCTCTGAAACATAATCCCAACTTTGAATTACCCTTCTTTGAATTAACAGCTCCCCAATGTTCTCTCCCCGGATGTGACATAAAGCGACTAACAACCCTGACGGCATGAGCGATATTAACCATAGCATACATGAGACTACCAACGGCAGATGCATAAGGAACTTTAGCCATATATGCTTTTTTCTTTTTTGATCTAGGAGACTAATCTTTGATAAGCTTGAAATGACTTCCTAAAGGTGTGTTTCTAGGTTTAGTCTTCTCATTATTCATCTTGAATCTCTCTAACACTTTCCCGATGTATTTCTCCTAGGATAGTGTCAAAGAGCCGTCTTTCTTGTTTCTGACAATACTCATTCCGAGTATCTGTTTGGCTTAAGTTTAGTGTGCTCCAATCTTTATAAAGCTCTGCCTCATTGAAAGTTGAATGTTTACTTCTGCTTTCAAAATCCCAAAGCCTGTAGCCCATACTATCTGCCCTATATCCGATGAAAGTATATTTCTTTGCTTTTGCATCTAGCTTGTCACCATTTTCATTAGATCATAAGCACTGCACCCGAACACCTTTAAATGTTCATACTTTGCTGCTTCCTCTTTCCACTCTTCTTCTGGTATCTTGAAGCCCAATGGTATTGATAGCCCCTGGTTGATAAGATAAGCCCCCAGCCTAGAATGTCTTTGGAAGCCCGACATCAAGTCTTATACTTATGGCTCTCTCATTCAAGGTTCTGTTCATCCTTTGTGCCACTCCGTTGTTGAGGAGTGCCTAGAATCGTCTTTATCATCCGAATGCCATGTTCAACACAATAGTACAATAGTTAATGAACTCTCTGCTAATGTATTCCCCACCATTATCCGACTTCAAGCATTTTACCTTCAAGTTGGTTTCCAACAACAGTTTTCCATTTCTTAAAAGTATTAAAAACTTCAAACTTATTTTTAAGAAAGTAAACCCATACCTTGCGTGTTGAATCATCGATGAAGGTCACGTAGTAGTTAGACCCTCCCAAAGAAGAGACCGGTGTGGGTCCATAGATGTCCGTGTGAACAAGCTCGAGTTTCTAAGCTTTCGGTGTCTGTCCTGTCTTCACAAAGGATACCTTCTTTTTCTTGCCAAGCACGCATGCTTAACTCGGAATCCACCTTTTTCAAATTTGGAAGCTTTCCCTTAACAATGAGCATTTTCATACCCTTTTCACTCATATTACCAAGTCGTTGATGCCACCGCTTGTCACTGCATTCATCCCATTTTCAGGGACTTCAACCATGTATAAAGTACTTCGCTTATTGCCCCTGGCGATTACAAGATTACCTCTTACAACCTTCCATTGTCCCCTACCAAATTTGACATCAAACGCCTCGTTGTCCAATTGCCCGATGGAAATCAACATTTTCTTTAGGCCATGAATAACACGAACGTTCTTCAATGTCCATGTGGAGCCCAATGAAGTTTTCAAATCTATGTCGCCGATACCTGTGATGTCAAGAGTGTGATTATTAGCTAAACGAACTTTACCAAAGTTACTTGTTTGAAGATTCTTCATCATCTTCGTGCTGTAAGTGGCACAAACACAACATATAAGAGCATCTTCTGAATCGTCAGTTGCTGCATTCACCTCTTTCTTATCATCTCATGGTTTAGGGCATTGATTTCTAAAATGCCCCATTTCTTTGTTTCTAGGTTTGGACTGGGCTCTTTTTCTGGATTTTGATTTACCTCTTCCATTACCCCTTTCTTTCTTTCTACCTCTCCCCTCAATGCTAAGCAGAGCATTCGACGATTCTCTAGAAATCCGTCTCTTTATATCCTCTCCTAGGATGAAATCACGAATGCCCTCAAAAGTGAGTTTAGAGGTTCTTCATCTTCAAATTTGATATTAACATATAGCAAACGGGAAATAATGGTATTGAAGTCATTAATGTGACAGGTAACAAACGCACCTTCTTCATCTTTGTGCCTTATTCGAAGCAGAAGGTTTCTCGTACATGTTTGACAAAGCTTTCATCAAACCATATGTGGTAGTCTCCTTCACGATGTTAAACGCCCCACTCTTAGCTAGCGAAAATCTGATAACAGCTAGGGCTTTTCTATCAAGAGAAGCCCATTCTTCATCTTTCAACTTCTCGGGTTTTTTTTTCGGTCAAGGCTTGATCTAGGTCTTTCTGACACAAGTCTTCGATTTGCATCTTCCACCATCCAAAATCTTGCCCATCGAACTTCTCAATTCTGAGTTTTCCTTCCTCTGCCATTATCCCAAACTGTCCGAGATGGATCTGCCCAGATCTGGCAGAAACTGTCCCTTTGTGTTGGGGCGATACACAAAACCACTTGTTAGGATTTAATGTTTACACACAGAAAACCGAAAAGCAAAATATAGAACACAAGGGATTTACGTAGTTCAGTTAATATTGCTATTAACCTACGTCCACGGGTAGCAACGAGGGTTTGTATTAGATTATGGTGCTCAGAAAATTCCAGGTACAATGAGGTATATTTATAGACTTAGCATAATTAGGGAAACCTCCTAATTATAGAAGTCATGCTAAGCTATATAAATAATTGCTATCTTTGCCGAAAATAGGATTAGGGCCTGCTGCCACTAATCAGAAGCCTACACCTCAACAATCTTATTATCTGTGATTCCTAGAAATTGCCAAAAATTTGATTTCTTCGACGACGATACATGTAAGAGCATTGCATGATTAAAAGCTTCTTTGTCAGTTCTGGAAGATAGTCTGCCAAATTTGTTAACCCACGGCGCATGACTGGTAATAGATTTTGTCGATTTTGGTAATTAACCAATAGCGTGATGACAAAGTGCAAATAGGTTATTGCAGTAAAAAGTCTTTCATACCACAATTGCAAGTTTCATGAAACAGATGGAATAAAATAAGAAATCACTACCTCAAGGTCATCCTTTATCTTGCTTTATTCCTTGCAGCTTGGGGTACTCTTTTTACCATGTTCAGCCACCCAAGCTCATGCATTTTCATGTACAGAAAATGGGAGCACATCAGAGGTAATAATGGTTCATCACTCAATCTCTTTGCTCTTTTACTACTGTTTGGTTGTTTCATTCTTCTACATTTTTCAATTATATTGCAAAATCTTGGAGGTGGCATATTAGTATGGTTGGCTATCAGCTTGGACTGATCTAAAAGACATCTTGTTAGATGATAGATAATTATTGTTTGTTACAAGAATACAAGTATATGTGATTTAGTAGGTTGTAAGCATTGACAATACACTGTTGGTAAAGTTTGATCTGTTAGAAATTACAGATTATCCAAATTCACCAATTTTAAGTAACAGGCTGAAAATTCCCTCCTGTAATTGTTTCTTATATTACCTAAACTGTTGGTTTCAGAATATGTGTGGGCCATCTTCAAAAACTACTGAAGCAAAAAGAACAAAGCTTGTTTCATTGGCTTCAATACATAGCAAGAGAATGGATTTACCGGATGTGATTACGTTGCCCGTGCCTTATGAACTGCCTCCACAGCGTTACTCTTCGGAAGGTTATGTGCATTAATTTCTCAGTTTAATGTATTTATTTCATTTCATTTTGGTCTCTGAATCATCAAATCTTCACACTATATAAGGATGTGTTTGGGAAGGGGCTTTGCAAGGGCTTTTAGGGGCTTGAGCTACTAAAATAAGCCGACTTGTAACATAAGACTTATGGAAGGCTTTACAAGCCTTAAGCCTCCATAAGCCCAAGCCCATTAGAAGGGGCTTATAAGGGCTTGTAACTAGTAAAATTACTTAAAACACCCTTTAAAGTATCATGTATTATCACGTGAAAGTTGTAGATATGTCTGAATTTAATTTAATGTATTTTTATGCGATTTTACATTAATAAGCCTTCGATCTAACTCATTCGCCAATCAACTTCATAAAAATATAAGCTTCAACTTTCGGCTTATAATATAAGCTCTAACCCCGCCCCAGCCCTAGCCCTAGCCCCAACCAATTCGCCAAACATACCCTAGGACTTGGATAATTTCTCTTATTGAAAGAGACTCTTCATACATCTTTTTTAGATAAATCTTTTGTCTTACCCTTTACTATGAAATGGACTAGTACATTGGTTAGGAAACCAATTGATGTATCCCCTTTGTTAAAACTGGACGTTTGTTTACTGTGCAGATGTTCCTTGGTCGTGGGATCGGCTATACAAGACACAAGATGTTTTCGGTCAAGTTTGGCCTTAGAAAATTAAGGATATGTTTTGTATATATTGGTTTTTAAGAACATTAGGAGTTGTAGAATTTACTTGCATTTTAATGTTTTTGAGAAAAGATAATTATTGACTTGTTGGTTATCTTGCATCAATGATCAATGCATTCGCCTAATGGGCTGTACATTGTCATTATCGAGGAAATAATGTTTGTATTAGTTCATTGGAACACCACGTTGTTAGCTCCACAAAATATTAGTAGAGTTGAACAAAATGTTACGTAGTACTACGTATATGTTTTTTCAAAATCATCAAATTAAGGCTGTATTTGGAAGAGGGTGGCTTTTAGGGCTTAAGCTTTTAACATAGGTTATAGAGGAAACTACATTTTTGGTGATCGTGGTTTACCGGGTATAACACTTTTGGTCAATTTTCCAAAAAACTTACGGATGATGTCCAACCTTGGAATTTCGAGTCCATTTTGTAGCCGACTGTTAACTTTAGGGTAAAACCACGTACACATGCGTCACATGGGAGGGTAAAGATGTCCATTCATTAAATAGAAGGTTAAAGATGTCCATTTATTAAATATGTTATGCTAGTAATTTATTATATCCCGCTCAAATGATAGCCTCGATATATTGCATATTAACTTACACATCATTCACAAAACCTACCTAAAAACTGAACTGATCATTTTCCCCTTAATGTCAATCTAAGGGCATGTTTGTTTATTCTTTTTATTAAGTCCTGTAAAATTAAAGTGTCTGTAAAAATATATGTTGTTTGTTTGTACACGGATATAGAAGTTTACTATTATGTCCTTTTAAATTAGTTAAGTGAGGGAGTTGGAGGGTAAATATGTAAAATAAAGATAATAAGTCATGACTTAATACAGAAAGCACCCTCCTGCTAGCTTTTTCCATAAAGTCGTTAGTTTATTTTAAACACAAAACAAACAAACTACTTATGACTTAATCTACCTAAATCTAAGAACCCTAACTGAAAAATATTAACCCAATTTGATGATTGCTTCAACTTTGTCTTTACGGCCAGATGTGGCACAATGGATTACTACAACGAATATCGTAAGTCAATCACCTTTTTATGGTCCATTGTTAATGGTTTTGATACATGCATATTTATTTGTTTGAGTAGTTGTTTTTGGTTTTTTTATGTGTAACATATAATCATTTAACGACTTTTACCCTAAAGACCAACCATGGAGGTATCCTAACTAGTCCACCAAATGTTTGTTACAGAGGTGGAAAAGCCAACTGGTTTGATGATGTTGATGCCGATACATTTTCTATTATTGAAGTACAAACCATGATAAACGAACTAGGTTATGTGGATAAGGGTGCGTAGTTTTTTTTTTACAAAATACCTTGTGTTAATTTAGATAACGTTATTAAACCTTTGTGCTCTTATAATGATGTGATGGAATGTGTAAGTATGTTAGCAAATGTAAGGTAATGGATGTGTTTTTTTAATCCAAATGGAGTATGTGACTTAGTTAGTAAACCAGTTATGAACACTGATAATAGTATACGTATTGGTGGATCAAATACTAAATCTGGTGGTTCTAAGGCTACATTTTGTGGATAAAAGTCTGATGGTAAAAGACCTATAGTTATAGAAGAGTTAGATTAGACCGACTCTAGTGAAGGTAGTTTTTTTTTTTCCTGGTAACCGTGATTTTTGACTCATTGACCGACTAATCCACGGGGTTTGAGCCCACCGGCACACAGACTCAAACCAGGTAAAGCCCTCATTTTTCAGAAGGTTGGCGTGACCACTTCAAGGTTGTTTGCACCTAGTGAAGGTAGTTATGATAGTGAGTTTGATGTTGGAGAAGAGGATATGATTGAAGATGTTGAGGTAGACATAACAGAGTCTAGAAAACACACTGATGCAAATGTTGAGTGGGTTTGATGTAATGAGAAACAGAGTGATTAAATTCCCTACCCATTGAATATGAGGAATAAGTAAATTTAGATGATTTTGCAAGTGACAGAAATTCAAATGATAATAAGTGTGAAAGGAAAAGATATCTCAAGAAGTTAACTAAAAAACATAGGCTAGTTGATGATAAAATGTACACTGACAATTTCTATGTTGGACAAACTGTAAGTAACAAACAATTGATTAAGGAAATGGTTTCTAGGCTTTCAGTTTATCAAATAAGAGATTTGTATTTCACTAAGAATGATAAGATCAGGAGGATGAGAGTAGAGTGTAGAAGGTTTGTTTTTTATTTTAGTAATGGGCCAAGTGATAGTGGGCTAGTTTGTGGTATGTCAAAAGTTGATAAGATCAAACTACACTATTACTTGGCCCAAGTTGATAATATCAAACTACACCATCACTATGCATTCTGAGGATTAAAATACAAATACACTATTACACAATTAGTAGATGTACATGTACACCAATTGTAGATGTATAGGTAACACTTAATACATACGCACAAGTAAGCAACAAAGGTTTAAAGCTTTGAGAGGTTTCTTGATGATGATCTTAAATGGGTTCGGGATCTATATCACAAGAGACAAGAGTGAAAAAGAGATAGTTAGAGAGTGTAATCAGAGAAAGAGAGAGAGTTTATTTTATAGAGGGGGTAAAGAATAAGATGGTTTGCTATTTATAGGCCTCCTGGCCAACTAACCATGTATCTCATGAACCAATTTGAAAGGGGTTCGTCCTCTTTAGAAAGGGGCCCGGTGGAGCTGACTTTGGATCAGCCATAAATAGCAAATATCTTGCCAAGATTCTCACTTCATAATCTAATGATTCAGATTTAGCATGATTATATTTAATATTTTAGCATGATTATGTTTGCTATTTATAGGCATCCTGGCCAACTGACCATGTATCTCATGAACCAATTTTAAAGGGGTTCGCCCTCTTTAGAAAGGGGTCCGTGGGAGCTGACTTTGGATCAACCATAAATAGCAAATCTCTTGCCAAGATTCTCTCTTCATAATCTCATGATTCAGATTTTAGCATGATTATGTTTGATACTTTCAGACCAAGAAGTATTTAAGAAGACTTTTATTAATTGTACAAGTGTATACAAATAATTTTGATGTGTTTATAAGTTGTACCAAATTAAAACACACGTTAGGTTTATAGAAAAGATTAAGCAAGAAGAGAAGTATAAAAATAATAGTTCTAAAAGTAATATTGTTTTTAATACAAGCTTAAAAATAGGTTTAATGTTTTGTCGTTAACAAAATGTAAGAAAGATTAAAAGTATAAACATCATTTCTAGGTGATATTTGTGTTAACAATCTCTCCCTTTTTGTTGAAGACTAAACATAAACTTATTTTCAAGTTTTGATTAAAGACGAGACATAAGTTTTAGAAATAAGCTTATATATTTCTCTTCTCTCCCTTTTATCAAAATACAAAGGTAAGAATGAAAGAAGCATTTTAGAGAGAGATTTTGAACTTAGAGAATTTGAATTGAAAATTTAGATAGAAAATGATTTTCCATATACTCTCCATCGCTTCATACTCCCCCTAAATGGTAGGACCGGGAGATACATGGATTTTGAAAACCTGCAAAGCCAAGGTTATACAAGAGAGATAGAAGGGGTGAGACATCCTGCAAAAGAAAGATAATACAGATATGTAGATAGATTACAATTATTGTTCAAGACCCAAAACAAGGTCTTAAACCAAATCACAACAAGTACATGACAATCAATTACATATACATTCATTAACAAGGATAGAATGGTTAGATAATCATGTTCATTTATTCCCCTTGGTTCATACTCCCCCTAAATGAGAGAACCAGAAAATACACAGGATGTGAAATCCTGCAAAAAGATGATACAATCTAAGTAGTAGCACCCTACAAATGTATATAGAAGCATATGATACCCAACACAGAGTTATGGGCCATAGATATAGACAATAATTTTGGAGAACCAACACAAAGTCATCCAACATAAGAGATGTTGGAAATACGTTTTTACGTATTTAGAAAGGATCGGTCACTCCAACAAGATACATCTAGTATGGGCTCGTGATCTAGTATGTAATAGTATAACCCACAAAGCCCACATGTAGGGTGGGCTATATATACCCCCTCCTAGCATGTTAGGAGGGGTTGGTTCTCACACTTTCATCTATCTAATCTAATATTCTCTTATTCTCTCTAACCGCTCTCTACTTTCTCTCTCTAGTTCTTCATCTATCTCTCTCTATTTAGATCATTTCCAGGTTTAGGATAATACAAGGATTACGTGGACCTACAATTGGTATCAAGAGCCATGGGATGATTGTATTGTTTTTGTGTTTGTGTTCTTGATTTTCGTGTCTATTTTGATTCAAAATCATTCGATCCATTTTTTTTTGTTTTTTTATGGTTTATTCTTGATACAAATCATCTACATAGTTGTGGTAGAGATCTATTATTGTTACTTTGGCTAAAAACACAATTTTTTTGGGTGTTTGGATCATTATTTTGCTTAAAATCTTGAATTGGTGTGTTAGATCTGAGAAAACAGCATAAGTCGGCTACCAGTTACATCATTTTCAGAATATTGTGGTGAATATTGCGAAGTTTGTCCTAGGGTTTTAATTATTCCGAAGATTGTTTTGAATTATTCCGAAGATTTGGAACTTTATTGCGAAGATATTTTTTTTTGAATTATTATGAAAAGTAACTTTTATTCTATTATTCCGAAGACACTGGTTTCTTTATTCCGAAGTTAGTAAATTGGGATTCCGAAGTTAAAGTAACAACATTCCGAAGATAGTCTCTAAGTTAACACTTTCAGAAGTTAACCATTTGACATTCCGAAGTTAGCTAGTTGAGTATTCCGAAGTTCACTTTCAGAAGTTACACATTCCGAAGATCAACATTCCAAAGATCATTTGATTAACATTCCGAAGATCAAGTTGATTAACATTCCGAAGATCAATTTGATTCACATTACAATTTGATTAATTTTTCGAAGTAAGTTAGTTTTGGAATAACTTATATTCCGAATCGACCACACTCGACTCCAACACAGACTCGACTCGAACACCAACAGACTCAAACCTGACTAGACTCGATCACCTGACTCGACTCGACCATACAAACAGTCCTTTATAGATCTACAACACAAACAAAAACTGTCTGGACTCGCGTCGACACAAAACTGACTCGATAAACAGACTCGCCTCGAATACAAACCCGACTCAATACCCATAAAGATCTCAGATTCATCTTTCTCGTGTCTCCTCATACAAGCCAAGATCAATTAAGATCAAATTCACGAAAACAAACTTTCCTCATAGATCTTTTGTAGTGTTCTAATCTTGTTTAAAATTCGAAATCACTTCTTTGATTTATCAAAAACATGTTATAATCAATCTTTGACTTGATTTAAACTCAAAAAACAAACGAAGTAACACACGGTACAACCTACCCGTGACCTTATCAAGATCTTACAGTGATGTGTGAGAAAGTGTCGGTGTATTTTAATTTAATACGTTATAGAGAAAATTTAGGAAATTACCTTTAGGAAAAAGTAATAATCCAAAAGTAAGCTAAAGACGGATTAATTAAACACGAGAGTGATCCCGGTTCGTTGTACACAAGGAAATTGTGAATTTGAGACTTTCGATTTGATTAGGACATTTGATTTGAATTTGGTTTCGGTTTTTATCTAAAATCCTACTTTTTAACCTAGAGTGCATGAATCGTACCCCGAATAAATTTAAAGGACAAATAAAAATCTATATTATAATTTTTTACTTTTAATTGAAACAAACTATTTTAATAATTTTACTCTTATTTATATATTTTACTTTTACTTTAAACTAATTCATTGTAACAAAAATACTAAAACAATATTAATTTTGTAAAATAATTGGAATTTTTTTTTAAAAACTTATTTTATTTTAACTAATAATTTTACCAAATTTTAAATAGACAATTTTTTTTTATGGTAGTTATAAATATTTTTACTAGAACAATTTAACTCAAAAGTCAATAAAAAGTCTATTAGACAAAATAAATACAATTAAAGACACAGTTAATTAACAAAAATTGAGCCTAGCCCAGTCGGACAAGGTGTTGGGTGTATTTCCTTGAGGTCAAGGGTTCGAGTCCCAATGAGGACACTTTTTGGATATTAATTTTTTGGAGCTCAGATTTTTATTGAAATAACAAACCAAACACTCCTAATCGAGGAGTGCTGGTCAATAAACAATCAGATAAGCACGCATCAAATAGACAAAATCAATATTAAGCAAAGGATACATAAAATTAAAATCAGGTAAATAACAAGACCACTACAAGATTACCCTAAAACAACCCAGCAGGTATTTATGACTATAAATATAACAGATTAATCAGTTTAGCAACTAGAATAGTACACGATTACAGATTCATAAACATTCATCAATGAAAAGTAGCTCAGCAAGCAAAATTAATAACAAATCAAATGCTAAAATCTAATCGAGCCTCAAATTTAACGAAGACTTAACAATACTGATTAAATAGCATTCAGCAAACAGGTAATCAACAATATATCAGCAACTAAATATAGAACAACACACTTCAATACAGACTTTACCAAACTTACAACAATCAAAACGTCTATCAGATCTTAAAACTCTCAATCAAAACATAACCCTAAATAACGAACCAAACTAAATCAGCAGACAGAGCTAATCAGTATTATCAAACTAATGGACATTAGATCAAACTCATATGATTATAACAGATAAAGTAAAAGGAAAGTATGCAATAACAGATCACAAAAGCTTCCGTCAGATTCAGTTAACAAATAATATAAACCTATAAATGAGATAGATCTACTAAAAAATAAACTATAACAGATTTAATTACTCAAATCGAAATCAAGCAGATACATAGAAAACTAACCAAAAATCAGATTCATTCATATACTCAACATACAATCAACTTAAACCAAAAATTTAGGAAGATAAAACGAGCTTAACCATGAAATTGGAGATCCTTTGATGACGAAGTCACGCGCTGAGCGGACTTTCGAACCGAAACAATACCATAATAAAGCATCACGCACCAGAAATCACCATCAAATCTACTCGAACCACAACCTATATGTCTCAAACCATCATTAAATTTGAACCGACAATATAATTATCTAACCAGTGGGGTTAGACTTTGTCCCAATCTAACTCTCTTTTATTATTCGATTAAGCTATGAATAAAGCTTAAACTAATAATAAATTATTATATCATCAATTTTAACTTAGTATTAAAATGGTATTCGTATCATCAAAGATTAACAAACACTATATTAAAGAGATAAGAGACTGAAAATAATTTTAACAGTAACATAAAACGATAGTAGAAGCAAGAAGTTGAAACTTAAATTCACTTTATTATTTCAAATCAAAATATTACAATAATTTGAAAAAAAGAAATTACAAATTTCTAACTAAAAAATAACATAATAATAGTAAGAAAAGAAAAGGGATACATTCCTGAATAATTTTGGGGGTTTTTATAGATGAACCAAGGGGTATGAGTAGTTGATGAAGATTAATTCTTGACCCTTAGATGATCTTCTTGTCATTCTCTCTCTTTTCTGTTCCAATCCAAGGGATGAGAAATGCCCTTGTGCACACGGACTTCCACCGTGGCACAAGGTGTGCTAGTTGTGTTTCTTCATTGCTGAGGCGGCTTGATTTGATTGACCATTTGACTGGCTCTCAATGATTCAGCCAATCATAGATGAGGGATGACGTGAATAGGTGCCACGTAGCCTTTGGTGTCTGCACTCCTCTCTTCCTAAAAACTTGGGAATTAATAAAGGGGTGTGGAGGTCAATTGTGATTTAATCAAAAACCCCCAAAAGAAGCTAGGGTTCTTGACTGGAACCTTTTTTCCCCAAATCCTTCTTCACGTTTTCTTTTACTTGTGTTAACTTTGTTTGTAACGAAGAATCTTGACCAAGGAAGATATATAGTAATTATTCCACCGTCATATTATACTTACATGGGCTTGACCCAAAATAAATAATACTCCACCGTTTAAAATTTGTGTCTTGGGCCTTCCATGGACTCAAAATTGTTAAACAATTATTCCATTCTTTCTTGATATGGGCTTATGACCCAATATTTCTAAAACTCCAATCCGTTGCATTGTTTTGTAAATGGGCTTGATATTGGGCTTTGACAATGGATTTCCAGGCCCATTAAACTCATGTGGGGACCCACTTGGCCCATTTACTTTCATAAATCCGTGAATCCTCGAATAAAAATGATCTTGAATTTTGGCTTCTTGAAATTATCTTCAAACTCGTGTCGGTTTTGCCAGTTTTTGTGAACTTGGTACCTACACACACGAAACAAACAAAACAAGCATATACAATACAATAATCATAAGTTTTATGCATTTTAAGTCCATTTAATCATATAATTGATATGAGTAATTTCACTCATATCAAACTCCCTCTTGCTAAGCAATTGCCGTGTCCTCACGCAATGATAAAATAAAGCTACTAACTACACTTTTATTCGTCTTTTGACACTTTATTTTTGCAAAGACATAATGTATAGCTTTCATTATTTGAAAAATAACTTTTAGGATCATAAAACTTGAATAGATTCATCGTCCTTGACTTTTCATTCTTTTCATGCCAAGTTCAAAAACAAGATCATTTCCAATCATAAGTTCCAATGTTAAGACCACTCATACAAGTAATTTGTGTTAAACTCAATCTCCCTTATTCCTAGTTGTATCTCTAGATTTTAACCTTTGTCATTCACCCAAAGGCTCATTTGACTTATATAATAATTATTAGTCCAAAAATGAAGGCAAAAACGGTGTAAACCCAACACTCAAAACCTAACCTCGACTTCAAAAACCGTTGTCACTAAAGAAAGCCCACATCAAGGATAACTTAACACGATTTGAGGGATAAATCCCCGGATACAAAATTTTGCTAATAGGATTACTTAAAGCAAAAATTATTCCTCCAAAGTCGATTTTGACTTTATTAATGGAGTTAGCAACATTTACATCATACACCTTGAGGCTCTTTAAGATGTAAAGTGCTCCTTATCTATGATCCACACCCTAAGGCTCCTTGGACATAAACAAGGGAATTGACATTCACCATTCCACCTTAAGGCTCATAATGATGAAGCAATTTTTATTAAACACGTCACTATGCCATGCACCCTAAGACTCTAATGACAAGGCTAGTGCTACATGACTCCCACCCGAAGGCTCATAGAGAACATGTTTTTATTTATTCTTCTTTATTAATGATATATATAGTAAGCCAAATTTTTGCAATCCCATGATGAGAAAGTCTATGACGCTGACACCCTCAGTGTGTTCTTACTTTAATTACAAGGGAAGAAAAAGAAGGAGTTACGAGTTAAGATATTAAGCCCAAACCGCCAATAACTTCATTTATTAAGCAATTTAATATTCAAGTGTGGAAAATAAATACGAGGAGATAGAATCAAACACAAAAATACTTATACAAGTAAGACTTAACCTCAAAACTTATGATTCAACTTTATCATCTCTTGTTCTCCATATTGTAAAACCTCAAAAATGTGAGACTAATGGATACTTAGCCTATTAAATCAAAGTTTTGGGTTTTCAAATCATCTATAGGATCTTGCATCTTCTTAGACTTTTTCAAGTTTAGAATTTGCGTTTTAAAGTTCCCTTGATAAATGACTTACTAGGATCAATTATAGGAACTTGCAAAAAGTTCTTGTTCTTAAACCCGTATGAGTTAAGACTTTCACGTTTTAAAGTTCCCTATATAAAAGTCTAGCAAAACTTGATTTAAACACGTTAAGGAATGAGCTAAGGTAAAAACCGAGTCGAGTAAAAAACTATTCTTATTTTCACCAACGGAAAGTGGTAAATGTGAAAACACTCATCAGTTATGATCCAAAAACCACATAAAACATAGTCAAATACATTATATTTAACTGAAAAATATCAGAATTACGTGGGTATTTGTTTTTTATGTGTTTTCAGGTAAACAAGATGCATTTTGGAGCAAGCACACATTTTCAAGGGATTTTTATGATAAAAGACGAAGAAAAGGACGAATCATGCTTCAAGGACCTTACTTGCCAAAATTATAAAGAAGGAGGACTTAAAGTGTAACTTTCATAAGATAAAGGATGAAATGGAGAGTTGCTTAAAAGCTTTTATACACATTTGACAAAGAAATGATAAGTGAAGGATTGGAAAGAAACAAATGGTAAAGTTTATAAAAGTTTACTTAAATATTGGTTAAAGTCAGACCTGGTCATACCAAACTCACACACGCGTCTCATCTTCTTCTCCAACGAAGAGAGAGAAAGAATCAGATAAACAGACGCCCCATACTTTCTATCCACCAATACTTTCAAATGAATTTCAAGAAAAATATACAAGGATTCAGATGATAATCAAAGAAGCAAAAGTGCTCCTCTTGTCCTCCTCTACATGATGGTGCGACTTAATTAGATCAAGAGTGAAAGATGAAGAAACGCCCAAATCAAGTGGAGCAATGAAGAACAAATTAATCCTCGTATTTACACGTGGAAGAAGATGATTGGACAAGACACATCACTACCTCCTCTTCAACGCCTATAAATACCGAGAGAAGACCTTATTTGAAGACGGTTAGCTTAGGAGTAGATAACACCTAGTTAATCTGTTAGATAGAATTAGTCAGTTAGTTTAGACTTTTGTAACAAATTCAGTTTTTGATCTCTTTCCATCTTAATCTTTTGTAACCGAATTTTCTTGCAACCATTAATGGAAGTTTAAGCTTTTCTACATTCACTTTTCTAATCTTTTATTTACTATTCATTTTAAATAGATAAAATCTTGTTAGACTGTATTAATCAGTTACATAAACTGTATTTCTTTCTCACGTCACTGTTACTGTTCACGAGGTCTTTAAAAAATGATGTAATGATTTTCAGTTTTCTAATTGTTGTGAGTAGTTTAAATGTTTGTTATTGAGAAGTGGTTATGATTTTCAGTTTTATGTCTATGAATCTGTTACTGTTTACTGTTCATGAAATAAGAGTTTGATGATATTACTGTTCACGCAGGTTTGTTAGTTTTCAGTTAATGAGTTGATATTGTTATCTTGAATTCAAGATAGGATTAGAGTTAGCTTTAAGAAATCGTTTTCTTTTAAAATTCAGTTGAATTCAGATTTGATAAGAATTAGTGTGTAGAACTGTTAAGCTCATAAGCTCACAAAAGCTTATGAAAGGATTTTAATTAGACTTACAAGGTATTAGTGATTTGTTAAATCAGTATGCAGGTTCAAGTGATTCAGATAATTGTTTTCGTTCATTAGTCAGTTTTGCAAAAGGATACAGATTTGTTCAAGTGTATGCAGGTTTCAGAATCAAAAAGTCCTGTTTTGTTTTTCTTTGCTCGTTTTCGGTTTGATTTTGCAGGTTTAACAGGTTGCTTGTTCTACAGTAGTTCAAGACTCTTGGTGCTTGCTGATTTTCGTAGATTTTGATTCAAGTTAGAAGTCGCAGTCACAAGTTGTTAGAAAGAAGCTGATAGAGGTATGAATGAAAAGTAAGCTCAACGCTTGCTTCATCGACAACGGACTCTTCTACGGAAAAATGGTTAAGCATCATTATAATTTCTGCAAATTTTTAAATGAGTTACTGTGAGGTTGTAGTGTAATTTTGTTCGTAAACTTGTGCTATGTGATATTTTCTGTTATAGATTGGTTGTTAATTATGATTCGTTTTGCCATTTCATTCAGTCATTTAGTTCTTCCTGATTGTCGCTTTGTCTGTTGATAGTGTTTGGCAGTCATTTTTTTACAGCTTTCGGTGTATACAGTTTTGACAGATTAGAAATTAGATACAAACTGCTAGTTAATTTTGTTGAGAGTTCACTTAGTTTAAATTGGATTCGACTAGTTTCTTTTTGTTTGAATAAGTTTTGAGCAAGTGTATAGGGATTGTAGTTTGTTATATATAGATAAGTAGTTCAATAGTAGTAATGATTTTAGCTGCATAATAGTTTACTCTCAAATATTGAAGCATTTGTTAGATAGTTGTTTGATTAGCTTGACCAATAGTTAAGTAATGCAGGATAGTGGTAAGAAAAATATAAGAGATGATAGAGAATCTGTATAATGTGTTTAGTAAAGAGTGACAATTGGACGTGTAATGCTTCAAGAGATATGGGCTTTTAATAATCTGATATCGTTTGACTTCATTTGTTTATTAAATGATCAATTAGTTTTTTTTGGGTCATGCATATTAGATTTTTTAATACCTGGTAGTTAGGTTAGTGGACTTCTAATAGGGTAGTGGGCTGTTACAACTTTGGGCCTTTACTGGATTTCTGTTAATTGCTTAGTAGTATAAAGTGTGATTTGAAATATTAGTTTTTAAGTAAATTTAGATTTACTTTAATTAAACTCTACTTTTAGATTTACAATTTAAATTTTGTAATTTTACTTTGTAGTATAAATTTGCATTTTATATTTTTAGATTGTGCATTTAAATGTGTAATTGCAATATGTTTTAGATAGTACGTATACATAGTATTATAGCTATTTTTACATTTTTACATACTTTTTGTGCCAAGTAGCTTAAAAACCAAACAATCATTTATAACAAAAAACAGTTAAGTCAAACTTGAAAAGTTATATCAATTTGATTAGATACAAAGAGAAACGATACTAAAAATGAAATATTAAATGGCGCCGCTGCCGGTTCTTTTCGTGAAGATTAACGGTTTCGAATGAGACATATTGGATTTGGGGATCCGTTCACTTTGTGAACGTTATCTTTACGTATTATAAATCAAAAACATTAAAAAAATAAAAAATATAAAAATATAAAAATAAAAAATCACAAAATCAATTCTTTTCCTAAAGAATTTAACCAAAAAAATAAAAAAAATCCCAAAAGTAATCTTTTTCCTAAAAGATTACACCAAAATATTATTATATATATCTTTTTTCCATCGTTTTTACGTACATATATTACTTTCTTAAAAAATCAAATAAATACAAAAATATTTTTGATATATTATTATATGTAGATACATATACGTAGATACGCACACTCAATACACATAATTCCATAAGTATTGCTTTTGCAATACATCGTGTTCGGGAGCGTTCTAGTCCTTAACACGTGTATCGATCAAATTTAATTAAGGCACAATAGATAAATACTACAATCTACTTGAACTTGAGAAAGAGGCTACTGTGTGGGGGGTATAAGGCGAGTGTATTTCACATTCTAAAGAAGCAGGCTCTTCAGTGCTACGCTCCGCCTCGTTTCTCCGCTTCCTTGTGGGTCTTTCAAGAGTGATAGTTGTGAGTGGTGTGCCACTGAATTATTATTACATATCTATATATTTTCTTGTGGATATTAATTATCGAACCTCGATTGGGATAATCCTTTCCCTCTCAAAAGTCGACCGAGAGCTCCTCTCTCACTCCTCGAGTTTACTTACACGTGTACTCGCACGCGTGTAACCATACCACCTTTGGTGTATTACTTCCTTCCCCGAGGAAGCTTTTAAACGTCATTTCACTTGTATATACATTCGGCCACCTTGTTACACATGGATACTCGTTCCATGTTGGAGATTTTGCAACAACGATCCACCAAAGCTAATTATTACACATGGATACTCGTTCCATGTTGGATACTCGGTCCACACGATACTTATTTATGTGATCAAAACAATGGCTATTATGGGGAGGGATATGCTTACAATGGAACCGAGAACCCTAATTTTCGACCTAACCTTCAAATGGACTATACTTGTAATGACTATATGGGATATTCTGGTTTTTCATCATAAAATCCACCATCATTTCATGATCAACCCTTTAATGAGCCATACCAAAACCAAGGATTTTCCAATTATTGAGGTTTTCAAAATGATGATAATTTTCAAGGCTATAATCAAGAAACCTTTCATAATCAAGGATTTTCAAATAATGAAGGATTTTAAAATGATGAAAATTTTCCATGCTATAATCAAGATACTTTTCAAAATCAAGGATTTTCACATTATGAGGGTTTTCAAAATAAAGGAAATTTTCAAGGTTACAATCATGAGAACTTTCATAATCATGACTCTTTTCAAAACTATAATCCACCTAATTATGGAAATCCACCTTCACCCTATTCTTCGACTTATTCATGTGAGTTTTGTGGAAACACACCCCATTATGGTTATGATTGTTGACCAAGGGATCCGCCTTCTTATGCCCCTAATATTTGCAATGAGATACATTCTTTACTTAAGAAAATAAACGAGTCGATCGATGACATTTCTAAGGCGATTGATAGTAAGAAAGACATAAGCCTTGAGGAAATGAAAGACACGTGCCTGTGGTTAGAGAAACAAATTAAGTTTTATGAGGAAGTGGAAATTAAGACTTAGCAAATTCATGACAAAGAGACCGGTGATATGTTTCGTGAAACGTTGAACAAATTTTCTTGTCACCTTAATAAGTGTGAAAAAACTTATCCTTTACCACTTAATTATAATAATAACCAAGCCAAAACGTGTATTTTATGTCGTAAATGTCGGAATTATGCGTGGTTTGTGTTTTTGTTGTGATTTAGGATCAAAATGTGAAAAGGGAAGAAAACACGGGCTTTCACGGGCTTTTATCGAAGAAAAAGACAAAAGAGGAAGTCAAAAGATCAAGAGTGCAAAAAGAACGGAAGTCCAAGGCCTATTCTGAAGATTTATCGAAGAAAAGTCTAAAGACGGAAGTTTAATAAAAAACCGAAGAACTCAAGTCTAAATTAATGAAGAATTTACAAGACGAGTTTAATTAATCCCGAGACAAAGTCGATAAAGTCGAAGAATTTAGAAGACGAAAAGACGAGAAAGAAAGAAAGAAGGAAGCAACACATGCTTAGCCTCCCTAATCACTATAAATACCCTCCTAATGACACATTAGGAGTCGTTGACTATCTTGACAAAATAGTTCTTCCATTTTAATTACTTGCACTTTTCTTAATGTCCTTTACTTAATTGCACCTTTAATTACTTGTCTTGCACCTTAAATTTGTAAGCTTTTAATTCTTGTCTTTACTTTAATTGTTGAATCTTTATTTTAATCAAGTTTTAATTAATCTCTCATTCTACCTTTCTTGTTCTTGATTTAATCTTTATGCTTATTTGCTTATTGTTATGCTTGTTTGATTATTGGTATTGTTTTTATGTTTATGATTGTGTTAGCTTATTGATTTTATAGCTTATTGTGTTTTTCTTAAATTTAATTAAGTGCTTATTAGTTAATTTTTATAAAAAGTTGTTTTTAAATATTTTTATTATTTAGTGTTTTTAAAAGTTTTTAATTTTTGGTTTAATAGCTTTTTCTTAAGTTTGATTTGGTTAAAGTTTTAGTCAGGTGCTTATTTGTTTTTAGCTTAATTTTAGATTTTTAGCTTATTTGGAACTTGATCTTATGCGGGTTAGTAAAACCCCATTATTCCGAATACTGCTCAAAACCAACATTCCAGATAAGTTCTCGAAGTTGAGATTCCGGATAAGGGATTTGTGGAGATTCCGGATAAGTGTCTGACAGAAGTTATTCCGGATAAGCAATCGGAATAGTATTCCGGATAAGAGAAAGAAGATCCCATTCCGGATAAGTATCCGGAATTCATCCCGGATAGTGCTCAGAACTTCAGATTCCGGATAAGGAGTATAACTCCATATTCCGGATAAGCCCAGGAACCAAGGATTCCGGATAAGCCTTTAAACATATTCCGGATAAGCAGTTCGAGGATTATTCCGGATAAGCAGGCATAGGTGGATTTTCCGAATAAGGATCCGATCAGGTATTCCGGATAACATACTTGTGAAGATTCCAGATAAGGACCATGGAAAACATTCCGGATAAGCAGCAGATCTAGGGGATTCTGGATAAAGGTGACAGCTTTATTCTGGATAAGTAGTACTTTGTTGGGTACTCCGAATAGTGACAGTATTTTGGATTCCGACTCAGGTTTTGTTTATCCCTTGTTTACTTTTCAAGTATTTAATTTTCTCGCATTTTTCTTTAAGTCATTTTAATTGCTTTGTCTTAGTTCAATTTTAAAGTTCACATTTTTATTATTGTCAATTTACTTTTTGTCAAGCTTTAATTTTTGTATTTTAATTAAATTACTTTTAAAATTTTTAATAGTGCACCATTAAAGTTTTAATTAGTTTTAGATTTAATTACCGTCAATTTACATTTTAAAGTCTTGCACATTTACTTTACTACAACGACCAATATATTGTTTCCCACCAAAATAAGACTGAGTCGCACTTTCTACTGTTATCAATTCGAAGAGACTGGAACAACGAACAAATTTTTATACTTGGCAAAAACCTTGTATCAAATGGCGCCGCTGCCGGCTCTTTTCGTAAAGATTAACGGTTTTATGTGAGAGACGCGTTGAATTTTGGGATCCGTTCACTCGTGAACGTTATTTTTCTTGCTCAAAAATTTTCAAAAATCCATAAAAATTAAAAATTGTTAAAAATCCATAAAAACTAAAAATTTTCAAAAACCAAAAAGATTTTATTTTTATAGTGTGTATATATTGTCTATTTCCTTAGTATCTTTTTCTTTTGCTTTTGCAGGTGTATGCGTACTAGATCTTCAACTTATTCTGAGCCCGAGACTCGTGAAGATTTAGATATGGCAGGTGTGAACAACAATAATAACCTACCGCACCTCAACAATAATAATAACAACAATGTTCCACCACCCGACCTTCAGACAATGGAGGAACTTTGTCAACCCACGATGAATGGATGAGGAGGACCGATTGCGCCGATGCAAATCACGGCTCCAGAGTTTTCGTTGAAGCATCACATGATCCAACAAGTGCAGAACACTTGTCCATTTCGCGGATTGCCGGATGATGATGCCAACAAACACCTCGACAAGTTCATTACCGTTACTCAAAGCATGAAGTTGCCCGGTGTTACTATGGATTTTCTTCGCCTTCACCTATTTCCACACACCTTATCCCACCATGCCAAAAAATGGTTTGATCGTCTTCCGAAGAATTCAATTCATACTTGGGACAAGATGACTCAACGATTTTTGTCGCGCTACTTTCCACCATCCATGGTCACGAGCCTTCAAAATCAAATCAGTGGATTTACACAAGAACCTGATTAATCACTTTTTGATGCTTGGGAAAGATATAATGTCTTGATTGATCGATGTCCAAACCACAACATGCTCCCCGTTACTTTGATTGATACTTTCTACAACGTTTTAACTTTTCGTGATCGTGATACGATTAATGCAGCCGCCGATGGCAAATTTATGAAAAGAAGACCCGAGGAGTGTAGAGAGCTTATCGAGAACATGACTACTCATCACAAAAATTGGGATTCATCCGCATCTTCAAGGAATAACCCGAGAGTCAATGTTTCTTCTACTTCTCAAACCCTGATATCACCGAATTGACCCGCGCAATGGTCGAAATGAGCAAGAATATGCAACTTTTGGATACAAATCAACAACAAGTTAAAGCTGTTGCAACTTCTTGTGAGACTTGTGGCGGTCCTCATTCATACACTGATTTTCCTTCTACTCATGACAATCCGGAAAACGTGTATGCGGCTTATGGTAACTATTCAACGGAAAACTACCAAGCCCGACCTCAAGGTGATCGTAACTTGCTAAGTTACCGTTCGAACAACTTTCTTTCACCCGTTTTTTCTCCTCAAAACCACAACCCCAACAACTACAATAAAAGCAACCCAAACCCACCACGAGCTTCTAATCCTTATCACCTACCCGCTCAACAACCACCACCCATTAATCAAGATGTTGAAACCTTAATGAGGACCCAAGGAGAGCAAATCAAGAATCTGCAAAGCCAAATTATCAACTTCAAAGGAGATATCACTAAGCAAGGTAATGATATTAGATCCGAGCTTCGACATGATATACAAACCTCTTTTAGCACTCAAACAAATGATTTGAAGAATATGCTGGCTAGTTTCTTACCAACTCCTCAACCCTCTACTTCGGGCTCTCTTCCTTCAACTACTGTCACCAACCTAAGAGCGAATGTGAGTGCTATTACTACACGTAGTGGAGCAACCTTAGTAGGACCATCTATCCCTCCCCCAGTTACTCCATCTACACCTCCTCCACCACCATTTATCCCTCCTACTCCCACGCCTAGTATTACTTCTCCATTACCGTCTCTACCTCTTACTAGAGTACCCAAGAAGAACCCTTCACCAACCCCACCTTCCACTTTTAAACCTTCAACATCTCAACCTTTACCTGCTACACCTACACCAACTAAACCCAACATTCCTTACCCATCTCGCTTATACAAGGCCAAACTGCAAACCAAGGATGACATTCAAGTGTCGAACTATTTGAAGAAGATTTCAGGACTGACCATCACCTTTAGCCTTGTTGAAGCTCTAGCACAAATGCCTAAATTTGTGAAGATGTTTAAGGAATTGCTTAATAAGAAGGAGAAGATGGCCGAGTTTGTTAATACTCGATTGAATGAAAATTGTTCTGCCATCCTTCTTAAAGAACTTCCGGAAAAACTTGGAGATCCCGGTCGTTTTGTGCTACCATGTACTTTTAACCAAACCGAAGAATTTACTGCCTTAGCTGATCTTGGGGCAAGTATTGATTTAATGCCTTTAAGTGTTTGGAAAAAGTTATCATTGCCCGATCTTACACCAACAAAGATGACTCTTGAGCTTGCTAATCGCACTCTCGTTTACCCCGTTGGTATTGCCGAAGATGTGTTCATTAAAGTTGGCACCTTCACTTTTCCGGTCAACTTTGTTGTTGTTGATTATGAAATGGACCCTCGTATTCCTTTAATAACTGGTCGTCCATTCTTGAGAACCGGAAAAGCATTAGTCGATGTTGCCGAAGGTGAGTTAATCTTAAGAGTCGGGAATGAGGCACAAGTATTTAAAATGGGGAAGATCACAACTGTAGAAATGTAAATCTTGCTTATGGTTTAGAGAGAAAGAGATATAGAGATGGTGGATTTCACACAAAGTTAGAGAGAGAAACTAAAAATAACTATGTGTAAATTATGAAACCACACACCCTCTCCATCAAAGGAGAGGGTTTATATACCCAAGCCTTGCAATGGGCTTGGGCTTACACGTTTGGGCCGGCCTACACATGTTGTAGGCTAGGCTTGGACTTGTTTGATAAATAAAGAAAGTTAACTAAACTACGAGCTATTACATGGACTATCGTTGGAGTGACCGATCCTTCTTAATACGTAAAACGTATTTCCAACAATCTCCCCCTAAGGGAGGTCACTCCAAACAAGGGCGTTACCCAAGTTACAATAATAAAATAAACCTAGCATACTATGCTTGTCTTGAGCTTGTAGTCTTCGTCTTTCTTTTTCTTTTTCTTTTCTGGTGAACATGCTGATGTGATCTTTGATATCAATCTTTGAGCATTAATCTCTTGCCTTGATCTCGTGCATCCATCACTTGTGATCTTCGCCTCTTCGTGACCTCACGTCCCACATACTTATACCTTAGTAATTCTTGAAAGCTTCAGAGTTCAATACAGCAGAAGACTTAACTTTTAGGCTTTCTTGAATTAGATGAGATATTACGTAAATAAAGTATAAGCATGCGGGGACGACTTCTTCTTGGATTCCGCAACGCCAGCGTCTTCAAATGCCGCAACATAAGTAGACACGAACGAAATGGCTTTGAACATTTCATTCTAATTCGGTAGCATTTTACCTCCGGTCGGTGAAGACCGTTGGACGATATTAGATATCGTACCCGTGACGGATAGTTTCAATTAAGTAACTTCCTGACAGGATTTCGCGGGTAAACCCGTTCTCTTTATTCGACCGTCCAAAGCTGACTGCGAACATAAAGAGTGAATCATTTAGATAATAATATCCGCATGATTTGAAGCCGTCAATTCATGTTCCTGGAACAAGTGAAATTCAATTAAGAACCGCACCATCGTTGCTTTCCAGTTGTCACGACCTTGATTCGTATAGAATCTTGCAAGTTACCTACCAAGTGCTGTTTGAGGTTAACACTAGAAGGATTTCCACTCATCACTGTGAACACTATAGAGTGTCACTCTGAGTGTTCTGGCAAGATCATTAAGATATTGCGTAGAGGCCTCGAACGTGTTTAAGTTCAGTTAAGAATTAAACAACTGTTGCTTTCCAGTTATCACAAGCTTGATTCATAAGGAATCGCACAAGTCACCTACCATGAGCTTTTTGATATTCGCTCAAGAAGGATTTCCATCTTTATTGTAAATACTTTCGTATTACTCGGATGTTCAGGCAAGATCATGAAGATTTTGCGTAGGACTCTTGAAATCTTTCTTACTTTTCACAGTCTGTGAAGAAGCAAGGAAATATGAAATTGTGTCCTAATGAGATATTTGATGATCTCAAATGGCTCTAGACTCGATCATGCACTTTGGATTTCAGTGATCGGAGGCTGGAGAGGAGTGCCACCTTTTCAATACCAATTTATTCGGAGTGAATAAATCAATAGATAATGCGTTGTCTCCGTGTGATTAAAACAAATACCTTTTGAGAGATATCTGAGTTAGCTAGGATGGGTTGTGCATTGCATCACTGGGTCCATGATGTCTGTCTTCAATATCGAGCATCATTAAAATGATCTCAATAGCATATGTGTTGACCCGGTTTCTGCCTAAGGTTGTAAGGAGGGCTTCTTTCTTTACACCCTTTATCATTACAATTCTTTTTCATTCTTCAACCCCTTCAATGCTTACCAATACGTCATAACTAGCACCTTGTTGTGATTGTTCCAGTGCTAACTTAAGTACTTGGTCGGCATTCAGCTACGTTCACAATCTTTCTCCAACTTTCCTAAGGACTACTATTTCTAGCTATGGAATGTCCTTGGGAAGATTCCTCCGGTTCTAGAAGAATCATTGGACTTAACCTATCCTACCATCCTTATGTCACCACAATCTTCATCGTCGTGAAATAAATGGGTTTTGGGTAAGTATATGTCACCATGAAAATCCATTTTGATATAGAAAATCCATTTTGCTCCCCCTTAACATATGCCACGATATTCGAAAACATTTCGCACATGTCGGGATGAGCCAGCACATTAAGTCAAACCATTTGTGATAATAACCCATATTAAATCACATTTTCTCCCCCATATTAAAAATATTAACCCAATCGATGTTTTTAATATCAATTGATTTAATGAAGTTTTAACAAAGGTTTTGGGAAGAAAAATGCAAGTCCGTTTAATCTTCATGATATCAAACTCATGAGATATGATACCGATTTGTAACATGATCACATATTCACCATATTAAAAAAATTGACAAGGTTGGACCTGATAGATGAGAACATCATATGATAAGATCAAATGTTTCCTGTCGGCATATGTTGGTCGCCTCGTCACTGCTGAAGTCATCTCTTGACACCACATGTACGATTGGTATTGTTGTCTTGACACCAACTTGTGAACTTGGCACGTGCGACATCGAAGATTCTGAATGCTTGACAATTGCTCCCCCTCAATTGTTGACCCGTGTTCTATCGAAAGAGCTGTAGTCGTCGGTTGAGTAGTCGCATCGTCGAGTATGTAGATACCAATTGTAGATAACATGGTTGTAGAGATGATAGCTTCATAAAAACAAGACTTCTCTTGTTTTAACAAATAAATGCACTGAGGCGTACATAGATTTGTGTTAGACCAAGTTATAAAGTAAACTTGATCCCTTACAAGGTTTTAAAGTAAACCTTGCCCGAGAAAATTAATTCCCGTTGTTAGCCAAAGCTTTCATAAGAAATACTTGACTTTAATATGAAAACCGGGTTGCAGTCTGAAATAACTACAAGCCATTTTGGCATGTTTTATGAAATATTTACAACTTTTGTACGAACTCTATTTATGGCGCCGTGTCAATATTAATCAACATTTCTAAGGCCGTAAATATTATCGTACCAAAAGACATGCCTTTGAAAAATAAAGTAAAAATATTTTTGGATATTTATGATTTTTTCAATTTTTTTTTTGGTTTTTATATGGTTTTATATTTTTGTATTTTGCTTTTGTGGATAAAAATATAAACAATATATACAGATGATCACCAAGGATACGGAGAATAGTTTACCATCACTATTCTTTCGCTTCATCTGCTAGTTCCTTAAGAGTCTCAGGCGAGAAGGTTCTCATTCCAAGCTTGTCGGCCAAAAATTCAATTCGAGCGCGATCTAAAGCCTTCTTGAAAATATCCGCCAATTGATCCTCAGATCGGACAAAGTAAAGCTCGATTACTCCATTTTCCACTTGCTCCTTGATAAAATGGTAGCGAATGTCAATATGCTTCGATCGGGAGAATTGAACGTTGTTGCAGCATAAGGCAATTGCACTCTTGTTGTCACAGTACATCGGAATTTTGTTAAAACATAGACCATAGTCAGTTAATTGCGATCTCATCCAAAGAATTTGAGCACCAGCAACCGGACATAGCTATGTATTCTGCTTCCGTACTTGAAATTACAGCGCTTTTCTGCCTTTTCGATGCCCAACTGATTAATCGATCTCCTAGTAGTTGCAATGTTCCACTCGTGCTACGCCTTGTATCTTGACAACCCGCGTGATCCGCATATGCATATGCCATTAGTGCAATAGAAGAGTCCTTCGAATACCAAAGTCCCCGATTAATGGTTCCTTTAAGATATCGAAAGATCCTTTTAACAGTAGGTAAGTGTAACTCAGTAGTCCTAGTTTGATACCTGGCACACATACATATAGCAAACTGAAGATCAGGTCGACTGGCTGTGATATACAGAAGAGTACCGATCATTCCACGATAAAGTGTCGGATCAACGGCAACTCCATGTGGATCTGCATCAAGCTTAGATTTTTCCACCATTGGAGTGTCCACGGGGTCGCAAGATTCCATCTTATATTTCTTAAGCGATTCAAGGGCATACTTGGATTGATTGATAAAGATGCCTCTGGGACTCTGAGATATCTGAAGACCTAAGAAGAATGATACCTTGCCCATCATTGACATCTTAAACTTGGAAGACATGAGTGTCCCAAACTCGTCGGATAAGGTTTGGGTCGAGGCTGCAAATATAATATCATCAACATATATTTGTACCATAATCATATCTTTACCTCGTTTTTGAATGAACATTGTAGGATCCACCTTGCCTTTAGCGAAGCCTTGCGTAATGAGGAATTGTGACAATAGATCATACCATGCGCGTGGAGCTTGCTTCAACCCATAGAGAGCCTTCTTAAGCTTGTACACATGATTAGGATAATTAGGATTCACAAAACCATCCGGCTGTTGAACATAGACTTCTTCCTTGATTTCACCATTAAAAAATGCCGTCTTCACATCCATCTGATAGACGATCATATTCATATGGGCTGCATAAGCGAGGAATAGTCTAATAGCTTCCAAACGAGCAATAAGCGCAAAGGATTCCATAAAGTCGACGCCCAATAATTGCTTGTATCCACGAGCTACTAGTCGAGCTTTGTTCTTCAATATTCCGCCTAACTCATCGAGTTTCACCTTGTAAACCCATTTCAAAGTGAGTAACTGCACTTGATCCGGGCATGGGACAAGTTCCCAAACTTCAAGATGTATAAACTCATTAAGTTCTTCTTGCATAGCTTCTATCCAACAGGATTGAGTAAAAGCTTCTTGCCATGTCTTAGGTTCAACTTCAGTGAGAAAAGCATCAAAGTGACAAAACATTGCATTTTCTTGTAACTGACTTCGTGTGGATACCGGACGATTGGGGTTACCAATAATAGAATCTATAGGATGATCCTTTGTCCACTTGCTGTCATGTTCACGAATTCGTGGATTGGAGTAAACTGTAGTTGGAGCTTCCTCTGAGGTGGACGACCCGGCTTGATTAGGGTCGGGAATTGGTACACCAAAGAATGGAAGTTCACGCATTTGAGCGAATTCCAAATCGTGATCATCATCATCCTCTTCATCATCAATAGGCATGACATGGGTAGTTGAAACATGTGTTGGTTGAGAATTACTTGTTGAAGGTATATCTTGACCAATTGTAAGTGCAGATGTATCTGATTGTGCAACGGTTGCTGGAGCGACAACTTCGGTTACCGGAGCTATTACCTCAGGTTCTAGAGCAACGATAGTTGGAGGAGTAAAGAATTCATCAAAGAACGGTTGAAACAACGTATCCCAGTCATTACTAGTAGGTGGTGTAAATGATGATGAAGTAGGGTTATTTGGGACAAGACCAGAACTAATTTTACTGGGTCCCATTTCATGAAGTGCGGGTTCAGAGCTGCTTTGCTCAGAAGCCATTGCTGTCAGCTCATCAAAATCAACATTCATAGTTTCAAGGATCTTGCGAGAGTTACGGTTGTAGATTCAGTATGCCTTCTTTGCGGGTGCGTAACCAATGAAAATACCAATATCAGCCTTTGGTTGAAGTTTTCCCAAATTGTCACCATCATTATTTGGATAGCAAAGAGAACCAAATACATGAAGATACGATAAATCTGGTACTTTTCCATGGAGAAGCTCATAAGGTGTTTTACCATGACGTTTACGAATTAGTGACCGGTTTTGGGTGTACACTGCTGTAGATACTGCTTCTGCCCATAAAAACAATGGAGCCTTTGCGTAAATTAACATTGTTCGAGGAGCTTCCATAAGTGTGCGATTTCGCCTTTCAACGACACCGTTTTGTTGTGGAGTGCGTGCAACGGATGTTTCATGAGAGATGCCAACTTCTTCATAATAATCACGCAAGATTTGATTCACAAATTCGGTTCCATTATCTGTACGAATGCGTCGG
Organism: Glebionis coronaria; assembly: GCA_025667525.1. Classification (NCBI taxonomy): domain Eukaryota; kingdom Viridiplantae; phylum Streptophyta; class Magnoliopsida; order Asterales; family Asteraceae; genus Glebionis; species Glebionis coronaria. The sequence goes on from CM046878.1 coordinate 315,986,620, forward strand.
ACAGTAGTGTTGAGACGCACTTGAATCATCTTGAGAAATCCGGTGATGAATTTAGGTGCCTCATTTTTTGCTTTAAGAAATTTCACCCATGTAAACCGAGAGTAATCATCGACAATGACGAGGATGTACTTTTTCCACTAAGACTTTCAACACGCATTGGCCCACAAAGATCCATATGCAATAGATAAAGTTTCTCTTGGTTGGTGTCTTCCGTCTTGGGTTTGTATAATTTCTTAGTACTTTTCCCCATTGTACACGCGGAACACAAATGATCCTTGTGAAATGATAGTTTAGGAAGACCACGAACAAGTTCGTTTTTCGCCAAGTGATTAATAGCGTCAAAGTTAAGATGAGATAACCTTCGATGCCATAACCATGACTTAGTCTTCGATGCTTTGGAGAGAAGACATACGGGAGAAGCGGCCATCATGTCTTGTAGAGACAAAGTATACAAATTATTCCCTCGAGTACCTTTCAATAAATCAACCCCTTCCAAATTACAAATGAAACAGGTATGCTCTCGAAAAGCAACTTCTAGGTTTGCATCACAAAATTGTCCCACAGAAAATAAGTTGTGACCGAGACCTTCCACACAATACACTCTCGAAATTATAACATTCCCAATATGATATTCACCATAACCCATTATCTTTGCAATATGATCATTCCCAAATCGAACCGTACCAAGAAACTTGCTGACGAATTTTCTGAGCTGAGAGCGATCTCCAGTCATATGTTTGGAGCAACCAGAGTCCAAATACTAGAGAACAATTTGGACCACCTGTTTTCAATAACAACAGTAGACAATGCATTAGAAACTATTGGTTCTGGAGTGTTAGTAGATACAGATATAGAATTATCAGAATTGCTAACATTTTTGTGTCCCTTAGATTTCCTGCGTTTTCTAATGATAGTTTTAGCACTAACAGGTTTTACAGTTCCAACTTTCTTAGGTTTTGGATTATCCGTGGGCACTACAGTGGGAGTAGACCTAGTTAAAGGGCACTTTGTTCCTACAGTAGTGTTGGTGTTCCTAGTTAAAGGACACGCTTGTGTTTTGGTAGCCTTGGTACTCCTAGTTAAAGGGCACGCTTTCTTCGCTTTAGTGGGAGTGATCCTAGTTAAAGGGCACGTATTTCCTACTATAGTAAAAGTTCTACCAGTGGGGCGCCACATCCAGCCAACTTGGGTTAACACTTTCCCAGTCGGTTTCTATTCTAATCCATTTTTCCGGGCATACATCTCATTCACATGGTCAATAAGGCAAGAATCATGACGACTAGAAAACATACATTCATTGCAATTCCAACATTTCAAATTAGAATTCACAGTAGGCTTAGAACGCTGCACAACCACAGAGCCTTTAGGTTTAGCTACATGATTCTTTTTATTCAAATCAGAAATAACATTCCTAGGATGGGCTTCTACTTTCTTCTTCACTTGACTACTAGATGGGGGCAAGATCCTATCATTCTTCTTGTTTCTCTTAAGCTTAGATCTTTGAGCCTTAGTAGTGGTGCTTACTCCTGTAGAAGGCAACACGAGAATATTAGAAGCTGGTTTTGATTCCGCCTTATCTTTAGTGACCAAAGTTTGAGATGGTTTAGTCCTAGGGCCCTTATTAAGTGGTGTGACGGCTATAAGGTTCCTTTTGATTACACTAGAGGACGATGCTGAGACAGTGGCTGCGTTATCCACAACATTCTTACCTTTTAGGGTACGAAGTGTTTCCTTTAACTCAGCCAAGACCAGATTCTTATCACAAATTTGTTCCCTCAAATCAGATATTTCCATCGACTTTCGATTCAATTGTTCAATCAATGATTGATTCTGTGCAGTGGTATCAACACATGCGGGCTTTACTGAATCGAAGAGTCGTGTATTTTTTTGTTTTAAGTTATCAACTTTGGACAAAATCTTGGAAACTCGATTATCTAGATCAAGTTTAAAATTCTCAGCGGCCTCAAGTACGTTCACTAATATGAGTGATTTTACTCATATAATTTGTATAAAAAAAACAATGAAATATTGCACAAAATATATCAAATATGCCTTGTATATGCTTGTTTCTTGTTTGAATGTGTGTAGGTACCAAGTTCACGAAAACTGACGAAAACTGGCACGAGAATGAAGAAAAAGATCATAGAAGCCAAAATCGAGCTCGACTCTAGAGGATTTAATAAATTGACAAGGATTTTGGTCAAGTGGGGCCCACAATGGGGTAAATGGGCTAAAAGGCCCATTAAAGTTCAAGTTAATATTATGATGTGAATCAAAAGAGCCCATTAGGCCCATATAGGGATTAATATAAATGTATGGATTGTTTAAATGGGTCATTAGCCCAAATCAGTGAATAATTAAGAATTAAGAGGCGTGTTTTGGGCCTTGGACCCATTAGGGTTTTGTTTCGGTTATAATGCATTTTAAACTCACTTTCACCATTCCATTTTTCTCACCAGACGTGTTTTCTCACCACATAAAATAAAAACCGTCACCCACCACTCCCATTCACTCATTCCCATTAAATTGTCCCACTCGTTTCTTTTCACACACTCCCTCTTACATTAATTAAATAAAAAAAACGTTAGTTCCTATGTGTATTCATCCTCCCCATTTACCTTCTTTCCAAAAAAAACCTATAAAACTTTACTGTGCAAAAAACCCTAGATGGTAAAAAGTCCTTATTATTTAGAGATTTTTATCTATTCTTTTAATTCATACCAAGGGGATTAAAACCCCCAAACTTATTGGAAGAGAAGAGATGGAATAAGAGAGCTACGTGGCTGATTTTGATTTGAAGAAACAACTCATCATTCCTTTTCCACCAATCAGAGGCTTTAAAAGAAACACAACTAGCACACGGATGCCACATTGGCAACCCGTGTGCTAGATTGTATCATCTCAACCATCAGATCAAAGAGAGAAAAGAAAAGTGAAGATCAAAGGCTCAGATTAAAGAGGAATATTCCATGGAAGATTCGGATATTCGTCACCAACAAGCCATTGGGGAGGCTATAAAAACCCCCAATTATCTTGTAAAAATCATCCTTCTTTTACTTTTATTGTTATTCTGTCAAAATAGTTGTAGAATTAGTTCTTGTATTTTTCTTTAAATCTTGTAATTTCTTTTGAAGATTAATAAAAGATTAGTTTAATTCTTCACAAAAGTGTCTCGTTCTTTTACTGTTTTAAGTTTTTATGAATAAATTTTATTTACTGTTTTACATGATAACAATTGAGATGTTAGATTTAAACTAATTGATAGTTTAAGTTTGATATTGTAAGTAAAAACTGGATATAATATTTTCCCTACTGGAAAATATTCATAAAAAAATGGAGGTTCGTTTTGGTAACATTTGATGGTCTTGGTGGTTCGAATGGTGTTAAATGGTGAATGGTGGTTCTACTTTCGATTCTTAGGTAGCTCAGCACTAGCCTACTACTCAAAGGCTATCGACCAAAGGTTCGACTTCATTAATTCTTCTGTTTCTTTAGAGTAAATTTTAAATCTGATTTAGAAGTAAGTACCATGATGATTTACGATTCTGATTTGAGTTATTTGCTTTGTTTTGTTAATAAATGCTTTATTTACTGTAATACTTGATGGTAAAATGAATTTGAGTTTGGTTTGTATGCTATATATCTGTTAATTTTAGACTAAGTCATATTATGGTTATTACTGCTTAAAGTTAACGGTATCTTGCATTTAAAGTGTATGGGATTGATTGTGTATGCACTCTGAATGCTACGGTGTGGGGTTTTACCCATTAGCCGTTTAACTTGTTTTTGGCTTTAAGATGTTAAGGTGCATCATATGATTGGATCTGTTTTATTTGATAGTTGCTCTTAAAGATTGGACTTAATATTTTGTTATTTTTGAACTTAAGTTTGCTGAGCTTTGTATAATGACTGAGACTTAAGGTCTGATTATATTGAGAAGATTAATTAGGATTGAGTTCTATTAGATAACTTGAGATAATGTTGGATACTTGCAGAATGCTGATTTGTAGTGTTATCTGAATGCATAGTCTTACTTTTCAGTTGTTTAGTTTCGTTTTTTTATATCTCTGCTGAGTTGTTGTTAATTGAATTTGTTAGCTTGAAATTGTTGGATATAATTTACTGCTTTCTGATAATTATTCCACTATCTGCTTAACAGATCCCAACGATTTGAATAAGCTCAAAAGCTGTTGTCCTCTCAGCTTAAGCCAATAAGCTTGTCAAAAGTCTTTCCTAAGACTTCTTTTTAGTAATCTGTCAAAAAGTTTAATTTCCAAAAAGTATGCAACTTAGGGGTTTCGAACTCGAGACCTCTCCTTTGATTGTCTAGCGTGTTAGCCATCTGGGCTACATGCTGTTTTGGTTTTATTATCAGGAATATCATTAATATAGTGTTAGTTAGACTGTCAGATTTTTCACGTCTAGTTTAAGTAAATTAAGGTTACGTTTTTTTTTAATTTAAACTTTTAAAACATTTTTATTAAATTTAAATAGGGTAATTAGTTCATTATCAATTAATTAGATTTTCTTATAGAATTAGATTTATATAAAATTTAGTTTTAAAATAGATTAGTTTAAAAAGTAATTTTAATAAAGTTTAATTATTTTAAAAAAGTGTAATTAGATTTTTAAATAGATTAAAAGTTATTTTTAATAAATAGATTTATTTTTATAAATTTTGAATTAGATTAATTATTAAATAGTGTTTTAATTTTTAAGTAGTTAATAGAGTGTAGAATTTAAAATAGGCGGGGTTTATGATTCATGCACTTTAGGTTTATTTTAAATAGCTTAAAATTGGTAGATTTTTATTGTAGTTTAAAAACCGAAAACCAATTCAAATCGATTGTCCAAATCAAAGAAAAACGTCTCAAATTCATAAGATCTTCGTGTACAACGAACTTGGGAAACCAACGTGTTTAATTGAATTCGTCATTGGTAATTTTAGAATATTACTTTTTCCTAAAGGTAATTTTCTAATTTACCCTATAACGTAATCTCAAATAAATCACATATACTTATCTCCACTACATCAAAAATTTTGGCGCCGCTGCCGGGGATCTTGTGTACGATTCGTCTTTGTGGAGATTTGTTGATCGTTGATTTGAAGACCCTTTCCGTCCTCGGAAAGTTTTGTTATTTTTCTATTATATAGTATGTATCGATTTTCTCGTTTTTTTGTGATTAATATATTGTATTACGTAGAACAATAATTTTACATATCTTTCAAATAAGCCTTAGTTGGGATTTCATCACCTAGCTATTGTAGTCGAATCCAAAACAAAAATAAAAGGCAAAATAGATAAATACTAATAATAAGTTTGAACTCGATTTATACAAACTATAAGGTGGGTATAAGGCGACGTGCTATAAAAGGCCGTCTAAGGAAAAAGGTTTTTAAGTGCTTTGTGCCACCTCGTTTCCCCGCTTGCTTGTGCGTATATTGAGAGGGACGACCTATTATTGGTTTGCCGACTCAAGTAGTAATAAATCTTATTTTTGTTGTTTACTTATTGAACCTCGAGACGTTTAGGTTTTCACCTATCGTTTCAAAGTCGACCGAGGGTAATTTACTTCCATAGTAGTTATCCTTATTCCTTGTTTTTTATCGATCATTATTGATTGAGCAATACCAAATAAAATACCAAAAATAATCTTCTTCTTGTCTAATTTCTTTTCTTCAATCCTCTAAATTCTCGTCTTTGTAGTGTATGCAATTACGTTCTTCTCGTCTTGTGATTGATTTTAATAGGCTTGAAAATATTCCTCGTAGAAATAGAAATCGTCAACAACGAATAGTGGAACCCGAGCTTCCACCTATTGTTGTAGAGATGGCCGATAACCGAACAATAGAGGAATTGCTCCGTGCACCCACCGAAGGGTATGGGGAAGCAATCGTTGTGCCGGCTATTTTGGCGGATCATTTTGAGATTAAGACGGGTCTTTTATCGCTCATTCGTGCCGACCAATTTCGTGGCAATGAGACCGATAGCCCGCATTCTCACATTCGGAATTTTAATCGAATTACCTCGACTCTCAAGTTTAGAGATGTGCCGAATGACGTGATTAAGCTCATGCTTTTTCCGTACTCGCTCGAGGGTAATGCTAAGCTTTGGTATGAGAAAGAACCACCGGGTTCGATCTTAACATGGGATGATTTAGTGTCAAAGTTCATGAATTATTTCTTTCCACCGTCCAAGACAACACACTTTAAGAACGAGATCACTAGGTTTGAACAAAAAGTGCATGAATCGTTTGGGGTTTCTTGGGAAAGATTTAAAGATTTGTTGAGACAATGTCCACACCACGGTTTCTCGGAATTGCATCAAATAAATACTTTCTATAATGGGCTTAATATGATTGAACAAGATTCTTTAAATGCCGCCGCGGGTGGTAATCTTTTAAGAAAAACTCCGAGAGACGCGTGGAGAATAATTAAGGATAAGTCTAGAGCAAAATATTCACGAAACACACCGGGTGTTTCCAATGTGAATTCATCTAATCCCGAGATTTCTAGATTGGACTCTAAGATTGATAGTGGATTTGTGACTTTGTTGAGTGAGATTAGGAAGAATCCTCATGGATCGATTAATATGATTGAGAATGTTTGTGTATCATGTGGTGGAGCACATCCTAATTATGCTTGTTTAAACACGGGGTTTGATGAAGCTAGTGCTTTTTCCGCGACGGGAACTTATGGCTCCAACGGTCAAGTTCCTCGTCAAAATCATGTTGCTCCACCGGGTTTTCCACCAGTTCAAAATAGGTACAACAATGGAAACAATGGGAATAATTTTAACCGTGGTAACCAAGGGAATTTCAATCAAGGAAATGGATTTAATGCTAATCAAAACAATCAAGGTTTTCAAGGGAATAATCAAAATGATTTGTCAAGCTACATTAAATCGAATGAGACAAATTTGAAAGCTTTTCAAAATAACATTCAAGGACAAATGGCAACTTTGAAAAACGAGTTTCAAAATACGATTAAAGGGCAAAATAATAAGATTGAGCTTAATCAACAAAGGCTAGAACAAAACCAAAACCGTTTTGAGCAAAGATTAGAGCAAAGTCATAATCGTATGCAACAAAGTTTGGAACAAGGTCAAAATAAATTGCTTTCGATGTTTGAAGGATTCATGTCTAAACCGTCATCTTCTTCGGGTTGCTTACCTAGTAATACCATTCCAAACCCGAAGGGAGAGCTTAAGGCCATAACCGTTTATGATGATTGTGAGAATTTAGACGAAGTTGAAGTGATTGAGTTTAAACCTCCACCTAAGGAAACTTTCCTAGAAGTTACTAAGGCTACTTTGAATGTGATTAGTACCTCGGTTTTCTTTGATTTCTTTCCCGAGAAGTATAAAGATCCGGGTCAATTCTTGATACCTTGTGTTTTCAATGAGCTTGGGGTTTGCAAAGGCCTAGCCGATCTAGGAGCTAGCATAAACATCATGCCTCTAGCCCTTTGGAAGACCATTGATTATGTTCCTCTTAGTACCACTCGTATGATCATTGAGCTTGCTAATGGAACCACCACTCGACCGGTTGGTATAGCGGAAAATGTCATTATGAAAGTGGGAAATTTCTTGTACTTAGCCGATTTTGCTATAGTCGATTATGAGACCAATCCTCGTGTGCCAATTATTTTAGGACGACCATTCTTGTGCACGGCTCAAATTCAAGTTGATATGAGGAAAGAGGAAATTAAATTGTTTTATGGAGATAAAAGCATTGTTTTTAAACCGGAAAAGATTCCAAGATTTGCTCCTAAGAAAGTTGAAAGTGTTAAGCTTGTTGAAACAATTGAAAATGATAAGAAAGCTCTTTTCGATAAAGGTGTTTTTCCTATTTTGGAAACTTCTAATTGTGATAAAGGAAAGTTAAAATAAAATGAAGAAACTTGCTTTGTTGAAACATGTTGTAACCTTTCCTCATCTACACTCACTCCACACGAGGATGATAGTGCTAAGATTGAAAAACAAATAGATGATTACTTGAGTGAGCCATTTGATGCTAGTGAGTTTGTTAGTGAGAATTTTGATCCCGAGAGTGATATTGCTTTAATTGAACAATCTTTGAAAATTGACTCATTTTCACTCTCTTCTATGGATCATGTTGATGTTCCTAAGGCACAATCTTCAATTGAAGAGCCTTTAATTCCTAACTTCACACCGAGTGAGGTTAGTGACTATTCATGTGATAAGTTCATCGATGAACTTTTTGCTATCATTGATCCACTTCCACGGGGAAGTGAAGACGTTTCCGATCTCGAGATCGAGCGTGATTCTTGTGTTTTACCTACCATTCTCGAGGAATTCGCCGATGAATTGCCTTCAAATGAGAATGATGATCTTGTATCCGAGTGTGACACACTCGATACTTTGTTAGATATTTCTTGTGATGACAAGGATGACGACACTTTCGTGACTTACTCAAATCCTCTCTTTGAAGTTTCATTGAACAATAATCCGTTGTTTCAAGAGGATTTTGAGAACATCATACCTCCTACATCTCACAACCTTTGTGATGATGATCTTCTTATGAAGGAGGTTGATGAGTTTCTTTATATAGACATTCCTTCGGAATTTGAGGAAGAGTCTAATGACGGTGATGAAGACTCTTGGTTGGATCACCCGATTTATGATGATGACAATGTTGACCCGGAGGGAGAAATTACTTTTGCTCCTATTATCCTTCCCACTCGCTTTGATCTTAATGTGCGGGTTTTTCATGCGACTCGTTTTGAGTACCATGACCCCTTTATTCACATTCATAAGAGTGAAAAGGTTAACAAAGTCATGCAAGTTGAAACCACTATGGTTGAGACTTTTGTACCACCATTACCATGTGCTTTATATGACTTAGGATTAGCATGGGGGGATGACACCTTGTTGTCTATTCCTTTCTCCACCGAGGACGAGGTATTCGACCCCGGAATTGTTGATTTAGGGAAATCTCGGCCTTTCACCAATGCAATAATTGAAAGACTTTTAATTATCTTGGTGCGAGTTTATCTCGGGGAGCATGCTATATCCATACCATTAGTTGTGACTACCATCTCTTGTTAGAGATTTGTGTTAGAGTTTTATCCTTTCGTTTGTCATCCGACAACGAGGATGAGATCTTTGACCCCGGCATCGCGCTTTATGTTGGTTTCTACTCCAATATGCCGGTTTTTACCATTTTCCCTAAGGACCAATGAATGCGGGGATCGAGTCGAGCTCATGACTCGGTGAACAAAAACGAGTCATTCTATCTTCTTTCTATTTTCTAGCACCTAATAAGGCTTGATCTTTCAAGCTCGTGTTCGTGATTTGTTGTGTTGTGATCTTAGGTATGACCTTAATATTTGAAGACTCTCGTGTTCGGTTTTTGCCGGTCCACTTGATCTTCCATTCTTTGAATGCCAAATAGGGATACACTTTCTTACCCTTGATTTTTATCGACTAACGTTTTATCTTGAGGCATAATTGATAAACGGCTTATAGATTTGCGTACTCTTTCCATGCTAGGAGTTTGCATTAGACTCTTCGTGTTTTAGCAAGGGGGTGTTACTCTTGAGCTAAGAAACATTGAGGACAATGTTTGGTTTTAGCATGGGGGAGTCAATCGATATAATCGCTTGCAATTGCTTTTGTCGTGTCCAAACGTATTGCTTTTCTCATTTTTCAATAAAATTTTAAATTTTTTGTGTAATTTTTAAGTTTTAATAAAGAAAATAAGTGTTTTTGACACGAATGTAGGCTTTCAATAAGAATAGTTTTTGACTCGACTCGGTTTGTAACCTTAGCTTTTCCTTAACGTATTTGAATTAAGTTTTGCTAGGCTATTATATAGGGAGCTTTAAAACGCGAAAGTCTTAATTCATACGAGTTAAGAACAAGAACTTTTCGCAAGCTCCTATAATTGATCCTAGAAAGTCGTCTATCAAGGGAACTTTAAAACACAAATTCTAAAACTTGCAAAAGTATAAGAAGATGCAAGATCCTATAGATGACTTGAAAACCCAAAACTTTGATTTAATAGGCTAAGTATCCATTGATTTCACATTTTTGAAATTTTACAATATGGAGAACAAGAGATGATAGAGCCAATTATAAGTTTGGTATTCTTTCGGGAATTTATGTGAGTTAATTATGAGCCTATTCTCCCATCGCTTGTTAATAAATTTAATTGCAATAAATAAGGTTGAACGATTTGAAAAGTTACTTAGCTTCTAGCCCAAGATCGTTTAAAAGTTGCTCGATATGGATTAGAGTTCATAGCCAAGGCATAACTTATTGAAGCGGGATGCGAAGATTGGCGAGTCCAAAAAGGTCCTAACAAGACATGAGGACTATGTTTTATTGCTAAAGATCTCAAGTGATGTGAAGATTCATTTATCAAAAATCAATATGAAGGATCGAGACATACGACGAAAAGCAAATACTCCCAAAAGTCATGGAGAAGTCTATCCAAAAAGACCATAATAAGGTATGAGGATAAATGAAGCCAAGTCCAAAAAGGAGGCGGATCGTTGTTAATCAAAATCCCAAATAAAGATTGGAGAAAAATGAAGAAGTCGTGGTCCAAGTATGAATCTCTCAAAACTTCAAGTGAAGAAATTCCTATATGAAGAGAAGACCATTATTTCATGAACGTCTCTCAAGGTTGGAAGTATAAAGTCACTGCCAAAGATCGGTCCGAGAAAGGTCTCAAATCGCGAAGCAAGTTATGCCAAGATATGAACTTTATGAGAGCCCGAGAAGCAGTTTTAAAAGATTTTGTCCTTTAGCTAACTATTGATTAAATCGTTCACTTTATTTTCGGCCTAATAAATTATCGAAATAAGTCAACAATGCATCCTCGTGATCATTCAAGACAACAATAAAATATAAGAGATACACCTAGGAATAAGGGAGTCTAAGTGAATAATTAGCCCACATGAGTTCGTGTTAGTCTACCAACTTATAATAACAATGATCTTGTTTTTGCACTTGGCATGCAAAAGTGAAAAGTCGAGGACGATGAATCTATTTGAGATTTTATGATCCTTAAAGTTATTTTATGTAGATTTTCTAAAACAGATCCGGTGGTCTAACATGGTGGTATATGGTGGTGGAAGCCATTGATGAGCTTAGAGAGAGAGAGTGGTTGTGTGAAAGAAAGAAAATGAATTAAAAGTGAAAATGAGACACAAGCAACACCCCTCCTTGGAAGCTAAGGAGGGGTATATATAGTCACACACGCACCTTAAACTATACATTGAACCTAGTCTAGTCTAAGCGTGTGTGACTATGATAACTAACGAGAATTATTAAATGTCGTCACATAAAGTGAGTTTCCAACAATCTTCCCCCATGGGACGACGTGTAGAATTCCTTACAATATTCTTCCTAACAAGTACAAAATGATTAAGAACAAGAGCTTTCTTGAAGCATCCAATGTTGATGAAGTCTTCTGAGGCCTTCGTCTTCAAAACGACTCATCTTTAAAGTAACTTGTAGAAGAAATCTGTAACGGCACGAGCTAAGTAACCCATACACTTCTGGTTAAGGAGAAGCTTCTGAATTAGCTTCCCCCTAATTCATGCCACGTAAACTTGATGTAGAAGCTTTAAATAGCTTCCCCCTAAACCGACAAGCCTCGTAAGCAACTTCAAAGCTTTCAATAAAGCTTAGAATGATTAAGCGCACAGCGGAATCTAACAAGCAAATCCCATCATATAACATGATAATGTTGCTAAGAGGGATTGAAAGTTTGGGGCACACCAAGAAGATCAACAACTTTTCATCTCACGCTTGAATAATTCTTCTTAATTTTTCTTCCCCCTGAGAGTTCAAGTTATGCATACCAGAAAGAATCAAGACACTTCTTCCCCCACATAGTTGAAGAAGGTAAATCAATCCCAATTATGAAGCTGAAATACTGAAGTGGACACTTTATCCCATTCATGAAGCTGACATCGTAACACCAGAGTCAATTAAGTCCCGGAAATGCACATGTCTTCTTCCGGAGATGCACCAGAGTCAATTAAGTCCCGGGAATGCATATAGGATAATGATGATGTTTAATTGCAACAATCAAACAATTAAACCTCGAATCAGTAGTATACCGTTTGGAGATTGATAACGACACGAGTTAAAACACTGATTTTCTCTGCGGCTATGACAAATGCCATCCCGGAATATCTTCAAATCAAAAGAAGGTATGAAGTTCATCACGTGTACTCGTTGTGCGTTCAATGTGTCTTCTTCTTCCCCCTTGATGGTTTCGAAACTCGGAACCATCAATAAATTGTACGCACATGAACCTGAAATCTCGTGAGAATAATAAATAAGCTGAATTATATATTTTGTGAGAATCAGCTGTTGATCGAAAAATCTCTTCTCATAAACTCTCCATGGCCACCTTTACCATCCCACGTGAAAGCAATTTGAAGTGACCACTGAAAGAATGAATCGGATACATCAAACGTGAAGCTGAATAAGAATCCTTCGATCTTGTGACTTAAGCTTGCACTATTGTTGAATGAAGAACGGTGGAGAAATCTCTAAGTACTCAATGCATCACTACAGAAGTCTATAAGCACAACACCTCTTGAAATTATCCACGTCGACTAAGCGCGTGACACTGAGTACAACAATGTAACCCCTTTAAGTGATAGTTAGCCGAGTCATCAACCATCCACCCCGAACCCGGAAACCAGATAACCAAGTCTTCATTCTAGGATTAAGCACGAGCAAGTTATCTTTTAAAAGATAAAATAAATACACGCCTTCAAAAAATCCGTCTTCAACATCACGTAATTAATACTCGATCCAGAAAAATCCGTAGTCACTAAAAAATCGCCCATTTTTTCTTGGTCTCGTCTCAAATAAATTTGTCACATTTGTCACGTCACTTTGTCACAATTTAAGTCTCGTCACTTGTTAAAACCATTAATCAAAATAACATCATTTAAAAAATGATAAGTAATATTTTGAAAAAACAATTTTATTAAACTTTTTGTCACAAGTTTATTAACCTTAAGTCTCGGCCCATCAAAGTCTTCCAAACCCGGTCCAAGTCACACGTCTGGCCCAATCTTTAGAACCCGTCCAACAGTTTTGGGATATAACTCCCAATCCTTAAAAAAACTCACAGTCTAACCCTAAACATAGAAAAATCCGCCTCCCTTTTCTCTCACTACTCCATATCCCCCAGCCTTGTAACCTACGTCCCCTCCATTAATCTTCATCATCTCCAAACAGAATGCTAAAATCATGTAAACCTCGTCTCAATTCAATCTCATATAATCATCAATCGTTTCAAATGAATCAAGTTAGCCTTGCTCATCAAATCAAAACGTAGGCCAGATATAATTCAACCCATGTTCTAACTCAAGGATTGCTAACCCACACTTAAAAACGATATATTACAGATTCAGACCTACTCTAATTTCACATCCTTTATCTTCACGTATAACGAATCAATCTCAACCAATGGTGAATACGAATCGTTTCTACGGCTATAACATCAAGATCTTGTATAAGATCTCGGGTAAGTGAATAGGTTTGATTGCATGTCGGTTTTTGGTGGAAAAAAAAATCGAAACAAAATAAGGATTATAACAAATTTGGTTATGAATCTTCATTTAATTTCGTAAATAAAAATTGGTGCAAAGCCAAACATGGGTCTATGATGATTTTCTATTTCGTGAACAGATCTATAACAGATCTTGACATGCATGTCAATCACTAAATGAATCTGAGATCAAAATGTTTTCTGATTTTATGTTGAGTTTAGAGAGTTTGTAGATGGGATAGGTGTCGAAGGGAATTAGGATAGATGATTGATGGTGTTGAGGAGAAATAAGGTTGGAGAGTTAAATTGGTTCAGTGTAGAGTCGACTTAGTGAGTTAACTGAGTCAACTCGGTAATTACCGAGTTGACTCGGTAATTACCGAGTTGACTCGGTTGTGATGGTATTGATTTTGGTCACACTTTTGGTTCACAAGATTTTAAAACACATGGTCCATCGGAATGTCAAAAAACAATCCCATCGGAATATTTTTCAAAATAGTCCATCGGAATGTTTTTGTGGTCACCATCGGAATGAAAGAAACATCCCATCGGAATGGCTTAATCTGAATCCCCATCTGAATCCCAATCTGAATGTTCAATCTGAATGACCAAATAAATAGTCTAATCGGAATGTCCTGCTCGGAATCCCCATCTGAATCCCAATCTGAATGTTCAATCTGAATGACCAAATAAATAGTCTAATCGGAATGTCCAATCTGAAAAGGGTTTTGAAGAAACCGAAAATGGTGGATCTGCAAACTTTGTCCTTATCTATTTGCATAAACAAGAAATAAAGAGACCCAGAAATAGTGACCAGATTTGAATTACTTTGACCATGATATGATGAAACCGAGAGAGTATTAATTAATAAATTGAGACCCCAAAACCTGTGACTGTTTGGACAGATTGGACAAAAAAGAAGACGTGACAAAAAACTTTTGTGACAAAATGGACCAAAAAATATTATAGAACGAGACATAAAAAATTAGACCACCAAATCGAATATACAAACACGATCCAAGGATGGAACCGAGGCTCTGATGCCAAATGTAGATTTGCTAAAATAGATCCGGTGGTCTAACATGGTGGTATATGGTGGTGGAAGCCATTGATGAGCTTAGAGAGAGAGAGTGGTTGTGTGAAAGAAAGAAAATGAATTAAAAGTGAAAATGAGACACAAGCAACACCCCTCCTTGGAAGCTAAGGAGGGGTATATATAGTCACACACGCACCTTAAACTATACATTGAACCTAGTCTAGTCTAAGCGTGTGTGACTATGATAACTAACGGGAATTCTTAAATGTCGTCACATAAAGTGAGTTTCCAACAATCTTCCCCCATGGGACGACGTGTAGAATTCCTTACAATATTCTTCCTAACAAGTACAAAATGATTAAGAACAAGAGCTTTCTTGAAGCATCCAATGCTGATGAAGTCTTCTGAGGCCTTCGTCTTCAAAACGACTCATCTTTAAAGTAACTTGTAGAAGAAATACTGTAACGGCACGAGCTAAGTAACCCATACACTTCTGGTTAAGGAGAAGCTTCTGAATTAGCTTCCCCCTAATTCATGCCACGTAAACTTGATGTAGAAGCTTTAAATAGCTTCCCCCTAAACCGACAATCCTCGTAAGCAACTTCAAAGCTTTCAATAAAGCTTAGAATGATTAAGCGCACATCGGAATCTAACAAGCAAATCCCATCATATAACATGATAATGTTGCTAAGAGGGATTGAAAGTTTGGGGCACACCAAGAAGATCAACAACTTTTCATCTCACATGATAATGTCTTTGCAAAATAAAATGTCATAAATTGAATAATGGTGTAGTTATATTTTTATTTTATCATTGCGTGAGGACACGACAATTGCTTAGCATGGGGGAATTTGATATGAGTGATTTTACTCATATCATTTGTATAAAAAAAACAATGAAATATTGCACAAAATATATCAAATATGCCTTGTATATGCTTGTTTCTTGTTTGAATGTGTGTAGGTACCAAGTTCATGAAAACCGACGAAAACCGGCACGAGAATGAAGAAAAAGATCATAGAAGCCAAAATCGAGCTCGACTCTAGAGGATTTAATAAATTGACAAGGATTTTGGTCAAGTGGGGCCCACAATGGGGTAAATGGGCTAAAAGGCCCATTAAAGTTCAAGTTAATATTATGATGTGAATCAAAAGAGCCCATTAGGCCCATATAGGGATTAATATAAACGGATGGATTGTTTAAATGGGTCATTAGCCCAAATCAGTGAATAATTAAGAATTAAGAGGCGTGTTTTGGGCCTTGGACCCATTAGGGTTTTGTTTCGGTTATAATACATTTTAAACTCACTTTTCACCATTCCATTTTTCTCACCAAACGTGTTTTCTCACCACATAAAATAATCAACCGTCACCCCCACTCCCATTCACTCATTCCCATTAAATTGTCCCACTCGTTTCTTTTCACACACTCCCTCTCACATTAATTAAATAAAAAAAACGTTAGTTCCTATGTGTATTCATCCTCCCCATTTACCTTCTTTCCAAAAAAAACCTGTAAAACTTTACTGTGCAAAAAACCCTAGATGGTAAAAAGTCCTTATTATTTAGGGCTTTTTATCTATTCTTTTAATTCATACCAAGGGATTAAAACCCCCAAACTTATAGGAAGAGAAGAGATGGAATAAGAGAGCTACGTGGCCGATTTTGATTTGAAGAAACAACTCATCATTCCTTTTCCACCAATCAGAGGCTTTAAAAGAAACACAACTAGCACACGGATGCCACGTTGGCAATCCGTGTGCTAGATTGTATCATCTCAACCATCAGATCAAAGAGAGAGAAGAAAAGTGAAGATCAAAGGCTCAGATTAAAGAGGAATATTCCATGGAAGATTCGGATATTCGTCACCAACAAGCCATTGGGGAGGCTATAAAAACCCCCAATTATCTTGTAAAAATCATCCTTCTTTTACTTTTGTTGTTATTCTGTCAAAATAGTTGTAGAATTAGTTCTTATATTTTTCTTTAAATCTTGTAATTTCTTTTGAAGATTAATAAAAGATTAGTTTAATTCTTCACAAAAGTGTCTCGTTCTATTACTATTTTAAGTTTTTATGAATAAATTTTATTTACTGTTTTACATGATAACAATTGAGATGTTAGATTTAAACTAATTGATAGTTTAAGTTTGATATTGTAAGTAAAAACTGGATATAATATTTTCCCTACTGGAAAATATTCATAAAAAAATGGAGGTTCGTTTTGGTAACATTTGATGGTCTTGGTGGTTCGAATGGTGTTAAATGGTGAATGATGGTTCTACTTTCGATTCTTAGGTAGCTCAACGCTAGCCTACTACTCAAAGGCTATCGACCAAAGGTTCGACTTCATTAATTCTTCTGTTTCTTTAGAGTAAATTTTAAATCTGATTTAGAAGTAAGTACCATGATGATTTACGATTCTGATTTGAGTTATTTGCTTTGTTTTGTTAATAAATGCTTGATTTACTGTAATACTTGATGGTAAAATGAATTTGAGTTTGGTTTGTATGCTATATATCTGTTAATTTTAGACTAAGTCATATTATGGTTATTACTGCTTAAAGTTAACGGTATCTTGCATTTAAAGTGTATGGGATTGATTGTGTATGCACTCTGAATGCTATGGTGTGGGGTTTTACCCATTAGCCGTTTAACTTGTTTTTGGCTTTAAGATGTTAAGGTGCATCATATGATTGGACCTGTTTTATTTGATAGTTGCTCTTAAAGATTGGACTTAATATTTTGTTATTTTTGAACTTAAGTTTGCTGAGCTTTGTATAATGACTGAGACTTAAGGTCTGATTATATTGAGTAGATTAATTAGGATTGAGTTCTATTAGATAATTTGAGATAATGTTGGATACTTGCAGAATGCTGATTTGTAGTGTTATCTGAATGCATAGTCTTACTTTTCAGTTGTTTAGTTTCGTTTTTTTATATCTCTGCTGAGTTGTTGTTAATTGAATTTGTTAGCTTGAAATTGTTGGATATAATTTACTGCTTTCTGATAATTATTCTACTATCTGCTTAACAGATCCCAACGATTTGAATAAGCTCAAAAGCTGTTGTCCTCTCAGCTTAAGCCAATAAGCTTGTCAAAAGTCTTTCCTAAGACTTCTTTTTAGTAATATGTCAAAAAGTTTAATTTCCAAAAAATATGCAACTTAGGGGTTTCGAACTCGAGACCTCTCCTTTGATTGTCTAGCGTGTTAGCCATCTGGGCTACATGCTGTTTTGATTTTATTATCAGGAATATCCTTAATATAGTGTTAGTTAGACTGTCAGATTTTGCACGTCTAGTTTAAGTAAATTAAGGTTACGTTTTTTTAATTTAAACTTTTAAAACGTTTTTATTAAATTTAAATAGGGTAATTAGTTCATTATCAATTAATTAGATTTTCTTATAGATATAGATTTATATAAAATTTAGTTTTAAAATAGATTAGTTTAAAAAGTAATTTTAATAAAGTTTAATTAGTTTAAAAAAGTGTAATTAGATTTTTAAATAGATTAAAAGTTATTTTTAATAAATAGATTTATTTTTATAAATTTTGAATTAGATTAACTATTAAATAGTGTTTTAATTTTTAAGTAGTTAATAGAGTGTAGAATTTAAAATAGGCGGGGTTTATGATTCATGCACTTTAGGTTTATTTTAAATAGCTTAAAATTGGTAGATTTTTATTGTAGTTTAAAAACCGAAAACCAATTCAAATCGATTCTCCAAATCAAAGCAAAACGTCTCAAATTCATAAGATCTTCGTGTACAACGAACTTGGGAAACCAACGTGTTTAATTGAATTCGTCATTGGTAATTTTAGACTATTACTTTTTCCTAAAGGTAATTTTCTAATTTACCCTATAAATTAATCTCAAATTATCACTATACTATCCACGACACATCATTCACACAGTTAAGCTCCTTAGATTTCTCTATGTCTATCGGCAAAGATTGAGCAACCTTGTCACTTGGCTGACGCTGTTTTGATTGTAAATTCAATCGAAAATTCTTTTCAAAGTTTGCATCATCGATATTAACACCTTCGAATGACGTTTCAAAGATTTCTTGAATAAATTGTTGCTTGCATTCAAGCGAAATACAATGTGTTTGAATCTCATCAAAACGTTTTGAAAGCGAAGAATATGAACCTTGAAGCTTTAAAAATTTAGCGTCAGATTCGTGACAAGTACTATCTACCACATTATCCATAGATTCAACATTATGCACAATAGAATCATTATCAACACTTTTATTCACACAGACAAAAACTATATCATGAGACATCACTTGCTTCAGAAGCTGATCATTTTGGCGTGAAACCCGTTCTATTTCAAGTAAACTGTTTTCAAAAGCATCTTCCATTTCATTGAAAACACGTCTAACTTCTTCTATTTCCAAAAACAAATCTTGATCAAGATTACTAAGACAAGCCTTAACATTGTCTACAAACGGAACAATTTCATCTCGGAACGCAGCTCTAGTGTGCTCAAAGTTCCATTCACCTTCCGTTATGGCCGAATCCGTCGTACGTTCCAAAATGACCTTGTCAAAATCGGCTAAGTGTTGGTGAACCGCATTTAAGTTAACAGACGCCTTGCTTACCGGTGGAATTAACTTAGTTAAATCCTGTTTGACAAGTGTAGGAGACGTACTAGGAAGGTTTTCATTTGACAAACTTTGGGGCACAAGAACTGTTAATTCTACTAATTCCTTTTGTAAGCGAATGCATGTCTTTTTCGAAAATTGATCTTTGTTATGTTGATCATAATCAATTGTATGGAATTTTGAAAGCATTTTAGAATGAGTTTCATCCGCAAGTGATTGTGTCTCCCCAGTACTACGAACAAAAGGTGCTTCTTTCGATTTGCCAATTATGGTCATATCATAAAGACCGGGAATATATTCCTGAGCTTGTTTTGCATAACCTGGATTAGGTGGTAAATCTTAAAGACGCTTAAGTTCGAGTTCTTTAAATGATTTAGTTAAAAGATGAACCTTTTCTGTGGAAGCGTATTGTTTTAAAAGCTGTTGTTCTTTAAATTTAAGAAGTTTGGTAGCATTAATTTCCGATTCAACCTTTTTAGACTCGAGAGTTTCGAAATCCATTTTAAGTTTCTGAAAATCATTGACGACCGACTCTTTTTCTTTTAATTCATTGGAAAGATTAGCTTTTAATAATTCTATTTCTTTCAAGTGTTCAATCTTTTCAAAACGAAATTGGTCAAATTCAGAACATATTATTTTCACTTCTTGAGGGACCATTTCAAAAGTTTTGACCTTTTCTTTATGCAACGCAAGCTCAACAGTTAGGGTGGAATTCGTATCTACGGATTGTCTGAGGGCCATATGCATTTGATCAATAATATGTTTAGGCACCATGACCAAATCATGTTGAGCATAAGATTCTGATGAGACTGCTTTTATACATAGTCCCATCGTCCAAAACGGGCTTAAAATGCATAAAATATCATTAAAACTGCCAAATATATGCTCGTGTTTGTTGCTTGTGTATTTTAGGTACGGATATTGAGGAAAAGACAAAAAGATCACAAGAATCAATCAAAAACGAACACGGGAAACGAAGCCGCACAATGAACCGGGCCCAAGTATGGAATTTACAAAAATGCCCTTGAAGAATGGAATATTGGCAAGAATGGTCCCTCAAGAAATGAAGACTTGTCATTTTATACCCCTGTAAATCCTCAAAATTACTTGTGGGTCCCTAAAATATCAAGATTGTACAAGTTCATTCCTTGGAGAATGAAGAATTTACATTTAAAGTCCTTGTTTTAAGTTTGAAAACTTGATTGTGCCAAAATGACAACTTTGGCAAAGTTTTTACAAAGGAATAAAGATTATTTGCTGTTTATTTCAAAGTGAAGACAAAAGGGAACTTGAGGGGGTATTTCTGCCCAGACAAACAACTTTATCCCTCCAACCACAAGCCTACACGTCACCTATAACCCGACCCTACCCATTTACCCAAACCCATGTCCGTCCAAACCCAACCCAAACCCACCAACCAGTTTATTAATAAACTGGTCAAACAGTCAACTAATTTTCCCACCCAAACACTTTTTTAAAACACACTTAATCCCAAAACGGATTAAAACATCCCTTAATCACCCTTAAACCCTAAACACTCCCCAGGTCAGATTAAACTAAAAACAAAGGGGTTTTTGTTTAGCTCCTCCAGATCTTTGATTGACCTCACCCACTACCCATCCCACACCCAAAACGTGAACCCAACACACCCATGTGTTGGGTAGGACCCTCCCCTCCCCCGTCTCTTTCACACAAAACCCCAAAGGAGACAGCATCAACGTTTGAATCTTATTCCTTGGTCCCCAAGACCATTTTGGACGTCTAAGATCAAAACAAAGCAGTTGGCATCTAACAACATCACATGGGACACATTTTGACCAAGATTCCCAAGGGCTTTTAAGGAATTTCAAGGATTAGGGTTTTGCCATTGTATTATTTTATTCATTTAGACTAGAAGCTTCTATTCAGTTGAATAAATACAAGCCGTATGTGGCATTGTATCTTTGTTCCAGTTTTAGCTTTCAACATTTGTAATCCCTTTTTATAAATTTATAAAGTTGGTATTTTTGTTAAATTGTAATTCCTTTTATGATTTTAAAAGTTGGTATGTGATTGAAAGCTAATTGAGTTCCATGTTTGTGATTTAAGTTCAAAGATTTTCAAAATTCATTCTTGTTTTCAAGTTTCTGAAAAAGGTTGATTTTTGGTAAAATCTTGTTCCCAAGATTTGGATTTCGAAGTTTTTAAGTGGTTTGTTTAATTGTTTTTGAAAGAAAAATATTTGAGAAATTATTTGAAAAAGATTTAAAAGGAGAAAGTTAAAAACAGATTATTGGTATATTGTGTTTCTACATTGTTCTTAGCAGGTAACACTTGAGGCTTTTTGACTGTTCTTCCAAGGATCTGCTCAGGCCCCAGCCTGATAGGAGGTGGCAAAGCAGCCATTGTGAGACCTGGATGTAGGTCCCACAAGGTAAAACCCTTGTTAACTTATTTTCAGTTTTCACGTGTATGATTTATGAGATTATGTGATTTTGCATGAAAGTTGTTCAAGTGTGTTGTATGGTTTGATTATGCTCATTTAGGGATGGTATGCATGTTACAAGTTGTTTCAAGCAGATTTGTGTAGTTTATAATAGGTTTACTTTGATAAAAGTGAGTTTCTGAATTTTAAGGAGTGTTTGGATTAGGGTCTGATCTAGGGTAGATGATATAAATTTTGTTTTAAAACCTGTTTTTATCACTCATTGGGTTGTTATTATATGATATAGGTATTTGGGTTTCAGTTTGGTGAAGTTTAAATCAAGTTTGTATGATAAAAATTGGGAAATAGCACACTAAACAGTCAATCCTTTGTACTGCTTGGTTTGTGAGGAATTTTTGCCACCAATCTTGCTCATTGTTAGATATTAGGCTCATCTAGGGTTATTGATAGTTTTTATGTGACTTGGTGAAATTGTGTACAAGTTTTTGAGGTCTGAAATTCGTTTTTGTGCAAGTTGCATCAGCATACTATTCATCAGATACCATAAGCCTTAATTAGTAACATTTGTGTGCCTTTTGTGTTGATTTTTGTGAAGTGACTTGCTGATTTTTGTGTTGTTATTGACTCCCTATACTCAACTGAGTATAGGGGTGCCTTATTGTCCAAAATAAGCTCTCAATATAAGCTTTCCTAAGCTTATAGCTAATCTGAACAAAAAATTGCACTAGCAGTGGGAAAAAGGTTCCCCCTGCTAATATACAAGTTAGTACTGCTTCACTGCTGGACAAATCCATAGCACATGTCACTATCAGTTTTCAACATTTTTTGTCTTTAGTGATCAAAAATAGGATTTAGGGTTTGAAATTTGTTTCAATATTTTTCTAATTTTATTTGTGATTTTTTAGTTTAATTAGAATTTTTATTACTGTTCATTTGCTATTTTTTAGGTTAAGTAGCTATTTTTAATACTTTTTATTATTCTGTTTTTGGCATTTAGTGTAAAAAATTGTCATTTTTCAGTTTTAAAAATTTTCATAGACTTAGAAAAATAATTTAAGATTTTTGGTTTAAAAAGTTTTTACTGTTCACTTTTTAATTATTTTTTAGAATTAAATTAGTTTATTTAGGGTTTTAATTCAAACTGTTTTTGTCTTCTAATGAAAAATTTAATATTTTTCAAACTTTTTCATTTTTTATTGTTCATTAGAGTAAATTAGGATTTTTAAAAGTGTCAAATTATTTTTGGCATTATTTTATTATTTTTTATGATTATTTTAGTTTAAAAATAGTTTTAAGTGTTTTAAAAATAGAAAAATAGTTTTTAAAATTTAGGAAAAATACTTTTTAGTCTTTTAATAATATAAGTAACTTATTACTTCAATAAAATATTATTTTGGACATTTTGATTAATTATATTTAATTTTAGGGCTTTAATTAGCATTTAAAATTAAATATTTAATTAATAAAAGGTTTCAAAATATTTTTATTGGATTTTTATTCTTATTTATATTATTTTAGACTTAGCTTTAGCTTTTAATTATTTTTTTAGGTTAAAATTTTTAATTTTGTAGTTTTTACGGTTTTACGTGAACGATCTTTTCGTCTTAGCTCGATCCGTCTTCGTAACTGTCATTCTCTTCTCACCCCATTTCTATTTTCTCTTCTCATAACAATAAAATCAAAAAGAAAATCATTTCATTACACAACGCACTAGCCTCCTCGAGAACGAACTCACTTCATTTGGGTCATTTACACACGGTTTTCCTAAATCGTCGTGCACTTACCACTATTTTGTTGCTCTTTTCCTAAAGGGTAGCAAAAACACTACAATCATTTTGGCGCCGCTGCCGGGGAGGCGTGTTGTGTTTTATTGAACAATTGTTGTTTTTATATATAGCCATAATAATTATTTGTATTAGTAGCACTCTACTAATACGTATTATCGTTTTTTTCGTTTTTTGTGAATACTATTACTATATTGTATACGTAGAACAATAAATTCACAAGTACTCCAAATACGTGAGAAATCACAACCTTGACTTGGGAGGTCATTACCCAGTCATTGTATTCGAATCTCAAACCAAAGAAAAAGGCAAAAATAGACAAATACTTTCGTGAAGCTCGATTTTGAAAATACAAACTATAAGGTGGGTATAAGGCGGATATTATAAAATATATCCTAAGGAAAAAGGCTCTTAAGTGCTTCGCGCCGCCTCGTTTCCCCGCTTGCTTGCGAGTATTTGATTTTGAAAGCTAATCGAGGGTTTTGCCGCCCAAAGTATTACTAAGTATCATATATATTTTCTTGGTTTCCATTGATTAAACCCTCTTGAACGATTTGGTGTTCCACCATCGTTCTGAAGTCATCGAAGGCGTTCACTTCACGTGATCGTTTTCATTCCTTGAGGCTTCTTTAATCGAGAGATTTGATTAAGGAGGAGATTTGTAGATTATTGTCTACCTAATACAATTCCAAAATCCAAAAAAAAGTAAAAACAATCAAAAATCCAAAAAAAATTGAAAAAGTTAATAACACCAAAAGAGTCTTCTTTGCTCGTCCCCTCGTTGTACGTGACGTTTATACTAACTCGTAATCAAGCAAAACGTGCACGTAAACGAAAGAACAAAACTCCCACTCCAAACAATTCTAGTGAGGAGTCTCCTATTGACGAACCCATTGTAAGAGAAGCACCAACCATGGCGAATCGAACTATGATGGAGTTACTTCAAGCACCCACCGAGGGTTATGGAGAAGCTATTGTGATTCCCGCTATACTTGCGGAGAATTTTTAGGTGAAAACGGGTTTGTTGTCGATGATCCAAAACAACAAATTCCGTGGTGATGAGAAGGACAATCCACACAACCATATCCGCCAATTCAATCGTCTTACCGCCACTTGCAAATTTAAGGATGTCTCGAATGACTCGATTAAGATGATGCTTTTTCCGTATTCCTTAGCGGGGCCCGCTAAAATTTGGTTAGAGAAAGAGCCACCCAATTCTATATTGACGTGGAAGGATCTCGTTTCAAAATTTGTGAACCAATTTTTTCGGCCCTCTAAGACTACGCATTTGAAAAACGAGATTTCAAAGTTTTCACAAGAATCAAATGAAAGTTTTTAAACGGCTTGGAATAGGTTTAAGGAAATGTTACATGAATGTCCTCATCACGGTTTTTCCGACTTGCACCAAATTGACACGTTTTACAATGGACTTAATGATCATGAAAGAGATTATTTAAATGCCGTCGCGGGTGGTAATTTTTTGTGTAAAACGGTCGAGGAAGCTTTGGTGATAATTGAGAATAGGTCTAAGGTTTATAGCCCTCGTAACACACCGAGTGTTGCCAAATTGGGCTCGTCATCGTCTCGTAGCATTAATGCCTTACATGATGAAGCAAATGAAGAAAATCGGTTTTTTGATAGATTTGCTAACCTTATGTCTCATTGGAAAGCTCAAGAAGCTTCGAATTTCTCTTCGGTTAAAGCGGTTTCTAAGAGTTGTTTGTCGTGTGGTGGAGCTCATGATCTTTCCGAGTGCATTACCGCGGATGGTAACACTTCGAGTGCTTATGTAGCCACGGGAACTTATAACCAAAACGGTCAAGGTTCCCGCCAAAATCAAGCTCCACCAAATCAAAATGCTAATAACTATCGAAACAACAATCAAGGTGGTAATTATCAAGGCAATCAACGTAATTACAACAAGGGTAATTATCAAAGTGGAAATGGGCAAATTTCAAACCAAAACCAAAACCGTGATTTTCAAACTACCACACAAGGTTTTCAAAATGATCACACCAAAAATCTTCAAGGAGAATTTTTGAATTATGCTAAAGCAAACGATGCTAAGTTTGACAATATGCAACGTGAAATGGTTAGCTTAAGATCCGAGTTGAAAAACGAGCTTAAAAACGAACTTGCTAATGAACTTAAGACTCATGCAAATAAAATGGAAGGAAATGTTCAACGACTCCAACAAAATCAACAAAAAATGGATCAAGGTCAACATGAGATTAAGCAAGAATTGTTAAAAGCGGATGCTAGGCAATCTAAGTTTGAAGACCGTATGGGAAAAATGTTTGAAGCTATCATATGTAAACCTTCTTCTTCGGGTGGTCTTCCTAGTGATACCATCGTGAACCTGAAAGGAGAATTGAAGGTTATTACCACTCGTAGTGGTAAAACTTTCAAAGAACCCATTTCTCATCCAAGTACTTCTATGGAGAAGGAAAAAGAGAAAGAACCCGAGGTGGTGGTCCAAAAGGAGCAAATTCCTAGCCCACGAAGTACCGCTCAAACCACACCTACGGTTGAACCAATACCAATAGTGGAACCCGAGATTCCAAGGCCTATGCCTATGCCCCAACCCACACCACCCTTACCTTACCCTTCAAGACGAGACAAGGAAAAGGCACAAGAACGAAATAATTATCAATTTGAACTTTTTATGAAAATGTTTCGTGACTTGCATTTTAATATAAGTTTTGCCGACGCCTTGGTCATGATGCCTCGATTTGCCGCGAACTTCAAAAGTATGTTGAATAACAAAGAGAAATTGCAAAAATCGTCTAGTTGTTCATCGGTTTTTCTTAGCCGCATACCTCAAAAAGTCGGTGATCCCGGCAAGTTTTTAATCCCATGTGCTATACAAGACATGGAAGAATGCTACGCCTTGGCCGATCTTGGTGCTAGTATTAATTTGATGCCTCTTGAGATTTTTAAATCGCTCAATCTTCCCAATCTCACTCCTTCAAGAATGTCAATCGAGATGGCCGATCATTCTACGATTCTAGCTTGTGGAGTAGCCGAGGACGTCTTCGTGAAAGTTGGAAAGTTCTACTATCCCGTGGACTTTATTGTTGTTGATATTCCTATCGATCCTAAAGTTCCTCTAATTTTAGGTCGATCATTTTTGGATACCTCGAGAGCACTCATCGATGTGCATGCTAGGAAAATCACTCTTCATTTCAATGAGGAAGAACTCGTCATAAATGCAACTCAAAACTCCACACTTTCTCATGTGTATTCTATCACGTCTTTGTACAATGTTAGTTCCATCAAAAACATTTGTAAAAGGATTTCAAAAAGAGTTTTAGAAGTTGTTGATAAAAATGAAGTTCCGTCCCCTCCGCCGGTGGAGGTTAAGAGTGTTAAGCCTACGATTCCAATTGTGAATGATTCTTCGGATGATGAATATGTTGATCCCGATGGGGGAGTTTTCTTTGTTGACAAACGTTTTGAGAACTTACCACCACCTTTACCAAAACGGTTTTCAAATGTGAGAATTCTTAGTGTGACTAACATTGCTTTAGAAACACCAAATATTTTTGACATAATTAAGTCGGGTTTTCATAAGGAGAGTTTAAAAGATGAAAAAGGAAAAGATTTTAAATTGGATTTAAAAGATTTTTCTACAATTCTAACTCCGTCATCACCACGTGTATTGAGAACTACAAGCTCGTCTTCTCCTTTTGACGATGCTTTGTGTGGACTTAGCGTGGGGGAAGCCCCTTATGTTCCCTCTCCTTTCTCCACCGAGGACAAGATATTTGATCCCGGAATTGCTTATAAAAGGAAATCTCGGTCTTCCACCGATGCAATAAATGGAAAATCTTTCTATTTGATTGGTGCGAGTCTACCTCGAGTAGCTCATGTTTTTTATGACTTACCCATTGTCCCACCCTTCTATTTCTTCTCATCTATTTTCTTGAAACCCTTTGGGGTTATGTTGACACATGATGGAGTGGCGTTGATTTGTTTTTCCAATGAAAACGAGAACGCCATCTTCGATCCCGGTATTTTGCACCATCAAAGGACTTAGTCCTTAATACCGGTTGTTTTTGGGCCTTGTTTATCATGTAAGCCCCACTAAAAATTGACCATACCAAGAATATCCCTAAATGATCACATTTATGGGGATTCGAGTCGAGCTTTTGACTCGATTATCAAAAACAAGGTGCCTCGTGGGGGAGACCCATGCTTATCCATGTACATATTATTGCTTTCTAATTAGTTAATGTGAGGGGATTTGTGCCCTTCCAACCTTTGTTCCGTGGTTGTTTGTGCATTGTGGTTTTTAGATCATGATCTTCACGATTGGAGCCTCTCGTGTTCGTTTTATGGGAGCACTCGATTGTTTGCTTTGAAGACATTTCTCAATATCCAAATGATATATCCTTTTGATGTTCTAACCTTAGGTTTTTAGCACACTTCATAAACGGCTATTAATTTATTGGTTACACCCTTTCCATGCTAGATTAGGCATTCGACTACGTCTCTAGTATGGGGGTGTTTGCACCTCTAGACTCGAAACATTGAGGACAATGTTTAACTTTAGTATGGGGGGGGGGGTGAATAGATACTTGCCTTGCCAAACCTTCACGCTTTCCAAAGTTTATCTTTTTGTCTATCGTTTTGTTGCAAAATAAGGCTAAAAATGGCCAAATTTTAAATTTTTTCTCATGTTTTATAAGTGTTTGAAGACACGAATGTAGATTTTCCGATGGCGAGAATAAGAGTAATTTTTGACTCGACCGTGCGTGTTGAGCACTTAGCTTTGATTCCTTAACTTCACATTAGGCTAAGTCTCTTAACTGAGGACGAGAAATGATAGAGTTAATTATAAGTTACTATGCTAAACGTAGAGTACTCGTATTCTTTCAAAAACTCATGTGTTCTCGTTGTTTGCTTATTCTCCCTTCGCATGTAAATATTTTTTGCTTAATAAATATTGACTTAGCGGTTTAGTTAGGATTGTTGGGTTTCTAGTCTTTTCTAGTAGCTTCCGTGTAATTAAACTGGGAAGACATTAAGGTATCGCCAGCGTCACGGTTTTGAAGTATTGGCACCCGAATAATCAAAAGCTTCACCCAATAATAAGATTTCAAGTGCACACCTAAATCTAGCAAACAAGTTGAAGCCCCACAAGGCCTAAAATCTATGCAAAATTGAAAGTGAATCAAGCCTTAATCTTCGAAGCTTTAAAGATCCAAAATTCGCTTTAGCGTGAGGATATACGTCTTTGGCTAATAAAACCACCGATGAGGCGGATAATAAAAGGCAAGGCAAGACCGAAGTCATAATAAAAGCTTCATGGCGAAGTTGAATAAAAGATGGAGGTAAACCAAAGATAATAAGGCCCTTCCGTTAGGGGGCGTATAAAAGTCTTGGTAATAAGTCTCATGTTCAAAACCGTTATAAAACCGTGTTTATCGTTTCTTCTTGTCAACTTAATTTTTTGACATCGTTGTCTATTAGGAGGGGTTATTGATTTGATGGTCTTAGTTACACCGTTAGGACTCTATTTTTAGACCTAAATCTCTATTATCGCATAAGTCAAACAATGTATCCTCGTGAAACATTTAAGACAAAATAAAATATAAGAGATACAACTTAGGAATAATGGGAGGATAAGTACGTGATTAGGGCATATGAGTAGTGTTATCATTACTAACTTATAATGACAATGATCTCGTTACACGCTTGGCATGGAATTAGGGTGAAAATCGAGGACGACGAAATTATTTCTAACGAAGCATTCACGTGTTCTTATTCTATGAACCTAAACGTCCCATTTTGCGATGAAAATCATACATTATGTCTATAACACAAGTAGTAGTAATAGTAGTAGTGTAGCTAGTTTATCATTCAATAAAGTGAATAAAAATGAATTTTGGAAGTGCTACGATACTTTATTCTAGCATTGCATGAGGGCACGGCAATGGTTTAGTATGGGGGAGTGATGAGACTGCTTTTATACATAGTCTCATCGTCCAAAACGGGCTTAAAATGCATAGAATATCATTAAAACTGCCAAATATATGCTCGTGTTTGTTGCTTGTGTATTTTAGGTACGGATATTGAGGAAAAGACAAAAAGATCACAAGAATCAATCAAAAACGAACACGGGAAACGAAGGCGCACAATGAACCGGGCCCAAGTATGGAATTTACAAAAATGTCCTTGAAGAATTGAAGATTGGCAAGAATGGTCCCTCAAGAAATGAAGACTTGTCATTTTATACCCCTGTAAATCCTCAAAATTACTTGTGGGTCCCTAAAATATCAAGATTGTACAAGTTCAGTCCTTGGAGAATGAAGAATTTACATTTAAAGTCCTTGTTTTAAGTTTGAAAACTTGATTGTGCCAAAATGACAACTTTGGCAAAGTTTTTACAAAGGAATAAAGATTATTAGCTGTTTATTACAAAGTGAAGACAAAAGGGAACTTGGGGGGGCATTTCTGCCTAGACAAACAACTTTATCCCTCCAACCACAAGCCTACACGTCACCTATAACCCGACCCTACCCATTTACCCAAACCCATGTCCGTCCAAACCCAACCCAAACCCACCAACCAGTTTATTAATAAACTGGTCAAACAGTTTACTAATTTTCCCACCCAAACACTTTTTTAAAACACACTTAATCCCAAAACGGATTAAAACATCCCTTAATCACCCTTAAACCCTAAACACTCCCCAGGTCAGATTAAACTAAAAACAAAGGGGTTTTTGTTTAGCTCCTCCAGATCTTTGATTAACCTCACCCACTACCCACCCCACACCCAAAACGTGAACCCAACACACCCATGTGTTGGGTAGGACCCTCCCCTGCCCCGTCTCTTTCACACAAAACCCCAAAGGAGATAGCATCAACGTTTGAATCTTATTCCTTGGTCCCCAAGACCATTTTGGACGTCCAAGATCAAAACAAAGCAGCTGGCATCTAACAACATCACATGGGACGCATTTTGACCAAGATTCCCAAGGGCTTTTAAGGAATTTCAATGATTAGGGTTTTGCCATTGTATTATTTTATTCATTTAGACTAGAAGCTTCTATTCAGTTGTATAAATACAAGCCGTATGTGGCATTGTATCTTTGTTCCAGTTTTAGCTTTCAACATTTGTAATCCCTTTTTTAAATTTATAAAGTTGGTATTTTTGTTAAATTGTAATTCCTTTTATGATTTTAAAAGTTGGTATGTGGTTGAAAGCTAACTGAGTTCCATGTTTGTGATTTAAGTTCAAAGATTTTCAAAATTCATTCTTGTTTTCAAGTTTCTGAAAAAGGTTGATTTTTGGTAAAATCTTGTTCCCAATATTTGGATTTCCAAGTATTTAAGTGGTTTGTTTAAGTGTTTTTGAAAGAAAAATATTTGAGAAATTATTTGAAAAAGATTTAAAAGGAGAAAGTTAAAAACAGATTATTGGTATATTGTGTTTCTGCATTTGATGAGATGGCATTTATACATGATCTTATCGTTCTTTTCGGGCTTTAAATGCATAAAATATCATCAAAATACCATGTATATGCTTGTGTTTGTTTACTTGTGTATTTTAGGTATGGATATCGTGAAAAAGACAAAAGATCACAAGTTACAAGGAAAAACGGATACGAGAAACGAAGCCGTACAAAGAACCGGGCCCTAATCATGGAATTCTCAACAAAATACCTTGAAGATTTGAAGACAAACAAGATTGATCCTCATTTATTGAAGAAATAACACTTAAAACCCTTGTATATTCATAATTACAAGTTTGGTCCCTTAAGTTTGTCAAAATTACACAAAAGGTCCTTCAACTTTGAAGAAATGGTAAGATTAGTCCCTCAACAAATCAAAACTGCCAACAATGGTCCCTCATAAAGATTAATATACAATGAAGACCTTTGAAGATCAAGAATGTCCAAGATCAGCCCTTGAATTATCCAAAAATGGCAAAAAATAACCCTTGAAATCCCTTTTCCAAAGTTTTGTGCCAAAAGTGACAAATGGTGAAAGTTAATATAAAGGGGAACACGTTTTCTAAGCTGAAATTCTTTGTTTACCAAAAATACCAAAGAACAAGGGCTGAATGTGTGCATTTGAAACATTTGAAAAAGAAATGCGCCAAACAACTCCACTTCCCCCAAAAACGGATCAAAAGGTGTTACTGTTCACCTTTTCACCCCCAGAAATTACTCACTTAAAACAAAGGGTAAATCCCAATTACCCTGGCACATGTGTGATTCACACATGCAGGAACACATCCCACACACAAAACCCTTAACCCCATTACCCAAAGGACCCCACCATTCAACACGTCACCTAATCAAAATGCAACTTACTCTCCAAGCAATCTGATGTGTCAAGATCAACAACCAAGGTTCCTTGCTTCACCCCAAAGCTATTATAAACGGCTTGGATGCTTTTGGACAGCTCATTCCACCAAATGATCTAGAAGAACTCAAGGGCATTTTAGAGAATTCAGTTCTAGGGTTTGTGAATAGTGTAGCCAGGCATTTGCCTATAAAAGGAGACCTCAACATGTGAGAGTCCCTTTGTTCCAGTTTTAGGCTATTAATCTTTGTAATTCCTTTTTAAGCTTAATAAAATTTGAATTTCTGAAATTTGAAATCTCTTTTTGATTTTGTTAAAAGTTTGGTGTTTGAGTAGCCTAATTCTGAGTTCCATTTGATTGTTTAGACCTTCCTTAACCTTGTGGTTAAGGCACGTCTAGGTTTGAAAGGTTTTCAAGGTTCAAAAGCCTTGAAGTCCTTGTTTCTGATTTTGGCTTATTTTTGTGTACTAACCCTTAGCCTTAAGCATTGAGTTCTTTCAAGCTTGTTAACACCAAGCCTGAGAAGGATTCTAAGCCTTTGGTTGAGTTTGTTTGCTGCTTGTGTTGAAGATATAAAGTCCTTGAGGTTCTACTTTGAACCATCAACCAAGGCTGTTTGCATCTCCTTCATTGAAGTACCTTGGTCTTGTTCTAGTTGTTGAACAAGGTCCAAGGAGCATTGCTGGCCTTCCTAGGATGTTGTGGAAGGCAGGTATAAGCTCTTGTTAAGATTCCCCTAAAAATTTCATGTTTATGACTGTTTTGGATTTTATGCTTTGATTTTGAGTATTTGTGTTTGTGCTGGTGATTTTGTGTTTGATTGTGTTAGTTGCTGCCTAGTAAGTGTTTTTGATCATTAAAATCAGTAGGTTATTAGAAGAAATCACAAGTTTCTTTGATAAGTGACTGATTAAGGAGTGTTTGGGTCTACTGCTTGAATTGGGATTGTGGTTTGTTAAGTGTTTGTTTGTTGTATGCAAGTATTGGTATCTGTTATTTGGGTGCATATGTTCATTTGTTTGTAGGTGTTGAGGCTTTGAACACATAGATTCTTGTTTTGGCTATAAAATCTTCATAACTTGGTAAAATTGGCTAGGATTTTGAGGACACCTAGATCTAAGCATAGGTTAAGGGTAAAAAGTGCTAAATCATAGTTAATCACACCAGGGTAGAAGGATTTGAGGCTTGAAATTGGATCAAGTGTCAAGTATATCAGCAAACTGTTTCTGCATATGTTCATTGTTCATCAGTAACTTTTTATGCTTTGATCTTGTTATTTACTTTGATTTAGTGTTTGATTCTTGTTTCTTTGTGTTTATTGTTAGTTTATATAGCTTGTGTATGCATCTGGTTAAGTTTGGTTGGCTTATTTTGCTTAAATATGCTTATTAAGTGCTTAACTGCTTATTTGCATATCTGGTGCATATCTGTGGACTGTTTGGCTTATTGTGGCTTATTGTGTGGATCATTTTGTGATTTTATTGTTGCTATTGACTCCTTGTGGTTCACTAATCACAAGGGTGCCTTTGTTTCCAATTGAATCAAACCAGAACTCTCAAATAAGCTTGGTCAATTAGTCAAAGCAGTGGGAACTCCTTTCCCCTGCTGGTTGCCACTGCTAGTGCAATTTTGGTGTCAGCTTATCAATAAGCTATAATAGCTTATTTTAACCAGCAACAACTTTGTTTTTGTAATAGGTGCTCATATTTTGACCCATTTGTTCATCCTGGAGCATTTGGGTGTTTGACTTTAGGGTTTGACTAGAAAACCAACTCCTTTGACTTTTACATAAGCTCTTTTGTGCTTATTCTGGCTTATTGCTTGTGCTTATTGGATTTTTGTTGACTGATATTGCTTATTGAGTCCATTTGAAAGCTTTTGCAAGTTGAATCAGCCTTTGAGGTGCATTATTTCTCAAAAACGACTATTTTGTCGTTTAGTGAATTTTTGCTTTTCTATTTTCTGGCTTATTGAGTGTGCTTATTGGAAATTTCTTTTGACAGATATCTTAAGCATCCTAAAAGAGGGTTGTGTGTCAAATTAGAGCTTATGGCATTAGCTTATGGCTTAACGGGCTGAAAAGCCCAATAAGAATAAGCTTTGTGTTCAATAAGCTATGATAAGCACATTTTCAGCTTTTAGGACTTTAGAGTTTTGTTCTTAGAATTGAATTTTAAGTCAGATAGGGCTTTTCCAAGTCAATTGGGCCAAGTTTGACTTTTTGGGCCCAAAAGCCCATTTAGGTTGACTGAATTTGGATTTGGCCCATTTGAGGGCCCATTAGGGGTATTTTGGTAATTTCATTTTGATTTTCTGATTATTTAGGTTAAAATAAACTAGTTTGCAAGTTTTTAGAATTTTTTATAATTTTTGGATTTTTAATATTATTTTATTATTATTTTATTATTAATTTTAAAATTTCACTTTTTCCAACTTTTTACATTTTTCTTAGGTTAATTACATTAAAATAGGAATTTAGCAACTTTTAGAATAATTTTATCACTTTTAGAATAATTTTTATAATTATTTTAAGTTTTAATAGCTTTAATTCATTTAAAATAGTTTTTATTAGTGTTAAAATTTCTAAAAATAGTTTTTAATCTTTTTAGGTCATTTTAGAGGCTTATCAATTGAAAAATCTTTATTTGGGCTTTTTGATAATTTATTTGATTTTTAGGGCTTTAATTAGCATTTAAAAATTGAATATTTAATTATTTAAAAGGTTTGAAAAAGTTTTGATCATTGGTAAACTCTTAGTTTATTATTTTTGATTTTTGGTAACTTTTTGGTAATTTTTAGAATTTATTTTTATTTTTGTGGTTTTTAAGGTTCTACGTTTTAACTTTCTAGTAGTGATTTTGTGTTAATTTTTATTTTTACGTCTTCGTCATTTTCTCTTCTAATACCCTTCTAAACCAATCATTAATCATAAACATTTGGCAAGTTTTTCACACACATATACCTCCTTGGGAAACGAACTTTCACACCATCAAGGGTCATTAGTGTTGATTTTCCTAAATCATCGCTCGATACTTTCCCTATTTACGCTCTTTTCCTAAAGAGTAGTAAAACTCTACAATCACTTTGGCGCCGCTGCCGGGGAGGTGTGTCGTGATTAATTTGCATTGTTGTTTTTAATATTAACCAAATAGTATTTGTATTAGTAGAACTCTACTAATACGTATTATCGGTTTTCTTGGTTTTTCTTGTACAAATATTATTACTATATTGTATTAAGTATCACAATAAATTTACAATATCTCCAAAAGTGTGAAAACACAACCTTAATTGGGATTTCATCACTCAATTATTGTATTCGAATCTCAAACAAAAAGAAAAAGGCAAAAATAGATAAATACTTTCGTGAAGCTCGATTTTGAAAGATACAAACTATAAGGTGGGTATAATGCGGGTATTATAAAATATACCCTAAGGAAAAAGGCTCTTAAGTGCTTCGCGCCGCCTCGTTTCCCCGCTTGCTTGTGAGTATTTTGAGATTGAAGGCTAATCGAGGGTTTTGCCGCCCAAAGTATTATTACGTATAATATATTTGCTTGGTTTTCTTTGTGATTAAAACCTCTTGAACAATTTGGTTTTCACCAAAGTTCTAAAGTCATTGGAAAGCGTTCACTCCACGTGATCGTTTTCATTCCTTTGAGGCTTCTTTAATCAAGAGTTTGATTCGAGGAGAGATTTTGTAGATTGTTGTCTACGAAGATACACCAAAATCCAAAAAAATTAAATATCATCAAAAACACAAAAAAATTGAAAATTCACAAAACACCCAAAAAGAATCTTCTTTGCTCACCTCCCATTCTTCGTGAAGTTTATGATCACTCGTAATCAAGCAAAACGAGCTCGTAAACGACTTCAAAAGCAAGCCAATCAAGAGACGTTGATTGTTGAAGAACCTCCAATTGTTGAACCTATTGTAGAACAAGAAGTCGTCATGGCTAATCGTACTATGATGGAGTTGCTACAAGCACCCACCGAGGGTTTTGGAGAGGCTATTGTGATTCCCGCCATCCTTGCGGAGAATTTCGAGATTAAGACGGGTTTAATGTCGATGTTGCAAGCAAATAAGTTTAGAGGTCACGAGAAAGACAACCCGCATTACCACATTAGGAATTTCAACCGTCTCACCGCCACTAGCAAGTTTAAGGATGTTACACATGACGCCATTAAGATGATGTTGTTTCCATACTCGTTGGATGGACCCGCAAAAATTTGGCTCGAGAAAGAACCGCCAAATTCGATTTTGACATGGGCCGATCTCGTTTCTAAGTTTGTGAACAAGTTTTTTCCACCATCTAAAACAACACACTTGAAAAATGAGATTTCACGATTTGTGCAAAGAAATAATGAAAGTTTTTCAATGGTATGGGAACGATTTAAAGAGATGTTACATGAATGTCCACACCATGATTTTACGGAATTGCATCAAGTGGATACTTTTTATAATGGGCTTAATGATCATGAACGAGATTATTTGAATGCCGCCGCGGGTGGTAATTTTTTGTGCAAGACGACAAATGAGGCTTTACAAATCATTGAAAAGAGATCCAAGGTTTATAACCCTCGTAACACACCGAGTGTTGCCAATATGGGTTCGTCATCTTCGTCACAATCGTCTCGTAGCATTAACGCCTTACATGATGAAGCTAATGAGGAAAATCGGTTTTTTGATAGATTTGCTAATCTAATGTCCCATTGGAAGGCTCAAGAAGCTTCCAATTCCGCTTCGGTTAAAGCGGTTGCTAAGAGTTGTTTATCTTGTGGGGGAGCTCATGATCTTCCCGAGTGCATTACCGCGGATGGTAACACTTCGAGTGCTTATGTAGCAACGGGAACTTACAACCAAAACGGTCAAGGTTCCCGCCAAAATCAAGCTCCACCAAACCAAAATGTTAACAATTATAAACAACAACCAAGGTAATTACCAAGGCAATACACGCAATTACAACAAGGGGAATTATCAAAGTGGGAATGGACAAATCTCTAATCAAAATCAAAACCGTGATTTTCAAAACACTACACAAGGTTTTCAAAATGCTCACACGAAAAATTTGCAAGGAGAATTTTTGGATTATGCAAAAGCAAATGATGCTAAATTTGATAATATGCAACGTGAGATGATTAGCTTAAGATCCGAGTTGAAAAACGAGCTAAAAAATGAACTTGCTAATGAACTTAAAACTCATGCAAACAAAATGAAAGGAAATGTCCAACGTCTTCAACGAAATCAACAAAACATGGAATTAGGACAACATGAGATTAAGCAAGAATTATTAAAAGCGGATGCTAGGCAATCAAAATTTGAGGACCGAATGGCTAAGATGTTTGAAGCAATCATGTGTAAACCCTCTTCCTCGGGTGGTCTTCCTAGTGATACCATTAACAACCCGAGGGGAGAAATGAAGGTTATTACTACACGAAGTGGTAAAACTTTCAAGGAACCAATCTCTCGTGCAAGTACTTCTAAGGAGAAGGAAATCGAGAAAGAACCCAAGGTGATGGTCGAAAAGGAGCACATTACAATCCCACGAAGTACCGCTCATACCACACCTACGGTTGAACCAATACCAATTGTGGAACCCGAGTTTCCAAGGCCGTTGCCTAATGACCAACCCACACCACCTTTACCTTACCCTTCGAGGCGAAACAAAGAAAAAGCACAAAAACGGAACAATTATCAATTTGAGCTATTTATGAAAATGTTTCGTGATTTACATTTTAACATAAGTTTTGCCGACGCTCTTATCATGATGCCTCGATTTGCCGCAAACTTCAAAAGTATGCTTAACAACAAAGAGAAGTTACAACAATCGTCTAGTTGTTCATCGGTTTTTCTTAGCCGCATACCACAAAAAGTCGGTGATCCCGGTAAATTTTTGATTCCGTGTGCAATTCAAGATATGGAGGAATGCTACGCCTTGGCCGATCTTGGTGCTAGTATTAATTTAATGCCTCTCGAGATCTTCAAATCGCTTTCGCTTCCGGCTCTTACTCCTTCGAACATGTCTATTGAGATGGCCGATCATTCTACGATTTTAGCATGTGGAGTAGCCGAGGACGTTTTCGTTAAAGTCGGAAAGTTTTACTATCCCGTTGACTTTATCGTTGTAGACATTCCTATCGATCGAAAAGTTCCTCTCATTTTGGGTCGTTCATTTTTGGATACATCAAGAGAACTTATCGATGTTCATGCTCGAAAAATCACCCTTCGTTTCAATGAGGAAGAACTTGTCATCAATGAAACACAAAACTCCAATCTTTCTCATGTCTATTCTATTGCAACTTTAAACCATGGTGATTCAACCAATGTCGTTTGCAAAGAATTTTCACCAAGAGTTTTAGGAAATGTCGCCAAAAACAATTTACCATTTCCTCCGCCGGTGGAGGTTATGAGTGTAAAGCCTACAAAGAAGAAACCGTCAATACTTGAATCGAAAAATCCTTCGCCTCACCTCGAACATTCATTCTTGAAAAGTGTTGATAAGTTGCCGGTTTCTACGGAAGATCTTTCGGATGATGAATATGTAGACCCCGATGGGGAGGTTTTCTTCGTCGATAAACGTTTTGAGAACTTGCCACCACCAAAACCAAAACGATTTACAAATGTGAGAATTTTTAGTGTGACTAACATCGTCTTAGAAACACCAAATATTTTCGACATAATCAAAAAGGGTTTTCATAAGGAGATTTCAAAAGATAAAAAAGGAAAAGATTTTAAATATGATTTAATTGATTTTTCTACAAATCTAACTCCGTCATCACCACGTGATTTGAGTGCTACAAGCTCGTCTACTCCTTTTGACGATGCTTTGTGTGGTTCTAGTATGGGGGAAGCCCCTTATGTTCCCTCATCCTTGTCCACCGAGGACGAGATATTCGATCCCGGAATTTCATATAAAGGGAATTATCGGTCTTCCACCGATGCAACAAATGGAAACTATATCTATTTGCTTGGTGCGAGTCTACCTCGAGTAGCTCAAAAGTTTGTCTTACCAATTGTCCCACCCTTCTACTTCTCATCTCTTTTCTTCAAACTCTTTGAGTTTATGGCACATATTGAAGTGGCGTTGAATTGTTTTTCCAAGATAAACGAGAACGCCATATTCGATCCCGGTATTTTGCACCATCAAAGGACTTAGTCCTTTATACCGATTGCTTTTTGGGCCTTGTTTATCATGTAAGCCCCATCAAAAATAGACCATACCATGATGTTCCCTAAATGTTCACATTTTAAGGGGATCGAGTCGAGCTCATGACTCGGTAATCAAAAACGAGGTGCCTCGTGGGGGAGATCCCATGCTTATCTTTATGCTCACTATTCACTAATAAGGGGACTTGTACCCTTTCAACTCGTTGTCTCGTGGTTGTTTGTGATTGTGTTATCTAGATCATCATCATCATCTACGATTGAAGACTCTCGTGTTCGTTTACGTGAGCCTCTATCGTTCGTTTGAAGAAGTTTTTCACGAATCCATGACATATCCTTTATTGTTCTAACAATTATCTTTTAGCATACTTAATAAACGGCTTTAGATATATTGTTGATCACCCTTTCCATGCTAGATCCTAAGCATTCGACTCTTCGTCTCTAGTATGGGGGTGCTCCACCTTTAGACTCGAAACATTGAGGACAATGTTTACTTTTAGTATGGGGGGGTGAATAGGTACTTGCTTTGCTACGCCCTCACGCTTTCCAATTTTCAATTTTATGTTAATAAGGCTAAAAATGGCCAAATTTTAAAATTTTTCTTAGTTTTCATAAGTGTTTTTAAGACACGAATGTATATTTTCCGATGGGTAGAATAAGAGTTAATTTTTGACTTGATGGGCATTTGGAGCCATTTACATTCCTTAACCCGCTCAATTCAAGTTTTGCTAGACTTTTATATAGGGAGCTTTAAAACGCGAAAGTCTTAACTCTTACGAGTTAAGAACAAGAACTTTTCGCAAGTTCCTATAATTGATTATAGAAAGTCACTTATCAAGGGAACTTTAAAATGCATTCTCTAAACTTGAAAAAGTCCAAGAAAGTGCAAGATCCTATAGGTGGCTTGAAAACCCAAAACTTTGATTTGATATAGTCTTAATGAAAGCTAATCCAAATTTGGCTTAATTTTGACTTGCATGGCTAAGTATTCACGAGTCTCTTTAATTAGAGGTCTTTATATAGTGAAGAACGAGAAATGATAGAGTTAGACAAGTGATCATGCTAAACGTAGAACATGAAAGTGTTCTTTCAAAAACTCATATGTTTTTAATTGTGGCTTTTTCTTCCCATAAGATCAATGCATTAGGAATAAATCATAATTGCAATAAGTAAGGTCGTACGATTTGAAAGGTTACTTAGCCTCTAGCGCAAGATCGTTTAAAAGTTGCTCGGGGTTGAATAGAGTTCATAGCCAAGGCATAACTTATTGAAGCGGGACGCGAAGATTGGCGATTATCCAAAAAGGCCCTAACAAGGCATGAGGAGCTCTATTTTTGCTAAAGATCTAAAGATGATGTGAAGTATCATTATTCCTAAATCAATATGAAGGATCGAGACACACGACGAGAAGCTATTACTCCCCTAAAGAATGGAGAAAGTCTATCCAAAAAGACCCTAACAAGGTATGAGGATAAATATATCCAAGTCCGAAAAGGAGGCGGATCGTTGTATATCAAAATCCAAAGTAAAGATTAAAGAAAAATGATGAAGTCGTGGTCCAATATGAAGAATCTCTCAAAAAACGTCAAGTGAAGAAATTCCAAATATATGAAGAGAAGACCATAATTACAAGAACGTCTTCCCAAGATTTGAAGTATGAAGTACATGCCAAATATCGGTCCGAGAAAGGTCTCAAATCGTGAAACGAGTTATGCCAAGATATGAACTTAAGGAGATACACGAGAAGCCGTTTTAAAAGAGTTTGTCCTTCGGCTAACTATTGATCAAATCGTGCTACTTTGCTTTCGGACTAATAACTACTCAAATAAGTCAATATGAATCACTTGTGATCCATGACAAATAGATAAAAAATGCTAGTAACCCATTTCCTTTTATAATAACTAGGATTGCGGGGAGAAAAAGTATTACACAATTTGGACGTATGAGTAGTGTTAGCATTGTGACTTGTACCAACAATGATCTTGTTTTTGCACTTAGCATGGAATGTACGACAATCAAGGATGACGAAGTTTACTCTAAGGGACATTTACTTGTTTCTATTCATTGACCCTAAAAGTCACTTTTTGTGATGAAAATCATACATTATGTCTTTACACATCATGGTAGTATGTTGCAAGTCTTTTTACTCTTCAATAAAGGTTAATAAATTTGAACTTTGGTGATGCTTAGATACTTTATTCTAGCATTGCGTGAGGGCACGACAATAGCTTAGTATGGGGGAGTGATGAGATGGCATTTATACATGATCTCATCGTTCTTTTCGGGCTTTAAATGCATAAAATATCATCAAAATACCATGTATATGCTTGTGTTTGTTTACTTGTGTATTTTAGGTATGG
Source organism: Glebionis coronaria (assembly GCA_025667525.1). NCBI lineage: Eukaryota > Viridiplantae > Streptophyta > Magnoliopsida > Asterales > Asteraceae > Glebionis > Glebionis coronaria. The sequence continues at coordinate 316,027,860 of CM046878.1, forward strand.
ATATCGTGAAAAAGACAAAAGATCACAAGTTACAAGGAAAAACGGACACGAGAAACGAAGCCGTACAAAGAACCAGGCCCTAATCATGGAATTCTCAACAAAATACCTTGAAGATTTAAAGACAAACAAGATTGATCCTCATTTATTGAAGAAATGACACTTAAAACCCTTGTATATTCATAATTACAAGTTTGGTCCCTTAAGTTTGTCAAAATTACACAAAAGGTCCTTCAACTTTGAAGAAATGACAAGATTAGTCCCTCAACAAATCAAAATTGCCAACAATGGTCCCTCATAAAGATTAATATACAATGAAGACCTTTGAAGATCAAGAATGTCCAAGATCAGCCCTTGAATTATCCAAAAATGGCAAAAAATAACCCTTGAAATCCCTTTTCCAAAGTTTTGTGCCAAAAGTGACAAATGGTGAAAGTTAATATAAAGGGGAACACATTTTCTAAGCTGAAATTCTTTGTTTACCAAAAATACCAAAGAACAAGGGCTGAATGTGTGCATTTGAAACATTTGAAAAAGAAATGCGCCAAACAACTCCACTTCCCCCAAAAACGGATCAAAAGGTGTTACTGTTCACCTTTTCACCCCCAGAAATTACTCACTTAAAACAAAGGGTAAATCCCAATTACCCTGGCACATGTGTGATTCACACATGCAGGAACACATCCCACACACAAAACCCTTAACCCCATTACCCAAAGGACCCCACCATTCAACACGTCACCCAATCAAAATGCAACTTACTCTCCAAGCAATCTGATGTGTCAAGATCAACAGCCAAGGTTCCTTGCTTCACCCCAAAGCTATTATAAACGGCTTGGATGCTTTTGGACAGCTCATTCCACCAAATGATCTAGAAGAACTCAAGGGCATTTTAGAGAATTCACTTCTAGGGTTTGTGAATAGTGTAGCCAGGCATTTGCCTATAAAAGGAGACCTCAACATGTGAGAGTCCCTTTGTTCCAGTTTTAGGCTATTAATCTTTGTAATTACTTTTTAAGCTTAATAAAATTTGAATTTCTGAAATTTGAAATCTCTTTTTGATTTTGTTAAAAGTTTGGTGTTTGAGTAGCCTAATTCTGAGTTCCATTTGATTGTTTAGACCTTCCTTAACCTTGTGGTTAAGGCACGTCTAGGTTTGAAAGGTTTTCAAGGTTCAAAAGCCTTGAAGTCCTTGTTTCTGATTTTGGCTTATTTTTGTGTACTAACCCTTAGCCTTAAGCCTTGAGTTCTTTCAAGCTTGTTAACACCAAGCCTGAGAAGGATTCTAAGCCTTTGGTTGAGTTTGTTTGCTGCTTGTGTTGAAGATATAAAGTCATTGAGGTTCTACTTTGAACCATCAACCAAGGCTGTTTGCATCTCCTTCATTGAAGTACCTTGGTCTTGTTCTAGTTGTTGAACAAGGTCCAAGGAGCATTGCTGGCCTTCCTAGGATGTTGTGGAAGGCAGGTATAAGCTCTTGTTAAGATTCCCCTAAAAATTTCATGTTTATGACTGTTTTGGATTTTATGCTTTGATTTTGAGTATTTGTGTTTGTGCTGGTGATTTTGTGTTTGATTGTGTTAGTTGCTGCCTAGTAAGTGTTTTTGATCATTAAAATCAGTAGGTTATTAGAAGAAATCACAAGTTTCTTTGATAAGTGACTGATTAAGGAGTGTTTGGGTCTACTGCTTGAATTGGGATTGTGGTTTGTTAAGTGTTTGTTTGTTGTATGCAAGTATTGGTATCTGTTATTTGGGTGCATATGTTCATTTGTTTGTAGGTGTTGAGGCTTTGAACACATAGATTCTTGTTTTGGCTATAAAATCTTCATAATTTGGTAAAATTGGCTAGGATTTTGAGGACACCTAGATCTAAGCATAGGTTAAGGGTAAAAAGTGCTAAATCATAGTTAATCACACCAGGGTAGAAGGATTTGAGGCTTGAAATTAGATCAAGTGTCAAGTATATCAGCAAACTGTTTCTGCATATGTTCATTGTTCATCAGTAACTTTTTATGCTTTCATCTTCTTATTTACTTTGATTTAGTGTTTGATTCTTGTTGCTTTGTGTTTATTGTTAGTTTATATAGCTTGTGTATGCATCTGGTTAAGTTTGGTTGGCTTATTTTGCTTAAATATGCTTATTAAGTGCTTAACTGCTTATTTGCATATCTGGTGCATATCTGTGGACTGTTTGGCTTATTGTGGCTTATTGTGTGGATCATTTTGTGATTTTATTGTTGCTATTGACTCCTTGTGGTTCACTGATCACAAGGGTGCCTTTGTTTCCAATTGAATCAAACCAGAACTCTAAAATAAGCTTGGTCAATTAGTCAAAGCAGTGGGAACTCCTTTCCCCTGCTGGTTGCCACTGCTAGTGCAATTTTGGTGTCAGCTTATCAATAAGCTATAATAGCTTATTTTAACCAGCAACAACTTTTTTTTTGTAATAGGTGCTCATATTTTGACCCATTTGTTCATCCTGGAGCATTTGGGTGTTTGACTTTAGGGTTTGACTAGAAAACCAACTCCTTTGACTTTTACATAAGCTCTTTTGTGTTTATTCTAGCTTATTGCTTGTGCTTATTGGATTTTTGTTGACTGATATTGCTTATTGAGTCCATTTGAAAGCTTTTGCAAGTTGAATCAGCCTTTGAGGTGCATTATTTCTCAAAAACGACTATTTTGTCGTTTAGTGAATTTTTGCTTTTCTATTTTTTGGCTTATTGAGTGTGCTTATTGGAAATTTCTTTTTATAGATATCTTAAGCATCCTAAAAGAGGGTTGTGTGTCAAATTAGAGCTTATGGCATTAGCTTATGGCTTAACGGGCTGAAAAGCCCAATAAGAATAAGCTTTGTGTTCAATAAGCTATGATAAGCACATTTTCAGCTTTTGGGCCTTTAGAGTTTTGTTCTTAGAATTGAATTTTAAGTCAGATAGGGCTTTTCCAAGTCAATTGGGCCAAGTTTGACTTTTTGGGCCCAAAAGCCCATTTAGGTTGACTGAATTTGGATTTGGCCCATTTGAGGGCCCATTAGGGGTATTTTGGTAATTTCACTTTGATTTTCTGATTATTTAGGTTAAAATAAACTAGTTTGCAAGTTTTTAGAATTTTTTATAATTTTTGGATTTTTAATATTATTTTATTATTATTTTATTATTAATTTTAAAATTTCACTTTTTCCAACTTTTTACATTTTTCTTAGGTTAATTACATTAAAATAGGAATTTAGCAACTTTTAGAATAATTTTATCACTTTTAGAATAATTTTTATAATTATTTTAAGTTTTAATAGTTTTTAATTCATTTAAAATAGTTTTTATTAGTTTTAAAATTTCTAAAAATAGTTTTTAATCTTTTTAGGTCATTTTTGAGGTTTATCAATTGAAAAATCTTTATTTGGGCTTTTTGATAATTTATTTGATTTTTAGGGCTTTAATTAGCATTTAAAAATTGAATATTTAATTATTTAAAAGGTTTGAAAAAGTTTTGATCATTGGTAAACTCTTAGTTTATTATTTTTGATTTTTTTGTAACTTTTTGGTAATTTTTAGAATTTATTTTTATTTTTGTGGTTTTTAAGGTTCTACGTTTTAACTTTCTAGTAGTGATTTTGTGTTAATTTTTATTTTTACGTCTTCGTCATTTTCTCTTCTAATCCCCTTCTAAATCAATCATTAATCACAAACATTTGGAAAGTTTTTCACACACATATACCTCCTTGGGAAACGAACTTTCACACCATCAAGGGTCATTAGTGTTGATTTTCCTAAATCATCGCTCGATACTTTCCCTATTTACGCTCTTTTCCTAAAGAGTAGTAAAACTCTACAATCAGCATTGTTCTTAGCAGGTAACACTTGAGGCTTTTTGACTGTTCTTCCAAGGATCTGCTCAGGCCCCAGCCTGATAGGAGGTGGCAAAGCAGCCATTGTGGGACCTGGATGTGGGTCCCACAAGGTAAAACCCTTGTTAACTTATTTTCAGTTTTCAAGTGTATGATTTATGAGATTATGTGATTTTGCATGAAAGTTGTTCAAGTGTGTTGTATGGTTTGATTATGCTCATTTAGGGATGGTATGCATGTTACAAGTTGTTTCAAGCAGATTTGTGTAGTTTATAATAGGTTTACTTTTAAAACCTGTTTTTATCACTCATTGGGTTGTTATTATATGATATAGGTATTTGGGTTTCAGTTTGGTGAAGTTTAAATCAAGTTTGTATGATAAAAATTGGGAAATAGCACACTAAACAGTCAATCCTTTGTTCTGCTTGGTTTGTGAGGAATTTTTGTCACCAATCTTGCTCATTGTTAGATATTAGGCTCATCTAGGGTTATTGATAGTTTTTATGTGACTTGGTGAAATTGTGTGCAAGTTTTTGAGGTCTGAAATTTGTTTTTGTGCAAGTTGCATCAGCATACTATTCATCCGATACCATAAGCCTTAATCAGTAACATTTGTGTGCCTTTTGTGTTGATTTTTGTGAAGTGACTTGCTGATTTTTGTGTTGTTATTGACTCCCTATACTCAACTGAGTATAGGGGTGCCTTATTGTCCAAAATAAGCTCTCAATATAAGCTTTCCTAAGCTTATAGCTAAACTGAACAAAAAATTACACTAGCAGTGGGAAAAAGGTTCCCCCTGCTAATACACAAGTTAGTACTGCTTCACTACTAGACAAATCCATAGCACATGTCACTATCAGTTTTCAACATTTTTTGTCTTTAGTGATCAAAAATAGGATTTAGGGTTTGAAATTTGTTTCAATATTTTTCTAATTTTATTTGTGATTTTTCAGTTTAATTAGAATTTTTATTACTGTTCATTTGCTATTTTTTAGGTTAATTAGCTATTTTTAATACTTTTTATTATTCTGTTTTTGGCATTTAGTGTAAAAAATTGTCATGTTTCAGTTTTAAAAATTTTCATAGACTTAGAAAAATAATTTAAGATTTTTGGTTTAAAAAGTTTTTACTGTTCACTTTTTAATTATTTTTTAGAATTAAATTAGTTTAATTAGGGTTTTAATTCAAACTGTTTTTGTCTTCTAGTGAAAAATTTAATATTTTTCAAACTTTTTCATTTTTCTACTGTTCATTAGAGTAAATTAGGATTTTTAAAAGTGTCAAATTATTTTTGGCATTATTTTATTATTTTTTATGATTATTTTAGTTTAAAAATAGTTTTAAGTGTTTTAAAAATAGAAAAATAGTTTTTAAAATTTAGGAAAAATACTTTTTTGTCTTTTAATAATATAAGTAACTTATTAGTTCAATAAAATATTATTTTGGACATTTTGATTAATTATATTTAATTTTAGGGCTTTAATTAGCATTTAAAATTGAATATTTAATTAATAAAAGGTTTCAAAATATTTTTATTGGATTTTTATTCTTATTTATATTATTTTAGACTTAGTTTTAGCTTTAATTATTTTTTTAGGTTAAAATTTTTAATTTGTAGTTTTTACGGTTTTACGTGAACGATCTTTTCGTCTTAGCTCGATCCGTCTTCGTAACCGTCATTCTCTTCTCACCCCATTTCTATTTTCTCTTCTCATAACAATAAAATCAAAAAGAAAATCATTTCATTACACAACACACTAGCCTCCTCGAGAACAAACTCACTTCATTTGGGTCATTTACACACGGTTTTCCTAAATCGTCGTGCACTTACCACTATTTTGTTGCTCTTTTCCTAAAGGGTAGCAAAAACACTACAATCAGATTCCATACCCGTCGTAGCATTTGGTTGAGGTTCACTCAAATGTGTAGGTTTGGGTACCACATCATTTGAATTACTAGTTCCCGAATGCTGTTCGAGGTTGTCATTTTCATGCCCAACTTGATGTTGGTTATCATCAATATTATTAGATGTGGTTGGTACCTCACTGATGACATCAGAACCGTAGTGAGAGAGATTAGCAACGAGAGCAGCTTGGGCAGAGTGAATGTCATCACAATCCGAATCATATGCGTCAAGATCATTTGCTTGATAAGCTGCATTAGAAGTGGAAACGACTGCAATGCCTTCAGTATCTGCTGCCCCTAGGTCTGCAAGAAATGCTAACTCCTCTGAATCCAAAATCTTCCCCTTAGACTGAGCATCAACCAAATACATCTTCTCACGAAACCATGGATCATCCCTCCTCCTTTTCGGCTGAGTGCATTCCCTAGCCATATGACCTTGTCCTCGGCAATTGTAGCAAGTTACAACCTTCTTAGGACCAATAGGACTCCCATTTCCACTAGCTTGAGAATTCACAGCTTGATTGTTCACAGTCTTTGTAGGAGGTCTGTAACACCCCCAAATTTATACAACTCAATACAGTGGAAGACTAGTTGGTGTTACGGGATAGCACATTACTCACATCATAGACAACACATAAAAATCGCGTCGTTTATTAATAAAGCATTTCCATTCATAAATATCAAGGTTACATAGGTCCCAAGTCATTACACTTCATACAAAGTTTTACAAAATATTTGAATGGAAAATATTGTTTAAGTGCGGGCCATGAATTCTTGTCGTCTTCCCGAGAATTACCTTCAAGTACCTGAGATAAGACATGTTAAAAGAAAAGGTCAGCGATAACGCCGAGTGAATTCATAGAGTTTAATAAATTCCATCAATATAATATCAGTATAAAAGTATTACTAAAAATCATTTTGTACAAATCGTTTTGATAGGCCATGAAATAGCCAAAATCATTTTATACAAATCTTCATCAAAATCATAATATAGGCATTTGCCTTAAAAATCATTATACGAGCCAATGTCGTAAAAACATCATACAATACATCTTATGACGTTGTATAAAAATGAAAACCGTTATATGAATATGGTTATGAAAACCAAAACACAAACATAATATCAATAGTATGACCCTGTATTGCTAGTCAGGCAATACGTCGTAATTCTGAGCGTCTAGTAGTATTTCGTTAGTCGGATTATTATAATCCGCATGACATTGTTACCTTACTAAACCAACAACGGGTAGCTAACCCGATATAAATTTTGCCCATCTAAAGTAGCGTGTCGTCACAAAGGTCACGCTATGGAAATCTTCTCATACATAAATTCGCTTACCAATCAATGTGGCACGACGGGGATCAACCGTCAAGGCGCGAACTGGGGTGATCGTCCCCAAATAGTACTATTATATGCATAAGCGTCTACCAACTCCCGGTAGTTCACAATTCATGCTAATGAGACTTTTAGTGACATAACCTAACTTTAATAATCCATTTTATTTCATCTATCGGGTCCATTAATCATTTATCGGGTCATACAATCGGGTCATTCAATCATTCGGGTCCAAAATCAATAAACAAACAATCGGGACAAATGGTGTCCTATTTTATAAAAACTAACATGTTATCTCCCTCTCGGGTTTATAAAACATTTATAAAAACATTTAAAAGAGTGCGAGGCTATGAACTCACATTGATGTGGGAAGGCGGGTTATCGGTAATTCGGACGTACGGTACGTGCTTCAATCACGGAAACCTAGACAAATAATACTCATCTTAGAGTCATGTCCAATGACTTTATAAAAATAACAATTATGTATACATATGATGATTATATATATATGATGATCAAGTGGGTTTACATATTCTCGTTTACTCATTTGTGTGTTATGTGTCGATAACTTTTATACTAGTTTTCTCGTTTTACCTATTTACGTGTTTTAGGTTCAATAAGCCTATTATAAGTTCTTAACTTGTATTAATCCTTGTTATACTTATACTATCAGTATCTACACTTTACAAGTTGGGCCTAAAAGGGTTAAGTTCAATAAATAAGTTTATAAGTGTTTTAGTCCATTTTGTTGTTTTATTAGTCCAATAACGTTAATTTAGTCCGTTAATGTCCGTATGTTATATAGTTCGGGTTTTATCGGTTTTTACTTGTTATACATGTTTATATATCAGTATATAAGTTTTATAAAGTTTACATTAGACGGGTCCAACCGTCTAAGTTTTATTTAACAAAAACGTTAATTTTACGGTATTAGCCGAAAAAGTCGTAAAAATCATGTTTATAGTTTTATCACTTATAAAACTTAACAAATTACCATTTTTATAAAATTTCCACTTATTTACCATTGTACATATTTATATAAATGTATTATATAAGTTAGTGGGTTTTAATTTATATTTTATACTATTAAATTTTGAGTGCTTATATAATAGTATTATACTTTAATTTCCAAAATCTGATTTTTATCTTCACTTTCACCAAAACTACCATATCTAGAGTTCTATATGGAGATAGAAGCTCAAATTTTTATCACATAAACTAAATGATATTTTCTTTATTTAACTCTTCTATAGCTACTGTTGAATCATCTTCTAAGTATTTTCTAAAAATCGTCCAAAACAGTGAACTCAGATTTGTACCTTAAACTTGTTTTGATCATATCTCACTCATTACAATGATTCCATTGCATGGCCAACTCTCACATGTGTAAAAGACCCATAGCTTACTGTAAATCCATTCTACTTCATCATTTTATCAGTTCATGACATGTTTGTTTACTGTTTTATACAGCCATCTAAATTAGGTAAGATTTTAACCTTGTTTCTTATAGTTTTTCACCTTTTTAAGCATGTTTATCAACAACAAATCCCCACACAATATTTTTATCATCATATAATCATCATATAAATATACAATAGGAAATAAAATACATTTTTACATAATCAAAATAACAAGAAGATGAGGAGGACAATCTTTATACCACCATGATGATGTAGGCTGATCAAAACATGGATTTTGATGGAGAAACTTGTGATGCACCAAGACTATCTTCATGACCACCAATCTTCATAAACTCCTTGTGGAAAATCAGCCCCAAGACACCATTAAAACTCCTCCATGGATGTTATAATCACCACCATTCAAGAGAGCTTCAAGAGGGCTTCAACATATGTAGAAATAACATGAGGTTTATGGTTAATTTTTGATCAAAATGGATGTTTAGGGTGAGATATGGGACGGCAAGAATGGAGGAGGAAGAGAGAAAATGGTGGTTTTTGCATGTAGGAAATGAGACTTGTGGGTTGTGTTGGTGGGTTTGTGTAGTTAGTGCTTAGCTTGTAAGCTAAGATGACAAGTGTAGCTAAGTTAGCTTACACTTGACACATCAAGTGTGTTGTGTACTAGTTAGGCCGGTTTTGGAGTGGGGTGGGACAAGTGTCCCACTTGTCTCATCCCCATTTATTTACGGGTACTCCTCGATTCTAGTTTCCTCGATTTGCGTGCCCTCGGGTCGTTTTACGAAAAACGTTTTTATAAATTATGAATCAACGGCACAAAACGAATCTAATAAAAATTGTCTCATCAAAAACGGAGTTCGAAAACGTAAATACGTAATCCTAGGGTTTCCGGTTTAGTCGTAAAGGACGTTAAAAATAAAATCGTAAGTCCTAATCTCTTCTCGTAAATTTGTGAGTTTATGAACCAACACAAATTTAAAACTCCAAAATAATATTTACGGATAAATTTATTTTCTAAAATGTCGGACTGTCACCAAAAACGGTGTATGTAAACGTAAGCACGTAACGTTGAATCCTCCGGTTTAGACGTAGTCGATGCTACTCCAAGACGTAAATCCAAATTTCTTCCCAAAAATTAAGTGAGTTCATAAAATAATATTTTCAAATAAATATTAAGAATAAAATATTGACCACAAATTGATGGATTGTCACAGCATTTACCCCTAAACAGGATCTTTGTCCTCAAAGATCATCTTACTACTCGCTTCTTATTGAGTTAAAGCCATGTGGGTATTTCCTCCACACTCGGTCTTTTCTCACAAGTGTAATTCATTAAAATACGCGAGTTTCATCAAACATAACTACGGGAATAAGATCAGGCTTAATGTTGACTTACTTTCTCTATCCATGATGTACACGAGTTTTTGATGAATGCAACTTTTCGCCGATCTAAGCTCTATTAAGAAGAATTCAGATTTTCACTTGATAGATATTCCATCAAGTTCGATTTACGAAACATAATTCACGCAGTTCTCGAAGTCCTAGGGTAGATCCAGCTTATATGCCGTTCAATCCCAACTTTTACATCATCTCAATGGTCCCATACAACGGGGACTTATATCCCATGATTTGTCAGATCATGAATTCATTTTTCCAAGGTTAAAAATTGTGGCATAACTTCGCTAACCATTTGTCACTTCAAGATCTACATTTCATATTCACATAATCCTCTTGCCCATTACCGGCAGTCAATAATCAGATCCTAATTTCAATAATCATTTCAGATCTCGCGGGTCGAATATTCTGCAAGGTTGGGTTCGCCATCATAGGAAACCTTAAACCTAAAAGACATGTCCAACTCACAGTGGGTGTATGTCGGATGTCTTCATCTCAACTCTTGCTTACAGATGCTCTAAGATTTAGATCCTAACAAGATTCGATTTCGATCCTAACACGATAATTATCAATGATAATCTCTCCAAAGGAAAACGATTATACGGTCTATTACCAAAGGTCAATCATTCAAACATAAAACATCACTTATATTACTTTGTATCGTTACTTTACCTCGTCCCTTCGATTTGGGGTGGTACATAGTACTCTCATCAAGGTTCGTTCTCAATGATTTCTGAGCAAATCTCTAGAAATTCGATGCGAAGCGAGGATCTTGATAAAGATGTTCGATACAGGCACACTATGTTTATATAACTCTTTTTCAATTATCATTAACGAGAATGATATTAGCAGATTTAGTCAGTCTATCGACGATGACCCAAATCGAATCAAATTCAGATGATGACCTTTGCAATAGCTAGACGTTTACTAATGTATGAGGCGATGTCTGCCTTCATAATTGCTATCAGTACAACTTCTTCAGACAAAGATACTTTTAGTCAGAAATGACATAAATAGAATACTTATACTTACAAGATTCCAATATAACTATATCTCACAATCCTCCATATTTAGACAATCACATGTGGCCTTTAAAACATTTAACGCTATTGGCTTCTCAATTCTAATGGTTCACATTAGCCGCGAACCACTTTTTATTATCTATATTATCCTTCTTATAAACATCGGCTATATTTTAAATTGTTCGGAAATTCATTTTGCACATTCATTATTAAGAAATACATCGTAATTGATTCTTTATCCTTTCCTGATGATATAATTATCATGTCCGTATTTATTCAAAATTTCTTTCTTTATATTTTCTAAGTTCTAGTCTCGTCTCCACTATTATTTTTATCCGTTTTACTCAATCCATCGTCTAAAGCGTTGATAATCATTATAATTAATTAAATAATTATTTATTAAATTTTTATGAAACGTAAACGTAAAAATTTTAAATTTCTTAGTCCATCCAATTATATAGAATGTTCAAAATTAAATTTGAATTTAATTAACAAGATTTTTGTTAATTTATCGAAAATAATTAAAATAATTAATAAGATGCGTAAATTTTCGAAAAATCTTTGGTTATACCGTGGTCAAAATTTTCTTAGTTTGAAAAGCGTAAATTACTGTTTCAAAATTTAAGTCATGGTTTAAATGGTTCCTCAATTCTTCTTAAGTTGTCTTAAGGTATGCAAAAACATTTACCCCTATACAGGAGTTTAGTTAAATGTTTTGTGTATAAGGGAATAATCCCTTTAAAATCCTTTGTTAAAACATTCGTCAAAACATATTTGCACTTTCTTTTTAGTATAACTCAAAATCTTAAATGACTTCTAAATTTTGAAGAGTCAATTTATATTCCATTATCTATTAATCACACGGTTAAATCATGTAAAGAATTAAGTCTTTAATCATATGATAAATATTTAAGGTACATGTTTTCATTGTTCGGCCAACTCAGGGCAATCTATAAATAATTATTAACTCATTCTTATTCTTATAAACAAACAGATGGTCCTTAATGATCACAAGCATGAATTTATCAAATTACAGCCTACACACGTGATTCACCAAATTTATGAATGCTACATGTGTGTATTAGTCAATCCAAACGACATCACGTGAAACTCATAATGTTCATTATAAGTACCGGGTGTAGTGATTGGAATACATAATCTTTTTCGCAGATGCGAAGTTGATGATAACCATGTCGTGGATCAAATCTTTAGAACATACGCTAGAACCTTGTAAATGATCGAACAAATCTTCCATTTCGAGTTATGGATATCGTTTTCGATTGTCAATTTACTCAGTCCATAGTAATCTTATAAATATAAGGAATAATAACACCATAGCTCTTCATGATGACGAGCTCGGTAGAATAAAATCTTTCTCCGACAACTCTCTCAGTTGTACGGTAATTCTTTTAATTCAGATGGTGCTGACATAAAGTGCACACGCCACAGGTGCATCACCGAGAATATAATCAAATACTAATTTCCACTTGCTTTAATGTCAAAAGTCTAGGTAATTTACCAACAAATACTTCCTAAAGTTCAGATAACATAAACATGTTTTAATAAATTCATATTAGGTTCTTTCTAGATTATAATATCTATGACTAATTAACAACCATTTACGGTATAATTTTAAGTCTAAATACAGGATATCGTCATCCATCAAGAATTATTTAGATTACTTTTGATAATCAACATCTTATCATTTATGGGAATTCAATTCGAGTTCCCATCAATTAAGACAATGTCGTCATGTCATAGTCAATCAATCCATTCTACTGGCACTATCAACTTTCCAGTTTCATTGCCGTCGATAAGATGTGAACTTCTCAAAAGACTAATAATAACTCATAATCCTTCACAAATTCAAGGATATCAGGAGACATAACTATAATCTTAAGAGTAAGGTCAACGCATAATCTATGCGAGAGAATTTCAAATCAGATACAGACGAAAACATTTAACGGATATGAATATATCCCATGTTTTCATAATTTGAGTACGCATTCGAAAGCTCCTCGGATCGTTACCCAGGTCATTCAAATGAAATCAAATCATAAGAAATGATAAGAACGTCAATACATCCAGTCGGGTATCAACACTCGGTAATCAGATACTTTTCCTAAGAATCTCACTACGGGAGAATTGGACAAGAAAGAATTGTCAATTGTCAAATAAGACAATTTCCACGGATGAGTAAATTCAACTCAGAAGAATAGATGCTACAGGCACATATGTAGGTGTCCCTAACACTATGTCCTTATTTCTCACTTCTTGCAGATCTCATAAAATTTAATCTTTCACAACCTTTAAAGAGAATGTAGTGTTTATTAATCAGTTGTATGGTGACTACTAATCAGCCTTGCATGGTCCATTCCAAATTGTATGTAGGCGCGCAACTATATACAATTTCAAGATCAACGATGCAATACCCAGTTCGTCAAAATGTTATCATCATGTTTATAATAAAAACATTTTCATGCTTAATTCTTAAATAAGAATCAAAAATATATTTACAAAGATTTTCTTTGTTTATGGAAGTAATTAAGTGTCCAAAGCTTTTCATAAACATCTTCATTTTGATATCAATCACTTATAAATATCACTTTGAATAATCCTTATTGTGATGAAAATTAATTTTTCTCAAAGGATACCGTTTGAACTTTATAAAAACAAAGTGTGATCTGCAAAAGAGTGATGAAGAGTTGTTTACCAAGAACTTAACTACAATATGGTAGGAAATGAGCTTTAGCCAAGTAATCATGAGGTTCATGACCTCGATGGCACTCACGAAGAATGATTCACAACGTAACTCAAATCAAGATGAGTACTCGTTCAATGGTTGCATCACTAATGCGAACATTAGGATGAAGCATCAAAAGATAGATAACATCGATACATGTAGGATTTAGCAATCAAAGGTAGTCTTTTTATTAATCACAAACAAGTCAAAATTGTACCGTAACACATTACGTGTCACTATGTCATACAATTCTTAGAACTCATCCTACCAACTGATATCTCAGTTAAGTTAGAGATTCTTAAAAGATACCACAATGAATACTAATCTACAAGAGTCATTAGGTGTTCCACATGTCCCGGAAGATCCATCGGTCCCAATTCAGAAGAAGATTTCTTCAATTTATTTCCTGGACACTGGGCATCCTCATTATTTGACAATGGCCTAGGAACAACCCTTAACACGAACCTACAATCATTTAAAACCTTATAATTCAATCACAGAACTTAACGGATTTCTCTTAACAATCTTATATTCCATACAGGTTAAGTTTTACTTTATCCAAGTTTCAATCAATTTTATACTCAATTTGATATCCTACCTCGTTCTCCAATACTTTCAATCTTATTCTTAGACTTTGCAAGGGCAATAAAAGCTCAATATGATCAACACTTAATTCCAATCCTATAACTCCTTTATCAAAAATTATTAAATGAGTCACTAATATTAAATGACTCGATCAGTCAATTAGACTTCTCGGAAAGGTATTAGTGGCATGAGGCTTTTGGGTAATGGTTCCAATGACAGCCTCAAGTGCAACATTCACCCTTTCGATTTCAATTTAAGAATTTGATGACAACGAATCAGATGACATCTTTCTAGGTGGTAACGTTTTGTCAACTCCACTCTATAAGAAAAGATCGTCAAAACATCGATATCAGATTTAATCTCGCCAATTCTTTTTCAATATCACAATCAACTAATATCTATATTTCTACGAATATCAACCATTTGTTGGGATCATAAAGATCCACAACTTGGTTTAGATCTAGGATAACTAGAGTTCCTACGAGAATAGCTTCGATTAATTTACTAGGGGATTTAGGGTTCCTTGTGACAATCTACGTCGTATAAATACCTCGTATAAATATCAAAATAATCATCAAAAAATCATGTAATAAAATTACATCATATATATATATATATAATCCAAGTTATATATATATTAAAATAACACTTCTCAGTCTGGCCTTGTCGGTAACTCGGGAATTCTTCGGCACCGTTATAGTCAAAAGATTTTTAGACATTTTGAGAAAAATGTTTATAGTTAAAAGATTTTGAAATGTTTTATTCAAAACCTTGGTTTTAAAAATCTTTCGTTCTCTATAACGAGAGCTCTGATACCAAACTGTAACACCCTCAAATTTATACAACTCAATACAGCGGAAGACTAGTTGGTGTTACGGGATAGCACATTACTCACATCATAGACAACGCATAAAAATTGCGTCGTTTATTAATAAAGCATTTCCATTCATAAATATCAAGGTTACATAGGTCCCAAGTCATTACACTTCATACAAAGTTTTACAAAATATTTGAATGGAAAATATTGTTTAAGTGCGGGCCATGAATTCTTGTCGTCTTCCCGAGAATTACCTTCAAGTACCTGAGATAAGACATGTTAAAGAAAAGGTCAGCGATAACGCCGTGTGAATTCATAGAGTTTAATAAATTCCATCAATATAATATCATTATAAAAGTATTACTGAAAATCATTTTGTACAAATCGTTTTGATAGGCCATGAAATAGCCAAAATCATTTTATACAAATCTTCATCAAAATCATAATATAGGCATTTGCCTTAAAAATCATTATACGAGCCAATGTCGTAAAAACATCATACAATACGTCTTATGACGTTGTATAAAAATGAAAACCGTTATATGAATATGGTTATGAAAACCAAAACACAAACATAATATCAATAGTATGACCCTGTATTCCTAGTCAGGCAATACGTCGTAATTCAGAGCGTCTAGTAGTATTTCGTTAGTCGGATTATTATAAGCCGCATGACATTGTTACCTTACTAAACCAACAACGGGTAGCTAACCCGATACAAATTTTGCCCATCTAAAGTAGCGTGTCGTCACAAAGGTCAGGCTATGTAAATCTTCTCATACAAAAATTCGCTTACCAATCAATGTGGCACGACGGGGATCAACCGTCAAGGCGCGAACTGGGGTGATCGTCCCCAAATAGTACTTTTATATGCATAAGCGTCTACCAACTCCCGGTAGTTCACAATTCATGCTAATGGGACTTTTAGTGACATAACCTAACTTTAATAATCCATTTTATTTCATCTATCGGGTCCATTAATCATTTATCGGGTCATACAATCGGGTCATTCAATCATTCGGGTCCAAAATCAATAAACAAACAATCGGGACAAATGGTGTCCTATTTTATAAAAACTAACATGTTATCTCCCTCGCGGGTTTATAAAACATTTATAAAAACATTTAAAAGAGTGCGAGGCTATGAACTCACATTGATGTGGGAAGGCGGGTTATCGGTAATTCGGACGTACGGTACGTGCTTTAATCACGGAAACCTAGACAAATAATACTCGTCTTAGACTCATGTCCAATGACTTTATAAAAATAACAATTATGTATACATATGATGATTATATATATATGATGATCAAGTGGGTTTACATATTCTCGTTTACTCATTTGTGTGTTATGTGTCGATAACTTTTATACTAGTTTTCTCGTTTTACCTATTTACGTGTTTTAGGTTCAATAAGCCTATTATAAGTTCTTAACTTGTATTAATCCTTGTTATACTTATATTATCAGTATCTACACTTTACAAGTTGGGCCTAAAAGGGTTAAGTTCAATAAATAAGTTTATAAGTGTTTTAGTCCATTTTGTTGTTTTATTAGTCCAATAACGTTAATTTAGTCCGTTAATGTCCGTATGTTATATAGTTCGGGTTTTATCGGTTTTTACTTGTTATAAATGTTTATATATCAGTATATAAGTTTTATAAAGTTTACATTAGACGGGTCCAACCGTCTAAGTTTTATTTAACAAAAACGTTAATTTTACGGTATTAGCCGAAAAAGTCGTAAAAATCATGTTTATAGTTTTATCACTTATAAAACTTAACAAATTACCATTTTTATAAAATTTCCACTTATTTACCATTGTACATATTTATATAAATGTATTATATAAGTTAGTGGGTTTTAATTTATATTTTATACTATTAAATTTTGAGTGCTTATATAATAGTATTATACTTTAATTTCCAAAATCTGATTTTTATCTTCACTTTCACCAAAACTGCCATATCTAGAGTTCTATATGAAGATAGAAGCTCAAATTTTTATCACATAAACTAAATGATATGTGATTAATTTAACTCTACTATAGCTACTGTTGAATCATCTTCTAAGTATTTTCTAAAAATCGTCCAAAACAGTGAACTCAGATTTGTACCTTAAGCTTGTTTTGATCATATCTCACTCATTACAATGATTCCATTGCATGGAAAACTCTCACATGTGTACAAGACCCATAGCTTACTGTAAATCCATTCTACTTTATCATTTTATCAGTTCATGACTTGTTTGTTTACTGTTTTATACAGTCATCTAAATTAGGTAAGATTTTAACCTTGTTTCTTATAGTTTTTCACCTTTTTAAGCATGTTTATCAACAACAAATCCACACACAATATTTTTATCATCATATAATCATCATATAAATATACAATAGGAAATAAAATACATGTTTACATAATCAAAATAAAAAGAAGATGAGGAGGACAATCTTTATACCACCATGATGATGTAGGTTGATCAAAACATGGATTTTGATGGAGAAACTTGTGATGCACCAAGACCATCTTCATGACCACCAATCTTCATAAAATCCTTGTGGAAAATCAGCCCCAAGACACCATAAAAACTCCTCCATGGATGTTATAATCACCACCATTCAAGAGAGCTTCAAGAGGGCTTCAACATATGTAGAAATAACATGAGGTTTATGGTTAATTTTTGATCAAAATGGATGTTTAGGGTGAGATATGGGACGGCAAGAATGGAGGAGGACGAGAGAAAATGGTGGTTTTTGCATGTAGGAAATGAGACTTGTGGGTTGTGTTGGTGGTTTTGTGTAGTTAGTGCTTAGCTTGTAAGCTAAGATGACAAGTGTAGCTAAGTTAGCTTACACTTGACACATCAAGTGTGTTGTGTGCTATTTAGGCCGGTTTTGGAGTGGGGTGGGACAAGTGTCCCACTTGTCTCATCCCCATTTATTTACGGGTACTCCTCGATTCTAGTTTCCTCGATTTGCGTGCCCTCAGGTCGTTTTACGAAAAACGTTTTCATAAATTATGAATCAACGGCACAAAACGAATCTAATAAAAATTGTCTCATCAAAAACGGAGTTCGAAAACGTAAATACGTAATCCTAAGGTTTCCGGTTTAGTCGTAAAGGACGTTAAAAATAAAATCGTAAGTCCTAATCTCTTCTAGTAAATTTGTGAGTTTATGAACCAACACAAATTTAAAACTCCAAAATAATATTTACGGATAAATTTATTTTCTGAAATGTCGGACTGTCACCAAAAACGGTGTATGTAAACGTAAGCACGTAACGTTGAATCCTCCGGTTTAGACGTAGTCGATGCTACTCCAAGACGTAAATCCAAATTTCTTCCCAAAAATTAAGTGAGTTCATAAAATAATATTTTCAAATAAATATTGAGAATAAAATATTGACCACAAATTGGCGGATTATCACAAGGTCCATATGAATTTTGCCTTCCTGAATAGGTTGCATCGTGACTTGACCATCTTGAACAGTGGCTTGTTGTCGAGGATTTGATGAGGTGCGGAGCTGATTGTTTGTTGGTAGAAATCCTCTAGTGCAACAAGTTTTGACAAGTAGGCTGTGAGATGGTTTAGAACATCAGCTGGCGTATCATTTGGAGTAAAGACCGGTGCTTGGATTGGTGGAAGTTCATTAGAGTAGAAAGCTTGTGCTGGTTGTGCTTCTATTGGAAAATATCCTTGCTGAGGAGTATAGCCCAATGGAGAAGTGTTGGCTTGTGATGGTGATGTCTGATATAGTGGTTGCTGTTGAAAAGATTATTGATGAACACTTTGTTGATATTCTTGCTGTGGCATCATTGGTGGTTGATAAGATGGTTGTTGTGGTTGCTGATAGATGTGTGGTGGTGGCTGCTGCAAATATGATGGTTGTTGATAAGTATAAGCCATGTTTTGTTGAGAAGCATACATTGCAAGTAGATCATGAACTTGAGGTGTAGACAACCGAGCCTCGATCACATGGCATTCGTGTTGTTGAAGAAAAGATTGAAGTTGATCCACATTGGTGTTATGCAAGTCCTTAGCCAATTTAACATCCGTCACGTATTTTTTCCATTCTGGAGGAAGAGTGTTCAAATACTTGGTGTTCAATTGAAAGGTAGGAATTGCCATGCCATAGATATTAAGCTCATTCAACAATAGGGTAAATCTCAGATAGTAATCATTGAGAGTCTCCCCTGGCACATAGGAAAACTTATCAAAAGTATCATAAAGCTTACACTCTTGTTCTTGTTTAGTTAACGAGGTGCCTTGCATTAGAACCCAAATTCTATCCCATAACTCTTTGGCAACTTTATGTTTGCTGACGAGTTTGTAGACATCTGGCGGAAGGGCTTGGAGAATGATGTTTGTAGCATACTTATCACATTTATCTTGAATCTTCATATCTCCAGTCAACTCACCCGTTGTGCGAGGACGAGTAGTCGTACCTTCCGTCACTGTACCATAGTCTAATGGTCCATTGAGCACCGATGCCCAAATTAGATGTCCATTCTCCTTGTTCAACATATAAAGTTCCATTCGGGAAGCCCATTCCTCATACATAGTCTTCACCAACATTGGTGGACGATTATCCGTACCCGAGAGGATGGACTTATCCGTAAGAGATGTGTACTCCATTTCAATAAGTTAAGATTTACAAAGTTGATCGAACAATGAAATAAGGTTAAGTGTTTTTGTGTTGAAGTCGAGAAAGAATGTTAAAATCCCCTAAATTATGTTCTCGATAAACCAAAAATTCCAAGTCAAAATTACACTTTAAGGAATAATTTTTAGATTGTCGGAATGTCAGATCGGAATGCCAGATCGGAATGTCACTATCGGAAAGTCCAGATCGGAATGTCACACAATCTTAATGTCCATATCGGAATGTCTCTATCGGAATGTCACTATCGGAATGTCACTATCGGAAAGTCCAGATCGGAATGTCACACTATCTTAATGTCCAGATCGGAATATCCAGATCGCAATGTCAGATCGGAATGTCCAGATCGGAATGTTGCTGAAATAAAATGGACAGAGTGACGTCACAAGAATACTTAAAGCCGTCGGAATCCCAGATCGCAATGTCAGATCGGAATGTCACGTCGGAATAAGGTGTTTAACTCCAATGATCGCAAAGTGGAACCAATAGGTTATTGCGATCAGACCACCCTCACGTTGTACTTTCCGATGGAAACCTTGCAAGAATTTCGGAATGATGAGAAACAAGAAATTTTGCAACTTTCGATCCAAAAAACTTGAGTTTTAGCCAAAAACCAAGATACCCAAGATACTACGACACGATTAAAGACTGTATTCGACTTTAGAACACAAACAAACACGAAAATTTTTGATGATTCGGCAAAGAAAACTCAAAATCCTACGATATGTTTATAAAACATACGCAACACTAAAACAAACCTATATTTCATCCCAAGCTCTTGATACCATTTGTAGAAATGTAAATCTTGCTTATGGTTTAGAGAGATAAAGAGATAGAGAGATGGTGGATTTCACACAAAGTTAGAGAGAGAAACTAAAAAGAACTATGTGTAAATTATGAAACCGCACACCCTCTCCATCAAAGGAGAGGGTTTATATACCCAAGCCTTGCAATGGGCTTGGGCTTACACGTTTGGGCCGGCCTACACATGTTGTAGGCTAGGCTTGGACTTGTTTGATACATAAAGAAAGTTAACTAAACTACGAGCTATTACATGGACTATCGTTGGAGTGACCGATCCTTCTTAATACGTAAAACGTATTTCCAACAACAACCAAACCCAATGGAAGAGAATCAACGAATATGATTAATGCGCTTGATGATTTTGTCGTCTACAACAATCCTCTATTCGATTCTTGCTATGATAATCCACTGTTTCAAGATGATGTGGATGATTCTCTCTCCAATTTAGATCCTACACCAATTTATGATTCTCCACCGATCTATGATGCTTATGATGACGATTCTAGTTCCGATGGGGATGATTATGATAATTTTACTTCTGAGTATCCAGACATGCCCACTTATGATGATTATGATGAGGCTGATACTCTCTCGAGTGATTCTTCACATGATGACCTTACTCCTACTTTTGATGAAGATCCTCCACCAACAATGCTTGATCCTACTTTGGATGACTACTCATTTGAGTAAGACTTTGCTACTTTTCTCAACACTTACTTCCCAAATGAGAGTGATTCTCCTCCTTTGGACTTTGATGATTATGGTCTTTATCCTCCTGTGGATATGAAGAAACCCACTTCAAAGGAGAAGAAGTCGGACGACACCGATATCCGTAGCACCTATTTCTTGACACCTCTCTATCCACCTTCTGAGGATGAGATTGTGAGATTTATGAGCGGATCCTCTTCAAGGTCTACTGAGCCTGAGTGTCATCTTCCCCTAAAGGAAAAGGTGTCGATCCTGGTATTGAAATTTTTAAGCCATCTCAGTATCCATCTGATGAAATAAAAGGAAAGACTTTTGGAAACCATGGAGATATGCTTGCACCTCAGCACCCTTGCTACCACCGTGCTCCATCTTTGCTTAAGGGAACCTTGCCTACTCTTCTTTGGCTTGCCTTGTTCGCCTTAAGCTTGTGTTATTTGATGGACGAAAACCATGTCTTTGATCCCGGTGGATATGTTTCAAGCTTCTTCCTATGCTAATCAAGGCCGAGTCAGGCTCACGACTCGGTTAACAAAAACAAGCGCTTCTCGGGAGGCAACCCGCAGTATCTATCCTTTTTCTTTTGTTTTTATAATAAGTGTAGGGGGAGAACCTAGTATGTGTTTGTTGTTTTTCTTTCTTATCACGTGCAGGGATTCGAGCTTTCAAAGATCCATTCTTGATGACTTTTGACGACCCGTGATTCTGTGTACCCGTCTTCCTGGTTCTATCCTAAACTCTTTTGATTCATTATTTGATTCATTTATGATTGAAATAGGAATCACTTTAGTTGTCTCTTCCTTAGCAAGATCTAAACAAAGTGCACAATGTCCTAAGTATAGGGGAGTTTACTTCCACATGCTTAAACATTGAGGATAATGTTTATATTAAGTGTAGGGGGGACTTCTATCGAAGTTAAGTGGGCTTTTCCTTGCATTTTTCCTCATTTTAACCGGAAAATCAATTTTTCGACATTTTTCAAAAATTTTAATCTATTTTGGCCTATTAGTTTTACCTTTGTTATAGTTATTTTCTTTCTTTGCTAGAATAAATTTTAATAAAGTGGTTTTAATTTTCAAACGTTGTGAATCTTTTGACTCAAACCGAGTTTACTTATCTAAGTTTACTCTAGATAGTATCCTTAACGTGTTTAAGTCAAGTTTTGCTAGGCTTTTATATAGGGAACTTTAAAACGCGAAAGTCTTAACTCTTACGGGTTAAGAACAAGAACTTTTCGCAAGTTCCTATAATTGATCCTAGAAAGTCGTTTATCAAGGGAACTTTAAAATACGAATTCTAAACTTGAAAAAGTCTAAGAAGTTGCAAGATCCTATAGATGACTTGAAAACCCAAAACTTTAATTTAATTGGCTAAGCATCAACGAGTCCCATTCCTTGAGATTTTATACTGTGGAGAACGAGAGATGATAGAGTCAATTCTAAGTTTGGTATTCTTTCATGAATTTATGTGAGTTAATTATGAGCTTTTTCTCCCATCGCTTGCTAATAAATTTAATTGCAATAAGTAAGGTCGTACGATTTGAAAAGTTACTTAGCTTCTAGCCCATGACCGTTTAAAAGTTGCTCTATATTAATTAGAGTTCATAGCCAAGGCATAACTTATTGAAGCGGGATGCGAAGATTGGCGAGTCCGAAAAGGTCCTAACAAGACATGAGGGCTACATTTTGTTGCTAAAGATCCAAAGTGATGTGAAGAATCATTTATCAAAAATCAATATGAAGGATCGAGACACACGACGAAAAGCAAATACTGCCCTAAAGATCATGGAGAAGTCTATCCAAAAAGGCCCTAACAAGCTATGAGGATAAATAGATCAAAGTCCTAAAAGGAGGCGGATCGTTGTATATCAAAATCCCAAATAAAGATTGGAGAAAAATGAAGAAGTCGTGATCCAAATATGAAGAATCTCTCAAAAAGTTCAAGTGAAGAAATTCCTATTATGAAGAGAAGACCATTATCTCATGAACGTCTCTCAAGATTTGAAGTATGAAGTCGCTGCCAAATATCGGTCCGAGAAAGGTCTCAAATCGTGAAGCGAGTTATGCCAAGATATGAACTTTATGAGGTCCTGAGAAGCAGTTTTAAAAGATTTTGTCCTTTAGCTAACTATTGATTAAATCGTCCTACTTTATTTTCAGCCTAAATAACTATCGAAATAAGTCAACAATGCATCCTCGTGATCATTCAAGACAACAATAAAATATAAGAGATACACCTAGGAATAAGGGAGTCTAAGTGAATAATTGGCCCACATGAGTTTGTGATAGTTTGCTAACTTATAATAACAATGATCTCGTTTTTAAGCTTGGTATGGGGAACGTGAAACTTGAGGGTGATAAACATTCATGACATGCCAAAACCCTAAGGTAAGTCTTTGATCTTTTTACTTGTTTTCTATCTCTTTTATGTTTTGTGTTTAATAAAGGCCAAGATGGATTGATTATGATGGAAAATGTAGAAGTTACTTTGTAATTAATGCATTGCATGAGGACATTGCAATGGTCAAGTGTAGGGGATTTAATAAGTGTGAAAACACTTATCCTTTTACCACTTAATTATAATAATAACCAAGCCAAAACGTGTATTTTTTGTCGTAAATGTCGGAATTATGCGTGGTTTGTGTTTTTGTTGTGATTTAGGATCAAAATGTGAAAAGGGAAGAAAACACGGGCTTTCACGGGCTTTTATCGAAGAAAAAGACAAAAGACGAAGTCAAAAGATCAAGAGTGCAAAAAGAACGGAAGTCCAAGGCCTATTCTTAAGATTTATCAAAGAAAAGTCTAAAGACGGAAGTTTAATAAAAAGCCGAAGAACTCAAGTCTAAATTAATGAAGAAATTACAAGACGAGTTTAATCAATCCCGAGACAAAGTCGAAGAATTTAGAAGACGAAAAGACGAGAAAGAAAGAAAGAAGGAAGCAACACATGCTTAACCTCCCTAATCACTATAAATACCCTCCTAATGACACATTAGGAGTTGTTGACTATCTTGACAAAATAGTTCTTCCATTTTAATTACTTGCACTTTTCTTAATGTCCTGTACTTAATTTCACCTTTAATTACTTGTCTTGCACCTTAAATTTGTAAGCTTTTAATTCTTGTCTTTACTTTAATTGTTGAATCTTTATTTTAATCAAGTTTTAATTAATCTCTCATTCTACCTTTCTTGTTCTTGATTTAATCTTTATGCTTATTTGCTTATTGTTATGCTTGTTTAATTATTGGTATTGTTTTTATGTTTATGATTGTGTTAGCTTATTGATTTTATAGCTTATTGTGTTTTTCATAAATTTAGTTAAGTGCTTATTAGTTAATTTTTATAAAAAGTTGTTTTTAAATATTTTTATTATTTAGTGTTTTTAAAAGTTTTTAAATTTTGGTTTAATAGCTTTTTCTTAAGTTTGATTTGGTTAAATTTTTAGTCAAGTGCTTATTTGTTTTTAGCTTAATTTTAGATTTTTCGCTTATTTGGAACTTGATCTTATCCGGGTTAGTAAAACTCCATTATTCCGAATACTGCTCAAAACCAACATTCCGGATAAGTGCTCGAAGTTAGGATTCCGGATAAGGGATTTGTGGAGATTCCGGATAAGTGTCTGGCAGAAGTTATTCCAGATAAGCAACCCGAATAGTATTCTGGATAAGAGAAAGAAGATCCCATTCCGGATAAGTATCCGGAATTCATTCCGGATAGTGCTCAGAACTTCAGTTCGAGGATTATTCCAGATAAGCAGGCACAGGTGGATTTTCCGGATAAGGATCCGATCAGGTATTCCGGATAACATACTTGTGAAGATTCCGGATAAGGACCCCGGAAAACATTCCGGATAAGCAACAAATCTAGGGGATTCCAGATAAAGGTGACAACTTTATTCCGGATAAGCAGTACTTTGTTTGGTACTCCGAATAGTGACAGTATTTTGGATTCCGACTCAGGTTTTGTTTATCCTCTGTTTACTTTTCAAGCATTTATTTTTCTCGCATTTTTATTTAAGTCATTTTAATTGCTTTGTCTTAGTTCAATTTCAAAGTTCACATTTTTTTTATATTGTCAATTTACTTTTCGTCAAGCTTTAATTTTTGTCTTTTAATTAAATTACTTTTAAAATTTTTAATAGTGCACCATTTAAGTTTTAATTAGTTTTAGATTTAATTACCGTCAATTTACTTTTTAAAGTCTTGCACATTTACTTTACTACACCGACCAATATATTGTTTCCCACCAAAAGAAGACTGAGTCGCACTTTCTACTGTTATCAATTCGAAGAGACTGGAACAACGAACAAATTTTTATACTTGGCAAAAACCTTGTATCACACCTCATGAAATATTTAAATGATTTACTCTTTACGTTTGCTACAATCGAGAAAGAAGAACAATATTTTGCTACTCGTGCTCGTATGCTTAATCAATGCTTATATGACGATGATGAGGGACCTCCGATTTGTATGACACTTTATGATGACACACCTTCATCACCTTTACCTCACGTGGAACCCATCGACTCTTTAACCATGGGGGATGAGCCTCTTAGCACTAATACAAACACCGATTTGGATGAACTAACATCTTCTAGTGTTGAGAACCTTATCCTAATCCAAAAAGAGCTTGAGAGGGTTTCCAATGAACCATGTGACGAGCTTTGTATTGATACCTCTACTCCGCATGATCACATTGAGATTTCATCACATGATGACATTCATGCTACTACTAGTGATTTTGGTGACTTTGATCTTGATGAATTGTTTAAAGAGAGGGATAATGAGATTGAGGAAGAGTTTTTGCAAGACTTGACACAAATAGAGGATGACGATTGTGATTCTAGTGAGGCATCTTATGATATATCATCCGATGACTTTTCATGTCAAGATGACATTCCTAATTTGGATGAACATGTTGCTCTTATAGAAGAAGTGGAAGATGTTCATATTCGTGAGGTTTTATCGAACATTTATAATCTAATCTCCTCGATTGAAGCATTGAATGAAAACCATAATGATGATTCCATAGAAGAAGAACCTTTCATTGATATTTCTTCACCGGTTTTTGAGGTTGCACCTATTGACTTTCATGATCATATCATCCCTTTGAGTGATTCTCTCATTGATACACCTTCTTTTGAGCCTTCTATTCCCACCCTTCCACCCTTAAAGTTGGTTATTGATGAAGATCCTATACTCTTAGAGATTGATCTTTTTTCACCTAAGGCAACTTTAGAACCTAAAACCTTTGATATGGATTCTTATATGGATATTGATGCCACATAGAGGCTTAATAAGTGTGAAAACACTTATACTTTTACCACTTATTTCCAATAATAACAAGACCTAAACGTGTATTTTATGTCGTAAAAGTCAGAATTATGCGTGATTTGTGTTTTTATTGTGTTTCAGGATAAAAATATGAAAAATGAAGAAAACATGAGCTATCACGGGCTTTTATCGAAGAAAACGAGAAAAGACGAAGTCAAAAGATCAAGAGTGCAAAAAGAACGGAAGTCCAAGGCCTATTCTGAAGATTTATCGAAGAAAAAGTCTAAAGACGGAAGTTTAATGAAGTCGAAGAACCAAGTCTAATTATAGAAGAAAATTATAAGACGAGTTCAATTTATATCGACAAATCCCGAGACGACGTCGAGAAAGACAAAGAAATTAAATCGAGTCGAGACGAGAAGAAAGAAAGAAGGAAGCATAAACACTTAGCCTCCCCACCTCCTATATATACCCTCCTAATGTGTCATTAGGAGGGTGTTAGTTAGTTCATTTTTCTTTTTTGTAGTTTTAATTTTTAGAGAGAGAAAGTGTTTAACTTTCTCTCACTAGGAAAACTTCATCT
Organism: Glebionis coronaria; assembly: GCA_025667525.1. NCBI lineage: Eukaryota > Viridiplantae > Streptophyta > Magnoliopsida > Asterales > Asteraceae > Glebionis > Glebionis coronaria. The sequence continues at coordinate 316,054,949 of CM046878.1, forward strand.
TTTATTTCTTTCTTGTGTGAATCAAATCTTTACTTTTTAGAATTTAATCTTGTTTAAATCTTCATCTTTTTCTACCTTTCTTGATTTTTATTTATCTTTGATCCGATATAATCTTTAATCTTGTTTCATCTTGATGTTTGATTGATTAAAAGTTTATCTTTTTATTCATATCTAAATTTTTATACGATTTGAGCTTTGAGCTTATCATGCTTATTGGCTTATTTTATATTTAGCTTATTTACTTTTAAGTTTTCTAAAAAGTTTCATCTTTTTAAGGTTTGTTTTAAAAGATTTGCTTATTTAAAGTTTTGAAAGTTTCTTATTCATGCTTATTTGGTTCTCTCATTATTAATTTGGTTAAGTTTCGGATTGTGCTTATTAAAAAAGGAAGCTTATTGATTTTGCTTATTACGAATTTCATTCCATCGGAAAGGTAAACCCTTTTCCGACGGGTTATTTCGATACCTTCCATCGGATTGGGGTTTTACATTCCGACGTTTTATTCCGATCTGTGTATCGAAAAAGGGTTTTGGATTCCGACGGTTTTTTCGATCGAGATTCCGACGGTAGTGATTATTTGATATTCCGACAGAGGTGAAACCATTACTCCGATAGTTTTCTCTTTTTTATATATTCCGATAGAGTGTTTTCCGATAATAGTTATTCCGATAGTTTTTCTTGTGCATTATTCCGATACTTAATTAGATATTTCGACAGAATTTACTTTGATACATTCCGACGGGTTTATTCCGATACTATTCCGACGGGATTCCGATCTTTGGCATTCCGATGGGTTGAGTTTTTATTTTTATAAAGTTTTAAGTTTTAAATTTACTTTCTAGTTTTTAATCATTTATTTTTAACTCGTAATTTTTAGTTAATCTTTTAAAGCTTTCATTTCTACGCAACGACATTTTCATATTTGCTTTTAGTTTAAAATAGATAATCAAACCACTTTATTTTTCCACCAAGAACGAATGAGTCACACTTTCAACTGGTAATCAATTCGAAAAGACTGGAATAACGAATCTTTTTCATACGAGGTGAAAACCTTGTATTAAATGGCGCCGCTGCCGGCTCTTTTCGTTAAGGTTAACGGTTTTTAGTGAGAGACGCGTTGGATTTTGGGATCCGTTCATTTTTGAACGTTATTTTTCTTGCTTAAATTTTTTTTCAAAAAATCCTTAAAATATAAAATTTTCAAAAATCCAAAAAAATAGAAAAACTTAAAAACCAAAAATATTTCTTGTCTATCTATCTTTTCCTTTTGTAGGTGTGTATGCGTACTCGTGCTCGTAAGAAGAAATCAACTCCAGCCGAAGTCGAAATTCCACCTATTGTCGCCATGAACAATCGACCAATGATCGAGCTTTTGCAATCGCAAGTAGATGGCAACACTGATGCTATTGTCATACCCGAGATTGGAGCCAACAACTTTGAGCTCAAATTCGGCTTCATTCAAATGGTCTCTGCTCAACCATTATTGGGACGTACACTTGATGATCCTCATGACCATATCAAAAGGTTCCTTCAACTCACTAATACGGTCAAGTATAATGGGGTTTCACAAGAGGTAATTCGCTTGCAACTTTTTCCTTTCTCCTTAGAGGGACAAGCCCGACATTGGCTTGATAAGGAACAGCCACAAAGTATTCTTACATGGTCGGATTTAGAGACCAAATTCATCAACTACTTTTTCCCACCCTCACGTACTACCGCTTTGCGGAATGAAATCATTAACTTTGAACAAAAGTACGGTGAGACATTTAGTGAATCCTGGGACCGTTTTAAGGAACTTTTAAGAAAGTGTCCACAACATGGTTTCACAAAAGTGCATCAAATTAATACTTTTTACAATGGTTTAAGCATGAATGACCAAGATTCACTAAATAGTGCCTCGAGGGGTAACATTTTGGTTAAGTCTTCTAATGCCGCATGGGATATTATTGAGAATAAGTCTAGAGTGCAAACTAAGAGTGTTCGGGCTAATGTGGCTACTGCTAGTACTAGTGATGCCGACAAGAGAATTGATAAACTTACTTCGATTGTTGAAGCACTTGCTCTACAAACCGCTAACAATGCCAAAACAACAATGCGCAAGTTAATGCTTTGAGTCAGTCATGTGAAATATGCGGGGGATCTCATTCATACACCGATTGTCCTTCGACTCATGACAATCCGGAAAATGTGTATGCCGCTAACGGTAACTTTTCTACGGGAGGCTATCAAGCACGTCCACAAGGTGACCGCAATTTTCTCAGTTATCGTTCAAACAACTTCCTTTCACCACCCGGTTTTCCTCCTCAAAACCAAAACAACCTCAATCGCAACAATCAAAACCAAACTCGAGCTCCAAATCAATATCCAACCCAAAGAAACCCATATTTACCTCAAGGAAACAACCAAGTTTACCAACAACCCGCTTATCAACCACTTGCTTACCATGCTCTTCCTCCCACCCAACCCACCGCATTTAATCACGATGTTGAAACTTACATGAGGACTAATGACGCACTGGTGTAGAATCTTCAGCGGCAAATCATCAACTTGAAAGGAGAAAAGGCGAAACAAGGGAATGATATTCGAGCCGATATGCGAAACTCTTTGAGCAGTCAAACGAACGACTTAAGGGATATGATGGCTAGTTTCTTCCCAAGTAATCAAGCCTCTGGTTCGGGTTCTCTTCTGAGTAACACCGTTGCTAATCCAAGAGGGGAGATGAAAGCAATCACCACCCGAAGTGGCAAAGGTTTAAAGGAACCCAAGATTCCTACACCTACACCGGTGATTGTGACAAAGGAGAACGAGTCCCCTTATCCAATTCCTCCACCTTCTACTTCCACCCCTCCACCAGCCAAGGATTTGAGAGAGAATTCCATTCCAAAGCCTTCATCTCAACCCAATATACCTTATCCCTCAAGGTTGAGGAAAGAGAAGTTGAAAAACAAGGATGATATTCAGGTTTCTAACTTTCTTAAAATGTTTAAACAACTGAATTTCAACATCTCCTTTGCTGAGGATCTCACTCACATGCCGAAATATGCTAAAATGTTTAAAGATCTTCTCAGTGACAAAGAAAAACTTCTTGATATTGCTCAGACCCAACTTAATGAAAATTGCTCCGCAGTGCTCTTAAGGAAATTACCAACCAAGCTTGGTGATCCGGGTCGTTTTCTCATTCCTTGCAACTTCCCCGGGGTAGAGAATTGTATGGCCCTAGCCGATCTAGGTGCTAGTATAAACTTAATGCCGTTAAGTGTTTGGAAACAATTATCTCTACCCGAGCTAGTCCCCACACGAATGACATTGGAATTAGCTAACCGTACGGTTGCTTATCCGGTGGGGATAGTCGAAGATGTCTTCGTCGGTGTCGAAAAATTCACCTTTCCGACGGGTTTTGTTGTCGTTGACTACGAGATGGATCCCCGTGTTCCATTAATCGTTGGACGTCCATTCTTGAGGACCGGTCGCACTCTCATTAATGTAGCCGCGGGAGAATTAATCATGAGAGTTGGTGACGATAAAATCGTCTTCAACATGGGTAAACTTTCTAAGCAACCTTATGAAAACGAGAGCGTTAATTTCATTGACGTACTTGATGAGGCTTGTGAAGAGCATTTCAAAGACGCTTGTTGATAGGTGTGAAAACACCCATCCTTTTACCACTTATTTCTGGCTAAAACAAGACCAAAACACGTATTTAATATCATTTGTTTGGAATTATGCGTGGTTCTTGTGTTTATTGTGTTTTCAGAGTCAACCAGATGAAAATTGAAGAAAACATAGGATTGCACGGGTTTTATCGAAGAAAAAGACTCAAGTCGAAGTCTATTGTCCAAGAGATGCAAAAGATTTGAAGTCATTGTGCCTATTTGAAGATTTATCGAAGAATAGAGCAAGAGATGGAAGATTCATATATGTCGAAGAACTCGAGTCTATTAAACAAAAGATTATAAGACGAGTTGGAATTATTCACCGACACTTCTCAAAATCCAAAGTCGGAAACGTTTATTTAAAAGAAACGTAAAGACTAAAGAAGAAAGAAGAAAAGAAGCCCGAAACCAAAGCCCATTCACAAGCCCACCATCACACGCCTATAAATAGGACTTTACTTCACAAATTTGGAGCTAGTTAGTCTTAGTTTTAGTTTTTCATTCTCTCTAGTTTTAGAGAGAGAAAGTTCTCAACTTTCTCTCACTAGTTTTCATCTTTCTTTCTTTCAAGATTTAACTTTTGTATTGTTTTTCATTAATCAAGTCTAAATTCAAGCTTTTAATCTTTAATCTCATTCTACCTTTCTTGATTTTAGTTAACTTTTGGTGCAAAATACATTTGATCCGTGTTGTTCTTAATGTTTTTGTGCTTAAAAAGTTGATCTTTTTGTTCCTACATAAGCTTTCATTTGATTAAGCTTTAAGATTCTTGTGCTTATTCGCTTATTTACATGTTTAACTTATTTACTTTATAAGTTTTTTAAAAAAGTTTATCTTTTTATCATTTGATTGAGAAGTTTGCTTATTCTAAGTTTAGATAAGTTGTTATTTGAGCTTATTTGATTTGTTTCATATTAGATTCGTGCTAGTTTTGGAGTTAGCTTATTTTATAGCTTAACACCTTGCTTTTATTTCGGATCAAATAGGCATCAGAAAGGGTAAAAACCTAATCCGATTGGGTCATTCAGACCAGCACACCACACCCCTTATTCCGATCATCAGATCGGAAAAGGATTTTGACATATTCTGATTGATGTTGCTTTAAGATATTCCGATTGGCATGTTTTACTGTATTCCGATTAGTACTCATTTGAACATTCCGATTGTGCTTATTTAAGATTATTCCAATTGGGATCTTTTGTAACATTCCGATTACTTAGTTTTTAGTTATTCCGATTGGCACTGATTTTAAGTTATTCCGACAAGTCTTGCTTCCATTATTCCGACCAGCAACGTTTGTGACATTCCGATTAGTCTTCTTTCTTACATTCTGATCAAGCTGATCGGAATATATTCCGATTAGGGTGTTTTGCACATTCCGATCTGATTCCATTTCATGCACTCCGATTGTTTAGTTCTTGTTTTTACAAAAGTTTCCAAGAGTTAGTTTCATTTAGTGTTCAAGTATTTTTCTAAATTTGTCGTTAAGTTTTCAAGCATTTATTTTTAAACTCGTCTTTTTAGTTTAATATTTTAAAGCTTTAATTTTACTCTTCGACACTTACTTATTTGTCATTAGTTTAAAATAGATAAACAAACCAACACCTTTTTATTAACCAAGAACAAATCATTCCACTTAGAGCCGTGATCAATTCGAGGAGATACCTAGAGGATTAATTCTGAACCCAATCAAAACAAATGTATCAAATGGCGCCGCTGCCGGCACTTCTCGTTAAGATCAACAGTTTTTTGTGAGAACTTGGATTTTGGGATCCGTTCACCGTGAACGTTACTTTTTCATAAAAATTTTCAAAAACCCTAAAAAATATAAAATTTTCAAAAAATCCTAAAAATTAAAAAAACATAAAAACCAAAAATATTTCTGCTTTGTTTTTGCCTTGTTAGTTCTTTTGCAGGTGCATGCGTACACGATCAACGTCTTATCAAGAGCCCGAGCCTCTCGAAGACTTAGACATGGCAGGTGTACAAAACAACAACAATAACCCACCTATCAACAACAATAATAACAACAACAATAACAATCCACCTCTCAACAATGAGCCTCTACCAGACAATCGCCTGATGATTGAACTTCTGCAAGCACATGTAGACGGCAACAATGATCCAATCGTCATACCCACGATTGCAGCCAACAACTTTGAGCTCAAATCCGGTTTTATCCAGATGGTCTCTGCTCAACCATTCTTGGGGCGTACCATTGATGATCCACATGACCACATCAAGAGATTCTTGCAACTCACGAATACGGTCAAATTCAATGGTGTTCCACAAGAGGTAATCCGTTTACAACTTTTTCCCTTTTCTTTAGAGGGACAAGCCCGACATTGGCTTGCTAAGGAACCACCACAAAGTATTCTGACGTGGACGGATTTGGAGACCAAGTTTATCAACTACTTTTTCCCACCCTCTCGTACTACCGCTTTGCGGAATGAAATTATCAATTTTGAACAAAAGTACGAGGAGTCTTTTAGTGAATCTTCGGACCGTTTTAAAGACCTTTTGAGAAAGTGCCCACATCATGGTTTTACCAAAGTGCACCAAATTAATACTTTTTACAATGGTTTAAGCATGAATGACCAAGATTCACTAAACAGTGCCTCGGGGGGTAATATTTTGGTTAAGACTTCCAATGCCACTTGGGATATCATTGAGAATAAGTCTCGTGTGCAAACCAAGAGTGTTCGGACCAATGCCGCTAGTGCTAGTACTAGTGACAGCGACAAGCGACTTGACAAAATTACTAAGCTTCTTGAATCGCTTGTTACCCACACCGCTAACAACACCAACAGCATCAACGCTAAAAACGCTCGAGACGCTCAAGTCAATGCTGTTAGCCAACCTTGTGAAATATGCGGGGGTCCTCACTCTTACACCACTTGTACCGCCACCCAAGACTACCCTTCTGAGAATGTGAATGCAGCGTACGGTACCTATCCTCCGACCGCTTATCAAGCTCGTCCTCAAGGTGACCACAACTTGCTTAGCTACCGCTCAAACAACTATCTCTCACCGCCCGGTTTTCCTCCTAACAACCCAAACCAACAACAAAACCTCAATCGCCCTCCTCAACAACAACAACAACCTCGTACACCATACATACCACCTAAAAAACAACCATATCCACCTCAAAGAAACAACCAAGTTTACCAACAACCTGCTTATCAACCACCCGCATACAATTCTCCTCCCAACCAACCCATCGCATTACACCAAGACATTGGAACCTACATGAGGACTAATGATGTGATCGTGGACAATCTCCAACGGGAAGTGCTAAACTTGAAAGCTGACCTGGTGAAACAAGGGAACGATCTGATAGCTGATATGAGAAACACTTTGGATAGTCAAACGAATGACTTAAAGAACATGATGGCTAGTTTCTTCCAAGGTAATCAACCCTCTTCTTCGGGTACTCTTCCGAGTAACACCGTTGCGAATCCAAGAGGGGAGATGAAAGCAATCACCACTCGTAGTGGCAAAGGTACCAAGGAACCCGAGCTTCCTATACCTCCACCGGTGATTGTGACTAAGGAAAACGAGTCACCTGCTCCTATTCCTCAACCGTCTACTTCCCTAATTTCTCCGCCTCTTACTTCTACCCCTCCTCCACCCAAGGATGTGAGTGATCCTACTATTCTAAAGCCTTCCTCTTCTTCCGATATACCTTATCCCTCAAGGTTGAGGAAAGAGAAGCTCAAAAGCAAGGATGATATTCAGGTTTCAAACTTTCTCAAAATGTTTAAACAATTGAATTTCAACATCTCCTTCGCTGAGGCTCTCGCTCACATGCCTAAGTATGCGAAAATGTTCAAAGATCTTCTTAGCAACAAGGAGAAGCTTCTTGATATTGCTAACACCCAACTTAATGAGAATTGCTCTGTAGTGCTCTTAAGGAAATTGCCAACCAAGCTTGGTGATCCGGGTCGCTTCTTAATCCCTTGTAACTTCCCAGGAGTAGAGAATTGCATGGCCTTAGCCGATCTAGGTGTCAGTATTAACTTAATGCCCTTAAGCGTTTGGAATCAATTATATCTCCCTGAGCTTGTCCCCACCAAAATGACTTTGGAATTAGCTAACCGTACGGTTGCTTATCCAGTGGGGATAGCCGAAGACGTCTTTGTAGGAGTCGACAAATTCACTTTTCCTGCCGATTTCGTTGTCGTTGACTACGATATGGACCCTCGTGTGCCATTGATCGTTGGTCGTCCATTCTTGAGGACCGGTCGCACTCTCATCGATGTTGAAGCTGGTGAGCTTATCATGAGAGTGGGTGACGATAAAATTGTCTTCAACATGGGAAAGCTTTCTAAACAGCCTTATTCTTACGAGAGTGTTAATTGTATTGACATTCTTGATGAGGTTTGTGAAGAACACTTCAAAGATGCTTGTAAAAGTATTCCTACCTCTCTTCCCAATGTTGAGACCGTTTCCTCTATCGATTCATCACTATCTCTATTTGGAGAAAGTGATTTCCTTTGGAAAGATTTGGAAGCCACCATGGGAGATGTGAACTTAGCTAATGACGATTCTACCACCGATTGGGATGAAGATCTTCGCCTCATTGAAAACCTTCTCAAGGAAGACAATATTTCTCCACCATCTCCTACGGTTATTGCTATCGATGCTCCGACTTTGAAAACGCCTCCCATCGAAAATCCTACGGATTTAGAACTTAAGGAGTTGCCGCCCCATCTCGAGTACGTGTTCCTTGAAGAAAACAAGAAGTCGTCCGTCATCATCGTGAAGGACTTGAAAGAAGAAGAGAAAACTCGCCTCATCGCCGTGCTTAAAGATCATAAGAAGGCAATTGCTTGGAAAATTTCCGATATCCGCGGAATTGATCCGAACTTTTGTACTCACAAGATTCTCATGGAAGATGACTTTAAACCCGCAATCCAGAGCCAAAGAAGGGTTAATCCTCGCATTCATGACGTCATCAAACAAGAGGTTATCAAACTTCTAGATGCCGGCTTGATTTACCCTATTTTGGATTCGCCGTGGGTAAGTCCCGTCCATTGTGTGCCCAAGAAGGGCGGAATAACCATTGTTTCTAATGAACACAACGAGTTGATTCCCACTCGTCTCGTTACTGGGTGGAGAGTTTGTATTGATTATCGCAAGCTCAATGATGCCACGAGAAAAGACCACTTTCCTCTTCCTTTCATGGATCAAATGCTCGAGCGTCTAGCTGGTAATGACTATTACTGCTTTTTAGACGGCTTCTCCGGGTATTTTCAAATTCCCATCGATCCCAAGGACCAAGAAAAGACCACATTCACTTGTCCCTACGGAAAATTTGCTTACAAACGTATGCCTTTTGGTTTATGCAATGCTCTTGGGACGTTCCAAAGGTGTATGATGGCTATCTTCCATGACATGGTGGAAGACACTATGGAAGTATTCATGGATGATTTCTCGGTTTATGGCAATTCTTTCTCTGCTTGCCTTGCCAATTTGGAACGTATGCTTAAGCGGTGTGAAGACACTCGCCTTGTTCTTAATTGGGAAAAATGCCATTTCATGGTAAAAGAGGGCATCGTGCTAGGACACAAGATCTCCAAATCCGGTCTTGAAGTAGACCGTGCTAAAGTCGATGTTATCGCTAAGTTGCCTCCACCTTCAACCGTGAAGGGTGTGAGAAGTTTCCTTGGTCATGCGGGCTTCTACCGTCGATTCATCAAAGATTTTTCTCAAATCGCTCGCCCGATGACCCACCTCTTGGAAAAAGACACTCCTTTTATCTTTTCCAAAGAGTGTAGTGAAGCCTTCAACTTGCTTAAGGATAAGCTTACTAAGGCACCCGTCTTGGTTACCCCTAATTGGGAGCTTCCCTTTGAGTTGATGTGCGATGCTAGTGACTTTGCTATTGGAGCGGTTTTGGGCCAACGAGTGAACAAACACTTCCAACCGATCCATTACGCTAGCACGACAATGACAGGTGCCCAATTGCATTACACGACAACCGAAAAAGAGCTTTTAGCTGTTGTCTATGCCTTTGAAAAGTTCCGCCCCTATCTTGTCCTTTCTACCACCATCGTGTATACCGATCATTCCGCGTTGAAGTACTTGTTGACTAAGAAAGATTCCAAACCAAGACTTCTTCGCTGGGTTTTGCTACTCCAAGAATTTAAAATCGAAATTCGCGATAAAAAAGGAGCTGAAAACCTAGCCGCGGATCATCTCAGTAGACTTGAGGATCCTTACCAAGGGGATCATCCGAACAAAGAAATCAATGATTCTTTTCCCCTGGAGACCTTAATGTCTATCAACTCGACTTCTGATGAAACCCCATGGTTTGCGGACATTGCAAACTACTTAGCGGGTGGAATTCTCGTTGACGGGTTAACATCCTAACAAAAAAAGAAGTTCTTCAAAGATATTCAGACTTACTTTTGGGATGACCCGTATCTATTCAAACAATGTGCTGATTTGATCATTCGCCGATGTGTTGATGGACCGGCAGCTTTAGAAATCCTTGACGCTTGCCACAAAGGACCCACTGGTGGTCACTTTAGTCCCAACTACACCGCCAAAAAAGTGTTTGACTCGGGATTTTATTGGCCCACCATCTATCGTGACGCTCACGATATGGTTAAACGTTGTGATGCTTGCCAAAAACAAGGCAAGATCACACATAAAGATGAGATGCCTCAAAATTTCATACAAGAATGTGAAATCTTTGATGTTTGGGGTATCGACTTTATGGGGCCATTCCCTTCATCTAAAGGAAACAAATACATCCTTGTAGCCGTTGACTACGTTTCCAAGTGGGTTGAAGCCAAAGCTTTACCCAGTAATGACGCAAGGGTGGTTTGTAACTTTTTGAAATCGCTGTTCGCTAGATTCGGTGTGCCTCGTGCCATTATTAGTGATCGCGGGACTCATTTTTGCAATGATCAATTTGCTAGAGTCATGGCTAAGTATGGTGTAAATCATCGTCATTCCACCGCCTACCACCCACAAACTAATGGCCAGGCTAAAATATCTAACCGAGGATTAAAGCAAATTCTTGAACGAACCGTGGGAGAGCATCGTGCCTCATGGGCTGATAAACTTGATGATGCTTTGTGGACTTTTCCTACCGCATACAAGACTCCGATTGGTTGTACACCATATCGTCTCGTGTACGGAAAGGCATGCCACCTCCCCATTGAGTTGGAGCACAAGGCTTACTGGGCCTTGAAGTGGACTAATTTTGATATCAACAAAGCCGGTGACCTGCGCAAGATCCAACTCAATGAGCTGAATGAACTCCGGAATGAGGCTTATGAAAATTCTTTGATCTATAAGGAGAAGACTAAGCTCATTCAAGATTCCAAGATTAAAAACCGAGAGTTCCAAGTTGGAGACAAAGTTTTACTCTTCAACTCTCGGTTGAAAATCTTTTCGGGCAAGCTGAAATCTCGTTGGTCCGGCCCATTCACCATTGCCCAAATTTTTCCATATGGTACTCTCGAGCTCGCTCAACCTAATGGACCTAATTTTAAGGTGAATGGCCAACGAGTGAAGTTGTACTTTGGTGAGGACATCTCTCATGAGATGATTCCATCCCTCACCACGTTTCCTATGAACTAATTTTGGGTCGAGTCAGGCTCGTGACTCGGTTATTAAAAACAAGCGCTCCTCGGGAGGCAGCCCGAGTATCTATCCCTTTTCGTTTTAACCTCCTAAGTGTAGGGGGACCTCTATAGGTGTTTGTGTTTGTATGGTGATGTGATTATAGGGATGAATGCACTTTTGGAACCTTTGAAGAACCGTGCTCCCGTGTTATCCAAAATCCGGTTATATCTCTCAACTATCGTGATTCAATTTTCTTCATACTCACATTTGAAATTGATCACTTTAGTCGTCTCTTCCTTAACTTTATTTAACCAACGTGCACAATGTCATAAGTGTAGGGGAGACTTTTCCCACATGCTTAAACATTGAGGACAATGTTTATCTTAAGTGTAGGGGGGACTTTCTATCGAAGTTTTAAGTGGACTTTTCCATGAAAATGCCTTCATTTAACCAGAAAATCATACTTTTCAACATTTTTCAAATTTTTTATTAACTTTGGCCATATAGTCGTAATTTTTGAATTTTTATCGTTGCTTTCATATGTATATATCCCGCAATAAAATCAAAAATATTAATAAAGTGGTGTAGCTAGTTTTGAAATCTTTGACATATTAGGCCCGTTGCGATTATTTTGACTCAACCCGAATAGACTTGTCCAAGTTTATTCTAGCTAGTATCCTTAACCATATAGACCTTAATTGGTTTATTAGGCTAAGTATCCACGAGTCTCATTACTTGAGATTTTAAATTGTGGAGAACGAGAAATGATAGAGTCAATTATAAGTCGGTATTCTTGCACAAGCTCACTTGGTGTAATTATCTGCCTATTCTCCCATCACTTGCTAATAATTTATCTGCAATAAGTAAGGTCGTACGATTTGAAAAGTTACTTAGCTTCTAGCCCAAGATCGTTTAAAAGTTGCTCGGTAATGATAAGAGTTCGTAGCCAAGGCATAACTTATGAAGCGGGGCGCGAAGATTGGCGAGTCCGAAAAGGCCCTAACAAGGCATGCGGATTCAATCTTATTGCTAAAGATCCGAAGTGATGTGAAGAGCATTATTCCCAAAATCAATATGAAGGATCAAGACTCACGACGAAAAGCAATCAACTCCCATAAAGATCATGGAGAAGTCTATCCGAAAAGACCCTAACAAGGTACGAGGATAAATAGATCCAAGTCCGAAAAGGAGGTGGATCGTTGTATCTCAAAATGCCAATTAGAGATTGAAGAAATAATCATGAAGTCGTGGTCAACAAAGTTGGAGTACCCCTCAAAAGTCTCCAAGTGAAGAAACTCTATTAACGATGAGAAGACCATTATCTCAAGCACGTCTCTCAAGATATGAAGTATGAAGTACATGCCAAATATCGGCCCGAGAAAGGTCTCAAATCGTGAACCGAGTTATGCCAAGATATGAACTTTTTGATATCCCGAGAAGCAGTTTTAAGAGATTTTGTCCTTTAGCTAACTATTGATCAAATCGTCCTACTTTGCTTTCAGCCTAAATAAACTATCATAATAAGTCCAAAAATGCATCTTCATGATCATTCTAAGACAAAAATAAAATATAAGAGATACACCTAGGAATAAGGGAGTTTAAGCATATAATTAAGCCATGTGTGTAAGTGTTTGATTTGCTAACTTATAATAACAATGATCTCGTTTTTAAGCTTAGTTTGGGGAACGCGAAACTTGAGGGTGATGAATCGTCGCAGCACCGAAGCCCTAATGTAAGTCTTAGATCTCTTTGCAAGTTATTTCCACATAGCTATTTTCTATCCTTTCGTTTACTTTAAAGTTTTAATTTCTCATAGTACTTTAATTTTTGTTTAGTACGTTAATAAGGCCAAGGTTGATTGATTATAAGAAAAGTGTAAATTTGCTTTATCGCTAAGCATTGCATGAGGGCATGGCAATGGTTAAGTGTAGGGGATTTGATAGGTGTGAAAACACCCATCCTTTTACCACTTATTTCTGGCTAAAACAAGACCAAAACACGTATTTAATATCATTTGTTTGGAATTATGCGTGGTTTTTGTGTTTATTGTGTTTTCAGAGTCAACCGGATGAATATTGAAAAAACATGGGATTGCACGGGTTTTATCGAAGAAAAAGACTCAAGTCGAAGTCTATTGTCCAAGAGATGCAAAAGATTTGAAGTCATTGTGCCTATTTGAAGATTTATCGAAGAATAGAGCCAGAGATGGAAGATTCATATATGTCGAAGAACTCGAGTCTATTAAACAAAAGATTATAAGACGAGTTGGAATTATTCACCGACACTTCTCAAAATCCAAAGTCGGAAACGTTTATTTAAAAGAAACGTAAAGACTAAAGAAGAAAGAAGAAAAGAAGCCCGAAACCAAAGCCCATTCACAAGCCCACCATCACACGCCTATAAATAGGACTTTACTTTACAAATTTGGAGCTAGTTAGTCTTAGTTTTAGTTTTTCATTCTCTCTAGTTTTAGAGAGAGAAAGTTCTCAACTTTCTCTCACTAGTTTTCATCTTTCTTTCTTTCAAGATTTAACTTTTGTATTGTTTTTCATTAATCAAGTCTAAATTCAAGCTTTTAATCTTTAATCTCATTCTACCTTTCTTGATTTTAGTTAACTTTTGGTGCAAAATACATTTGATCCGTGTTGTTCTTAATGTTTTTGTGCTTAAAAAGTTGATCTTTTTGTTCCTACATAAGCTTTCATTTGATTAAGCTTTAAGATTCTTGTGCTTATTGGCTTATTTACATGTTTAACTTATTTACTTTTTATAAGTTTTCTTTAAAAGTTTATATTTTTATCATTTGATTGAGAAGTTTGCTTATTCTAAGTTTAGATAAGTTGTTATTGAGCTTATTTGATTTGTTTCATATTAGATTCGTGCTAGTTTTGGAGTTAGCTTATTTCATAGCTTAACACCTTGCTTTTATTTCGGATCAAATAGGCATCGGAAAGGGTAAAACCCTTTTCCGATTGGGTCATTCCGACCAACACACCACACCCCTTATTCCGATCATCAGATCGGAAAAGGGTTTTGACATATTCTGATTGATGTTGCTTTAAGATATTCCGATTGGCATGTTTTACTGTATTCCGATTAGTACTCATTTGAACATTCCGATTGTGCTTATTTAAGATTATTCCGATTGGGATCTTTTGTAACATTCCGATTACTTAGTTTTTAGTTATTCCGATTGGCACTGATTTTAAGTTATTCCGACAAGTCTTGCTTCCATTATTCCAACCAGCAACGTTTGTGACATTCCGATTAGTCTTCTTTCTTACATTCCGATCAAGCTGATCGGAATATATTCCGATTAGGGTGTTTTGCACATTCCGATCTGATTCCATTTCATGCACTCTGATTGTTTAGTTCTTGTTTTTACAAAAGTTTCCAAGAGTTAGTTTCATTTAGTGTTCAAGTATTTTTCTAAATTTGTCGTTAAGTTTTCAAGCATTTATTTTTAAACTCGTCTTTTTAGTTTAATCTTTTAAAGCTTTAATTTTACTCTTCGACACTTACTTATTTGTCATTAGTTTAAAATAGATAAACAAACCAACACCTTTTTATTAACCAAGAACAAATCATTCCACTTAGAGCCGTGATCAATTCGAGGAGATACCGAGAGAATTAATTCTGAACCCAATCAAAACAAATGTATCACTTGTAAAAGTGGTTCTTCTTCTCTACCCATTGTTGAGACCGTTGCCTCTATTGCTCCATCATTGACTCCATTTGGAGAAAGTGATTCCCTTTTGAAAGAATTTGAAGCAACTTTAGGGGATGTGGACTTAAAATATGACGATTCTCCCTCCGATTGGGACGAAGACATTCGTACCATTGAGAAACTTCTCAATGAGGACCATATTTTTCCACCGTCTCCTAAGGAAATCTCCATCGATGATCAGAATTTGACTACGCCTTCCATCGAAAATCCTCCGGATTTAGATCTTAAGGATTTACCGTCTCATCTCGAATACGTTTTCCTTGAAGACAATAAGAAGTTACCCGTCATCATCGCAAAGGACTTGAAAGAAGAAGAAAAATCTCGACTTATCAACGTGCTGAAGAATCATAAGAAGGCAATTGCTTGGAAAATTCCGATATCCGCGGAATTGATCCAAACTTTTATACTCATAAAATTCTCATGGAAGATGACTTTAAACCCGCAATACAAAGCCAAAGAAGGGTTAATCCTAAAATTCATGACGTCATCAAGAAAGGCGGAATAACCGTTGTGTGCCTAAGAAAGGCGGAATAACCGTTGTTCCCAATGAAAACAATGAGTTGATTCCTACTCGACTTGTAACGGGTTGGCGAGTTTGCATAGACTATCGCAAGCTCAATGATGCCACTCGCAAGGATCATTTTCCTCTCCCTTTCATGGATCAAATGTTCGAGCGTTTAGTGTAAAACCCGCATGCTTTTACCATGAATAGTACCCTTAAGATCGTACGTACATGATTAGAAATTCCCTTTTATAGCACGTTTACGTTTCATGAACAAGAATTACAAGTATTACGTACGTGTTATAACACGGTAAGTATTTATTACGTATTAACACACGATAATTATTCCAATAATAATTATAATCACGAACATACGAACATGAAATCATGAACGTAATTAATCACGAGCTAATATTACGTATGTATGTATATTTATTACGAACATGAATAAATATATTAAGTCACGATCGATAACTAATTAGATCACGTAAATTACGAACACGAGAACACACTATTATTTTAGACACGAGAAAGGTTCGGGTTACCCTTATGTGGGACCCTACCCGCGGCTACACCAAGACAAAAGGGCCAAGCCCATGTTTTTTGCTAAACAAGAAAATTAAGGAAAAGGTATTTTCATTTAACAAGATTTAGAAAATAACTAAAAACCCTAAAAATCCCTTTTCTTCTTCCTCTCTTGGCCGCCGGGTTTAGCATCACCACAAGGGTGATTCGGTTTGATTTTGGTCTTGGATTTATTGCAAGGATCGTTGTGTATTCATTCTCTTTAATTTCACGTAATCGGTATAAACCCTAACTCTTTTCTTTTATGTTTTGATTTATTTAACCACATAAAATCACGCATGTTTTCAATAAACTAATTAAAAACAAGATATAAACATGTTAATAATCATGGGGTTTAAATCAATTAAGGGTTTAGGGGTGTTTTGTTTGTGGTCGACGCCTAACCGAACCCTGGGGGGGGGGGGGGGGGGGGGTCTCGGCTTAGATTATATTCACACCACCGAGACCTTAAGGTCTCGGTTTGGTGGTGGTTGTGTCACGACAGCAGCAAGGGGAAGAAACCCCGACCTAGGTCGGGGTATGGTGATGTTTACGGGTCTGGTTCATGGGTTTTAATCACGGGTCCGGTTCACACATGTTAGATTTAAAACACGGTCGGGTTCATAGTTATTTTTCAAGGTTTATTATTTTTACAAGTTATATTATTTTTTACAAGATTTAAATTAAATTATTTAAAAGCATGAACATGATTAATTTAATTTACATGACTTAGGTTATTAATTTTATTATTAATTTATGAGTTTTAACCTAAGTATTTATCTTAATTAGACTAGATAATTAATTAATTATTAAAACCATGACTTATAATTAATTAATTTACATGACTTAGGTTATATTATTTATAGATAATAATACATGTTTTAACCTAAGTATTTTACCCTTATTTAATTAAAATCATGTTATATTTAATTAAATACTTTAACCTATAGTTTATTTAATTCACATGAAGTAATTAATAAACTATACTATATAATCACATGACTTAGAATATTAATCAGAAAACACTTAAGCTTATATAATTAACTTAATTATCCAGTTTATATGTAACTATGGAAACTTTCTATTTTTAGAAACTTATTTAATTAAGGCAACTAATCTATTTATGGAAACTTTCTATTTTTAGAAACTTATCTGTTTTAATCAGTAATTCCATTTTTGGAAACTTTCTATGTTTGGAAACTTTCTATTTTAAAAACTTTCTATTTTTGGAAACTTTCTATTTTTGGAAACTTTCTATTTTTGGAAACTTTCTATTTTAGGAAACCTGCTATTTTTAGAAAGTTACTTCTAATTACACAACAAGTATAATCATACATGAAATACAAGTAATACTTAATCAGAATAGACAGAATATATGATAAAACATAGTATAAAGCTTAAATCAGTAAAACATGATATGAACACATAAAACAAGCTAAGACATGATATAAAACCAGTTACGTACTCAATTATCAGATACTTATACACATATGTATTTATGTAGCATTAGTGATACCGAAGTAGGAGTCTCTTCCGTTCGTCTTCTTTGTTCACTAGACATAAGGTACGGATTCTCCGTCCTTTCAGTATGGACATTCTTTCCTTATTAGGATTTCCCATATGCAGCCAACTGTTTTACCCAGTATATGTTTTATATGTTTCTGAATTGCTTATGTTTAATTAGAATACCTAAAGCCATATACATGCATGACCAGTTTCACCTAGTTATGGAGGTACCATAACCATAACACTGGAGGCACCAGTGTTGTTACTTCACAACGACAGAGTGATAGCTCGTGGCGGTCCCTTCCAGCTTTTGGCCATTTATTATATTATCAGGTGGGGCGTATGGGTGCATCCTAGTTACATGTTTTCAGCAAATTACTTAGTGTGAATGTGGTGTATGCCTTGCATCCTTCACAAGGAGCTGATCCCTCCTACCCAAAACCAGTATATTAAATTAGAGGCAGCCCCTCTAATTTGCATGACGAGGTCACCCCTCCAAGTATTCATGCACGTTGATATTTCATGACCTATATTGGCTAATCGTAAAATATGTTAAACAGTTTTTACAAGATAAACATAAGGCTTTTCAAACTATAAAACCAGTTTTACTAAGGTATAACCAGGTTATCTAGGACTTAGTTTCTTCCGCTGTTTCATGCTTATATGCTTATATTATTCATGCTCTATTTGTATATCCGTGCACTGAGCGTATTGCTCAGCCGTTTTCCTTTTCATGTTCCCAAAACGGCAGGTACTCAGGGACGCTCGTAGACTTTAAGCGTACGTGCATATGGACTGGAATCTTTCTAGCCTTCTTTACTTTATGCATTTATCTATACTTTGATACTCATTTCCATGGACATTGTTTAGTCCTTTCGTTTACAGTACTTATGTTTGTGTGTGATGAGTTCTACTTTTGGACTACCGATGTTTGATTCCGGTATTTCCTTTATGTTCATGTAATGTTTAGACATTTATCCTTGTATGCTTTGATGACACGCCATAATCACGCGTGACATTCCATTTATCAAAATGGGGTGTTACAATTATGGTATCAGAGCCAAGGCTTCGACCTGTAGGCTCTCAAAACACGACCTGTGATTAGTGGGTAGTCACTATGGTCTTCCTAGAACTGACAGTCGGTTTTCATGCATTCATCATTTTCATGCATACATATATATGTCATTGTCGCAGGTTTATGACTAAGTAATGGTTGGTACAGGACTGGCCCTATTTAGTCGCATGTGTTTTATCGAAACTTTTAAATTTGGGACCGACCCATAGGCTTCCCCTCGCCATGTATTTTATTTTAGGTGAACTGACCATAGGAGTTCACTCTCGCGCATAAAAAAGTTTTCATAAAACTGCATCATGCATTCATGTACAAATTTTCCTACATAAAATTTTACTCATGATTTATTGGTATAAATTTTTTTTCATGTATATAGTTTATGTTTTGATCAGTTTAATCTTGTATTTTATGTTATACTGTCAGATGGTTCTCACACGCGAGCATGAACAACTCAATGCAGCAATCCAAGCTGCAATGCAAGCTTTGCTTCCTCAGCTGAGGAACGAAATCAGGGTTGAGGTTCAGGCTGCCAACAATCAGCAGCATCACCCAGTACCTCCTCCTCCTCCAGTGACATTGGCCACATGGCTGGAGAGATTCAACAAGCTCCGTCCTCAAGCTTTCGAGAGAACAGATAGCCCTAGTGAAGCTGAAAGCTGGTTGGCTCACATTGAGAAGATCTTCGATGCTATGGGTTATGACCCCGTTTTCAAGTCGAGGTTGGCATGCTACCGGTTCGAAGGTGATGTGTTAAATTGGTGGTTAGCACTGAAGCAGTATGAGGGAGGTGATAATTGGGTGGCTGGTTTGACATGGGCTCAGTTCAGGGATAGGGTAATGAAGCAGTTCTTTCCCAAGGCTGAGCAAGACAAGCTGAAGAGAGAGTACCATGGGATCCGACAGAGAGCTAGGGAGAATAGAAATGAGTTCATGAAGCGCTTTCTCCGCTTAGCTGGTTTCCTTGGTGCAGCAGCAGGTACTCCTGAAGAGCAGGCACACCACTTCAGGTGGGCTCTTCGCACATCGGTCGCAAACAACTTGGTGTGTGCTACATTCAACACGGTAGAACAAGTGGCCGATGCAGCACGTAAGCTGGAGATGCTGCAGGAGAGAGATGAGTTCGGGGAAGCAGAGAGACCCGATAAGAGGTAAACATTCGTATTCAAGCGGTGACCACTCCGTATTCTTTCAGTATATGTCAATATTTCATCTCTTTAAATTGTATCTTCCAGGCAAAAGACTGGGGACTGGTCTCAGCCGGCTACTCAGCAGCATCCTAATCAGCCCAAGGGAAACGGTCAGACTAACGACCGTTCTGCTACGGATAGGTGTGGCGGTAATGATAATTACCGTAACAACGCTGGACACTCCAACAGCAGCAGGTACTTATACTTACGCATTTTCTTATGATTACATGTTATGATTCTTAATTCTGACACATTAGAAAATCTTCTACCAGGAACCATGGAAATGGTAGGGACCAGAACCAGAGAGGTTCGCATGCTAATCGTCCAGCTATCACTGGTATTCAATCTTACGATTATCCGTATTGTCATTTGTATCGTATTTTCATGTCTCATGTATAGTGTTGTTATCAGGTTCTCAGCCAGTCAGGACACCTGCTGGAGGATATAGTCATCCTCTTTGCTCTACTTGCCACCGTAGGCACTGAGGGCCATGTCTCCGCGAAAGTGACGCACGCTTCAAGTGTGGTCTTCCTGGCCATCGCATGAAGGAGTGCCGCAAGGGCGAGATGGAGGGCACATCGGGACATGCTGATACCAAGCCGCCTCCTACTACTGGACGCGTTTACACGACATCTCGCGATCAGGACAACAAGTCTACAGGTACCATCACTAGAATCTTGTATATGTATGGTCAAGTTGCATGTGTTCTGTTTGATACGGGTGCTACTCACTCGGTCATTTCTACTGCTTATGCCAAGAATGTTAGGATACTCCCCATGCCACTAGAGAATATACTCAGTATTTCCACGCCTTTGAGAGACTCTGTACTTATAACCCATGTGTACAAGAGCCTTCCCCTAGATTTTGACGACAAGGTTCGTCCTGTTGACGCACTTCCGCTGGACATGAATGATTTTGACATGATTTTGGGCATGGATTGGCTATCCAAGCATCATGCTACCATAGACTGCCATTCATATCGAGTGATCTTTGGTGATATTAATGCGCCAGAGTACATTCATAACGGGTTCGTACCCGGCAGATCTGTACAAATCATATCAACCCTGCAAGCACGTGCACTACTGTCACATGGGTGCGAGGGTTATCTAGCTACTATTCATGACATGGATGCTGAATCCTCATCAATTCAAGATCAACCGATAGTGTTAGAATTTCTAGATGTATTTCCAGAAGAACTTCCGGGCATACCACCTGCACGTGAAGTGGAATTTAATATCGAGCTCATCCCAGGAGCTGAGCCGATTTCCAAGGCTCCTTATCGCATGGATCCCATAGAGTTAAAGGAGCTGAAGGATCAACGGTAAGAACTTCTGGAACGAGGTTTCATTCGACCGAGCGCATCTCCATGGGGCGCACCGGTCTTATTTGTTAAGAAGAAGGACGACAGTATGCGTCTTTGCATAGATTATCGCGAGCTCAATAAGATTACTATCAGGAATAGGTATCCACTGCCATGTATAGACGATCTGTTTGACCAACTCCAAGGGGCCAAACATTTCTCCAAGATTGATCGAAGGTCAGGCTACCATCAGCTACGGGTTAAGGAGAAGGACATCGCCAAGACTGCTTTCCGTACACGCTATGGCCACTACGAATTTATAGTCATGCCATTCGGCCTGACCAATGCTCCAGCACTGTTCATGTATTGATGAACAAAATCTTCCATGAATTTCTGGACAAGTTCGTCACTGTTTTCATCGATGACATCCTGATTTTCTCTAAGTCCAAGGAGGAAAACGAAGACCATCTTCGTACAGTACTACAGATTCTTTGCCAGAAGCAGCTGTATGCTAAATTCTCCAAGTGTGAGTTCTGGTTAGACAAGGTGGCATTCTTAGGTCACATTGTATCAGCAGAAGGAATCACGATGGATCCAGCGAAGGTTGAGGCTATTACCAAATGGCCGAGGCCGACATCAGCGACTGAAGTCCACAGTTTCCTAGGCTTAGCTGGCTATAACCGTAGGTTCATGGAGAACTTTTCCCGCCTAGCACTACCATTGACCAAACTGATACGGAAAGGGGAGAAATTCGTTTGGACTGAAGAACGAGAGAAGAGGTTTGAAGACCTGAAGCAGAAGTTAGTATCTGCACCTATTCTTACTCTCCCATCTGGTACGGGTGGATTTCAAATCTACAGTGATGCATCGGGGAAGGGACTTGGCTGTGTTCTCATCCAACAAGGGAAAGTGACTGCGTACGCTTCACGGCAGCTTAAGCCTTATGAGGAAAATTACCCTACGCATGACTTGGAGCTTGCTGTAGTCGTGTTTGCATTGAAGATATGGAGGCACTACTTATATGGAGAATTATGTGACATTTTCACGGACCACAAGAGCTTGAAGTATATCTTCACTCAACGTGAATTGAACATGAGACAGAGGAGATGGTTAGAGCTGTTGAAGGATTATGACATAAATCTGCAGTTTCATCCTGGCAAGGCGAATGTAGTGGCAGATGCACTTAGCAGAAAGTCCGGAATGATCAACGGCACTGAGATTGAGGAGGAAATCATAAGAGACTTGGAGCGACTAGACATAGAGATCATGGTACGTGGACAACACGGTTACTGGGCTAATCTTAGAGTAGAACCCGAGTTACTCTCTAAGATCAAGTAAGCTTAGAAAGATGATGGAGAAATCTGGGCGATAATTCAAAATTTGGAGAAGCAGACAGAAATTCGAGTAGATGCAGATGGTATCTTATGGCAGGGCACGAGACTTTGTGTTCCTGATGATCAAGAACTCCGGGAAGCCTTGTTAGCTGAGGCTCATAGCTCCCCATTCTCTATACATCCTGGATCGACCAAGATGTACCATGACATCAAGCAGTACTTTTGTTGGAGTGGTATGAAACAGGATGTAACCACTTACGTCTCCAAATGTCTTACCTGCCAGCAGGTTAAGATCGAGCATCAACGATCTGGCGGTCTTCTTCATCCGTTAGATATTCTAGAGTGGAAGTGGGACAAAATCACCCTGGATTTTGTTACCGGTCTTCCGCCAACCAAGAGGAAGCACGATGCAATTTGGGTTATCGTAGATCGACTTACCAAATCAGCTCATTTCTTACCGATCCGCAAGGAAGATTCGGTCAGTAAACTCTCCGATACTTATAGAAGGGAGATTATGAGACTTCACGGTGCTCCATCCAGCATCGTCTCAGACAAAGATCCTCGATTCACTTCGCGATTCTGGAGAAGTCTACAGAAAGCTTGGGGTACACAACTTAAGCTTAGCACGGCTTTTCATCCTCAAACAGACGGGCAGTCAGAGCGAACGATTTAGACATTGGAAGACATGTTGATGTCATGTGCGTTGGAATGGATGGGTTATTGGGACAATTATATCTGTTTGGTGGAGTTTGCAACAACAACAGTAGGCACGCAAGTATCAAGTGTGCTCCTTTCGAGATGTTGTATGGCAGAAAGTGTCGCGCCCCAAGCTGCTGGGATCAGGTTGGTGAGCGAACACTTGAAGGACCAGAGATCATAGAGTTGACTAATGAGAGGGTCGTAGTAGCTAAGTAGAAACTTCAAGAAGCACGGTCACGTCAAAAGAGCTACGCAAACAAGCATCGTAGGGACATACATTTTAACGTAGGAGATCACGTTTTCCCTAAGGTTTCGCCGACACGTGGTGTTAGACGTTTTGGAATTAAAGGGAAGCTCAGTTCTCGTTTCATCGGACCATTTGATATCATTGAACGAGTCGGTGAAGTATCTTACCGTTTAGCGTTACCTCCACAGCTTTCTCATGTGCACAATGTGTTTCATGTGTCCTTACTCAGAGGGTACCAGTATCATCCCCTTCACATGGTTCAATATCTATTGGAACAAATTCGTGAAGATCTCACTTTCATAGAAGAACCCGAACGAGTTCTTGACAGACAAGAACAAGTCATGAGAAGGAAGACGATTCCATTCGTCAAAATCCTTTGGAGGGATCATACCGAGCGGGAAGCCACTTGGGAAACAGAGGAGTCTATCCGGGATTCTTACCCTCATTTTATATTTTGAATTCGGGTATGTTCTTCTTTTCCAGTTTACTTTATCTATAATTCGGGGATGAATTATTCTTTTTAGGGGGGAAGAGTTGTAAAACCCGTATGCTTTTACCATGAATAGTACCCTTAAGATCGTACGTACATGATTAGAACTTTCCTTTCATAGCATGTTTACGTTTCATGAACAAGAATTACAAGTATTACGTACGTGTTATAACACAGAAAGTATTAATTACGTATTAACACACGATAATTATTCCAATAATAATTATAATCACGAACATACGAACATGAAATCATGAACGTAATTAATCACGAGCTAATATTACGTATGTATGTATATTTATTACGAACACGAATAAATATATTAAGTCACGATCGATAACTAATTAGATCACGTAAATTACGAACACGAGAACACTCTATTATTTTAGACACGAGAAAGGTTCGGGTTACCCTTATGTGGGCCCCTACCCGCGGCTACACCAAGAAAAAAGGGCCAAGCCCATATTTTTTGCTAAATATGAAAATTAAGGAAAAGGTATTTTCATTTAACAAGATTTAGAAAATAACTAAAAACCCTAAAAATCCCTTTTCTTCTTCCTCTCTTGGCCGCTGGGTTTAGCCTCACCACAAGGGTGATTCGGTTTGATTTTGGTCTTGGATTTATTGCAAGGATCGTTGTGTGTTCATCCTCTTTGATTTCACGTAATCGGTATAAACCCTAACTCTTTTTCTTTTATGTTTTGATTTATTTAATCACGCCATAATCATGCATGTTTTTAATAAACTAATTAAAAACAAGATATAAACATGTTAATAATCATGGGGTTTAAATCAATTAAGGGTTTAGGGTTGTTTTGTTTGTGGCCGACGCCTAACCGAACCCCAAGGGGGGGGGGGGGTCTCGGCTTGGCTTATATTCACACCACCGAGACCTTAAGGTCTCGGTTTGGTGGTGGTTGTGTCACGACAGCAGCAAGGGGAAGAAACCCCGACCTAGGTCGGGGTATGGTGATGTTTATGGGTCCGGTTCATGGGTTTTAATCACGGGTCCGGTTCACACATGTTAGATTTAAAACACGGTCTGGTTCATAGTTATTTTTCAAGGTTTATTATTTTTACAAGTTTATATTATTTTTTTACAAGATTTAAATTAAATTAATTAAAAGCATGAACATGATTAATTTAATTTACATGACTTAGGTTATTAATTTTATTATTAATTCATGATTTTAACCTAAGTATTTATCTTAATTAGACTAGATAATTAATTAATTATTAAAACCATGACTTATAATTAATTAATTTACATGACTTAGGTTATATTATTTATAGATAATAATACATGTTTTAACCTAAGTATTTTACCCTTATTTAATTAAAATCATGTTATATTTAATTAAATACTTTAACCTATAGTTTATTTAAATCACATGAAATAATTAATAAACTATACTATATAATCACATGACTTAGAATAATAATCAGAATAATTAGCTTAATTATCCAGCTTATATCTAATTATGGAAACTTTCTATTTTTAGAAACTTATTTAATTAAGGCAGCTAATCTATTTATGGAAACTTTCTATTTTTAGAAACTTATCTTTTTTAAGCAGTAATTCTATTTTTGGAAACTTTCTATTTTTGGAAACTTTCTATTTTTGGAAACCCTCTACTTTTGGAAACTTTCTATTTTTGGTAACTTTCTATTTTTGGAAACTTTCTATTTTAGAAAACCTGATAGTTTTAGAAAGTTACTTATTATTACACAACAAGTATAATAATACATGAAATACAAGTAATACTTAATCAGAATAGACAAAATATATGATAAAACACAGTATAAAGCTTAAATCAGTAAAACATGACATGAACACATAAAACAAGCTAAGTCATGATATAAAACCAGTTACGTACTCAATAACCAGATACTTATACATGTATGTATTTATGTAGCATTAGTGATACCGAAGTAGGACTCTCTTCCGTTCGTCTTCTTCGTTCACTGGACATAAGGTACGGATTCTCCGTCCTTTCAGTATGGACATTCTTTCCTTATTAGGATTTCCCGTATGCAGCCAACTGTTTTCGCTAGTATATGTTTTATATGTTTCTGAATTGCTTATGTTTAATTAGAATACCTAAAGCCATATACATGCATGACTAGTTTCACCTAGTTATGGAGGTACCATAACCATAACACAGGAGGCACCAGTGTTGTGACTTCACCACGGCGGAGTGATAGCTCGTGGCGTCCCTTTCAGCTTTTGGCCATTTATTATATTATCAGGTGGGGCGTATGGGTGCATCCTAGTTACATGTTTTCAGCAAATTACTCAGTGTGAATGTGGTGTGTGCCTTGCATCCTTCACAAGGAGCTGATCCCTCCTACCCAAAACCAGTATATTAAATTAGAGGCAACCCCTCTAATTTGCATGACAAGGTCACCCCTCCAAGTATTCATGCACGTTGATATTTCATGACCTATATTGGCTAATGGTAATATATGTTAAACAGTTTTTACAAGATAAACATAAGGCTTTTCAAACTATAAAACCAGTTTTACTAAGATATAACCAGGTTATCTAGGACTTAGTTTCTTCCGCTGTTTCATGCTTATATGCTTATATTATTCATGCTCTATTTGTATATCCGTGCACTGAGCGTATTGCTCAACCGTTTTCCTTTTCATGTTCCCAAAATGGCAGGTACTCAGGGACGCGTAGACTTTAAGCGTACGTGCATATGGACTGGAAGCTTTCTAGCCTTCTTTACTTTATGCATTTATCTATAATTTGATACTGATTTCCATGGACATTGTTTAGTCCTTTCATTTACAGTACTTATGTTTGTGTGTGACGAGTTCTACTATTGGACTACCGATGTTTGATTCCGGTATTTCCTTTATGGTCATGTAATGTTTAGACATTTATCCTTGTATGCTTTGATGACACGCCATAATCACGCGTGACATTCCATTTATCAAAATGGGGTGTTACATTTAGCGGGTAATGATTATTATTGCTTCTTAGACGGTGTCTCCGGGTATTTTCAAATTCCCATCGATCCTAAAGACCAAGAGAAAACCACATTCACTTGTCCTTATGGAACATTTGCTTACAAAAGAATGCCTTTCGGCTTATGCAATGCTCCCGGTACTTTCTAAAGGTGTATGATGGCTATATTCCATGACATGGTTGAAGAAACTTTGGAAGTCTTTATGGATGATTTCTCAGTCTATGGTGATTCTTTCTCTACTTGCCTTGCCAATTTAGAACATATGCTCAAATGGTGTGAAGACACTCGTCTCGTTCTTAATTGCGAAAAATGCCATTTCATGGTAAAAGAAGGTATTGTTCTTGGACATAAAATCTCCAAAGCCGGTCTTGAAGTCGACCGTGCTAAAGTTGATGTGATTGCTAAATTACCTCCACCTTCAACCGTGAAGGGTGTGAGAAGTTTCCTTGGTCATGCAGGCTTCTATCGTCGATTCATTCAAGATTTTTCTAAAATCGCTCGCCCGATGACCCAGCTCTTTGAAAAAGATACTCCTTTTATCTTTTCTAAAGAGTGTATTGACTCTTTCAATCTTCTTAAGGATAAATTAACTAAGGCACCGGTCTTGGTTACCCCTAACTGGGAGTTACCTTTTGAATTGATGTGTGATGCTAGCGACTTTGCTATTGGAGCGGTTTTGGGCCAAAGAGTGAACAAACACTTCCAACCAATCCATTATGCTAGCAAGACAACGACGGGGGCTCAATTGCATTATACCACTACCGAAAAAGAGCTTTTAGCTATAGTGTATGCTTTTGAGAAATTTCGCCCCTATCTTGTCCTTTCCACCACCATTGTCTATACCGACCATTCCGCGTTGAAGTACTTGTTAACTAAACAAGATTCCAAGCCAAGACTTCTTCGTTGGGTTTTTGATCCTACAAGAATTTAAAATCGAAATTTGTGATAAAAAGGGAGCGGAAAACCTAGCCGCGGATCATCTTAGTAGACTCGAGGATCCTTATCAAGGGGAGCTCCCAAATCAAGAGATTAATGACTCTTTTCCCCTTGAGGCCTTGATGTCTATTAACTCCAACTGATGAAACCCCATGGTTTGTGGACATTGCAAACTATTTGGCGGGTGGAATTCTCATGGAAGGGTTAACGTCCCAGCAAAAGAAAAAGTTCTTTAAAGACATTAAGCACTATTTTTGGGACGACCCTTACCTTTTCAAACAATGTGCGGATCTTGTCATTCGTCGGTGTGTTGATGGGCCGGTAGCTTTACTAATCCTAGAAGCTTGCCACAAAGGACCCACCGGTGGTCACTTTGGTCCTAACTATACCGCGAAGAAAGTTTTCGACTCTGGATTTTATTGGCCCACCATTTATCGTGATGCACACGAAATGGTTAAGCATTGTGATGCTTGCCAAAGACAAGGCAAGATCACACATAAAGATGAGATGCCTCAAAATTTCATACAAGAATGTGAAATCTTTGACGTATGGGGTATCGACTTTATGGGGCCATTTCCATCATCCAATGGGAACAAGTACATCCTCGTAGCCGTTGACTACGTATCCAAATGGGTTGAAGCAAAGG
This sequence comes from Glebionis coronaria, assembly GCA_025667525.1. Lineage (NCBI taxonomy): Eukaryota > Viridiplantae > Streptophyta > Magnoliopsida > Asterales > Asteraceae > Glebionis > Glebionis coronaria. Next base: position 316,083,371 of record CM046878.1, read on the forward strand.
CTATCCCTACGAACGATGCGAGGGTGGTTGTGAACTTTTTGAAGCATCTTTTTTCTCGATTCAGTGTTCCTCGTGCTGTCATCAATGACCGCAGGACTCATTTTTGCAATGATCAATTTGCTAGAGTCATGGCTAAGTACGGTGTTAATCACCGTCTTTCCATCGCTTATCATCCCCAAACAAATGGTCAAGCTGAGATATCTAACCGTGGACTGAAGAGAATTTTAGAGCGAACTGTGGGAGAGCATCGTGCCTCGTGGGCTGATAAGTTAGATGATGCTTTGTGGGCTTTCCGTACCGCATATAAGACACCTATTGGTTTCACTCCATATCGTCTTGTGTACGGTAAGGAATGCCACCTCCCTATTGAGTTGGAGCATAAGGCGTATTGGGCCTTGAAGTGGGGCAATTTTGATATCAACAAAGCCGGTGATCTTCGGAAGATTCAACTCAACGAGCTAAATGAACTGAGGAATGAAGCTTATGAGAATTCATTGATTTACAAAGAGAAATCCAAGACCATTCATGATGCAAGGATTAAGAACCGAGAGTTTCACATCGGTGATCAAGTTTTACTCTTTAACTCTTGGTTGAAGATTTTCTCGGGCAAGCTAAAGAGCCGTTGGTCTGGTCCATTCACCGTCGCCAAAGTTTTCCCTTACGACACCATTGAACTTTCACAACCAAATAGGCCTAATTTTAAAGTGAATGGCCAGCGTGTGAAGTTGTACTTTGGTGAGGACATCTCTCATGAGATGATTCCATCCCTCACCACGTTTCCCTTGAATTAGTTCTGGGTCGAGTCAGGCTCGTGACTCGGTTATCAAAAACAGGCGCTTCTCGGGTGGCAACCCGTTGATCTATCCTTTACCTTTTTCATAATAAGTGTAGGTGGAGGCCCCGTAGGTGTTTGTTGTCTTGTTTCTGATGATGTGCAGGGATTCAAGCTTCAAAGAGCATTTTTGATGACATTTGACGACCGTGATCCCGTATACCCGTCTTCTCGGTTCTATCCTAAACTGTCGTGATTCAATATTTCATATCTTATATGTTCACATTGAAATCACTATAGTTGTCCTTTCCTTAACAAGATTTAAACAACGTGCACAATGTCCTAAGTGTAGTGGAGTTTACTCCCACATGCTTAAACATTGAGGACAATGTTTATATCAAGTGTAGGGGTACTTCTATCGAAGTAAGTGGGCTTTTCCATTAATTTGTCCTCGTTTTAACCGGAAAATTTGATTTTTCGACATTTTTCAAAATTTTTAATCTATTTTGGCCTAGTTGTATAGTAGTATTTTCCTTTGTTATCGTTATTTACTTTCTTTGCTAGAATAAATTTTGAATAAAGTGGTTTTAATTTTTCAAAGCCATGAATCTTTTGACTCAACCCGAGTTTACTTATCTAAGTTTACTCTAGCTAGTATCCTTAACGTGTTTAAGTCAAGTTTTGCTAGGCTTTTATATAGGGAACTTTAAAACGCGAAAGTCTTAACTATCACGGGTTAAGAACAAGAACTTTTTGCACGTTCCTATAATTGATCCTAGAAAGTCGTTTATCAAGGGAACTTTAAAATGCGAATTCTAAACTTGAAAGAGTCTAAGAATTTGCAAGATCCTATAGATGACTTGAAAACCCAAAACTTTGATTTAATTGGCTAAGCATCCACAAGTCTGATTCCTTTAGATTTTAAATTGTGGAGAACGAGAGATGATAGAGTCAATTATAAGTTTGGTATTCTTTCATGAATTTATGTGAGTTGATTATGAGCTTTTTCTCCCATCGCTTGCTAATAAATATATTTGTAATAAATAAGGTTGTACGATTTGAAAAGTTACTTAGCTTCTAGCCCAAGATCGTTTAAAAGTTGCTCGGTATTAATTAGAGTTCATAGCCAAGACATAACTTATTGAAGCGGGATGCGAAGATTGGCGAGTCCGAAAAGGCCCTAACAAGGCATGAGGGCTACATTTTGTTGCTAAAGATCCAAAAGTGATGTGAAGAATCATTTATCAAAAATCAATATGAAGGATCGAGACACACGACGAAAAGAAAAAACTTCCCAAAAGATCATGGAGAAGTCTATTCGAAAAGACCCTAGCAAGGTATGAGGATAAATAGATCCAAGTCCTAAAAGGAGGCGAATCGTTGTATATCAAAGTCCAAAATAAAGATTGGAGAAAAATGAAGAAGTCGTGGTCCAAATATGAAGAATCTCTCAAAAACTTGAAGTGAAGAAATTCCTATTATGACGAGAAGACCATAATTTCAAGAACGTCTCTCAAGATTCGAAGTATGAAGTCGCTGCCAAATATCGGTCCGAGAGAGGTCTCAAATCGTGAAGCGAGTTATGCTAAGATATGAACTTTAAGAGGTCCCGAGAAGCAGTTTTAAAAGATTTTGTCCTTTAGCTAACTATTGATTAAATCATCCCACTTTATTTTTTGCCTAAATAAACTATCGAAATAAGTCAAACAATGCATTCTCGTGATCATTCAAGACAATCATAAAATATAAGAGATACACATAGGAATAAGAGAGTCTAAGTGGATAATTGGGCCACATGAATTCGTGTTAGTTTACTAACTTATAATAAAAATGATCTCGTTTATAAGCTTGGTGTGGGGAACGTGAAACTTGAGGATGATAAACATTCATGACAACCAAAACCCCAATGTAAGTCTTTGATTTCTTTACTTGTTTTGTATATATTTCTATCTTTTTAGTCTCCTTAATGGTTAGTATTTAATAAAGGCCAAGGTGGGTTATTTATGATGAAAAATGTAAACCGTGCTTTGGAATTAATGCATTGCATGAGGGCATTTTGGTCAAGTGTAGGGGATTTAATAAGTGTAGTGAAAACACTTATCCTTTTACCACTTATTTCCAATAATAACAAGACCAAAACGTGTATTTTATGTCGTAAAAGTCGGAATTATGCGTGGTTTATGTTTTTATTGTGTTTCAGGATAAAAATATGAAAAAGGAAGAAAACATGGGCTATCACGGGCTTTTATCGAAGAAAACGAGAAAAGACGAAGTCAAAAGATCAAGAGTGCAAAAAGAACGGAAGTCCAAGGACTATTCTGAAGATTTATCGAAGAAAAAGTCTAAAGACGGAAGTTTAATGAAGTCGAAGAACCAAGTCTAATTATAGAAGAAAATTATAAGACGAGTTCAATTTATATCGACAAATCCCGAGACGACATCGAGAAAGACAAAGAAATTAAATCGAGTCGAGACGAGAAGAAAGAAAGAAGGATGCATAAACACTTAGCCTCCCTACCTCCTATATATACCCTCCTAATGTGTCATTAGGAGGGTGTTAGTTAGTTCATTTTTCTTTTTTGTTGTTTTAATTTTTAGAGAGAGAAAGTGTTTAACTTTCTATCACTAGGAAAACTTCATCTTTTATTTCTTTCTTGTGTGAATCAAATCTTTACTTTTTATAATTTAATCTTGTTTAAATCTTCATCTTTTTCTACCTTTCTTGATTTTTATTTATCTTTGACCCGATATAATCTTTGATCTTGTTTCATCTTGATGTTTGATTGATTAAAAAGTTTATCTTTTTATTCATATCTAAGTTTTTATACGATTTGAGCTTTGAGCTTATCATGCTTATTGGCTTATTTTGTATTTAGCTTATTTACTTTTAAGTTTTCTAAAAAGTTTCATCTTTTTAAGGTTTGTTTTAAAAGATTTGCCTATTTAAAGTTTTGAAAGTTTCTTATTCATGCTTATTTTGTTCTCTCATTATTAATTTGGTTAAGTTTCAGATTGTGCTTATTAAAAAAGGAAGCTTATTGATTTTGCTTATTACGAATTTCATTCCATCGGAAAGGTAAACCCTTTTCCGACGGGTTATTCCGATACCTTCCATCGGATTGGGGTTTTATTCCGATATGTGTATCGGAAAAGGGTTTTGGATTCCGACGGTTTTTCTGATCGAGATTCTGACGGTAGTGATTATTTGATATTCCGACAGAGGTGAAACCATTATTCCGATAGTTTTCTCTTTTTTATATATTCCGATAGAGTGTTTTCCGATAATAGTTATTCCGATAGTTTTTCTTGTGCATTATTTTGATACTTAATTAGATATTCCGACAGAATTTACTTTGATACATTCCGACGGGTTTATTCCGATACTATTCCGACGAGATTCCGATCTTTGGTATTCCGATGGGTTGAGTTTTTATTTTTATAAAGTTTTAAGTTTTAAATTTACTTTCTAGTTTTTAATCATTTATTTTTAACTCGTAATTTTTAGTTAGTCTTTTAAAGCTTTCATTTTTACACAACGACATTTTCATATTTGCTTTTAGTTTAAAATAGATAATCAAACCACTTTATTTTTCCACCAAGAACAACTGAGTCGCATTTTTAACTGGTAATCAATTCGAAAAGAGTGGAATAACGAATCTTTTTCATACGAGGTGAAAACCTTGTATCAAGGCTTATCTTGCTAACATTGATATTGAGGTTTGATATGAGAAAACATATCAATAAGTCAATAAATCACCCTAAAACACATAGCAAATACCTAACTTTTATGCCATAAAGCACTATTATGTGGTATGTTTTGTGTTTGTGCTTGTTTAGGTAACAAGGATACAAATTTGAAGCAAACAAGTGAAATCAAGCTCATTTATGATGAAAAGAAAAGAGAAGGATAAAAAATGACAAGCCATGAGAAGATGAAGGACCTTTCTTGACAACATTCAAAAGTTGAGGGACTAAAGTGCAATTTTGATAAAGTCAAGATTATAGTCAAACATGGTCAACTCTCAAGTCAACCAAGTCAAAGGGCTCAAATGTTCAAGAATCCAAGTCAAAGGATTAATTTTTCCAAAGAAATGAAGTCCTAAGCCAAAAACATGAATCTGCCAAAGTTTGAGGACTGAAATTGACAAGTTTCATATTACTTTTGGTCTTGATCTGGATTCACATGTGACAACCAATGAGAAGGGAGGAAAAAAGAGACACGGATTGCCACACACTCCCACTCAGCCGCCATCATTTAATAAGAGTATCTAAACAGTAACTCCCACTAGCCTTATTTCCACCACTCATAACTCGCCATGCAATAATCCAATTATCCATTTTGGATAATGATCTGTGTGAGAGATAGAAAGCTAATAAAATTCTGCCACGTGTCAACTTCAAGTTCAAACGCGCCCAGGAGTAGAAATTCGCTACAATTCATATCAAGCAAGGTTGTTAACATGAAAAGTGCTTCATTTTGAAAGACGAATCCATTCATCACAACTAATTAAGCTGAAATCAAGTCAATCAAAAACCCCCAAATATGTTCTTGAGATGGATTTCACAATTGAGCAAATTTGTACACGTGGAGCTCAGGGATTGGACATAACACGTCATCCACCTCAACTAACTCTCACTCCAGCTCTATAAATAGGACATGTATAGCTCATTTGCATTTGTAGACAGTAGGTGTGATAAACACACACTTTATGTTTTCTCTCTCAATTCTAGTACTTCACTTTCAGTTAGAACTACTCTTGGGTGCTTGACACACACCTAAGATTTAGTTAGTTAGTTAACAACTTCTTGTAACCACTTTTCCTGTAACACCCCCAAATTTGTACAACTCAATACAGCGGAAGACTCGTTGGTGTTACGGGATAGCACATTACTCACATCATAGACAACGCATAAAAATCGCGTCGTTTAATAATAAATCATTTCCATTCATAAACATTAAAGTTACATCGGTCCCAAGTCATATTATTTCATACAAATTTTTACAAAATATTTGAATGGAAAATATTGTTTAAGTGCGGGCCATGAATTCTTGTCGTCTTCCCGAGAATTACCTTCAAGTACCTGAGATAAAACATGTTAAAAGAAAAGGTCAGCGATAACGCCGAGTGAATTCATAGAGTTTAAATAAATTCCATCATTATATCTTTGGTATAAAATTATTACCAAAAATCATTTTGTACAAATCATTGTAATAGGCCATAAAATAGCCAAAGTCATTTTATACAAATCCTTATCGAATATCATAATATAGGCATTTGCCTTAAAAATCATTATACGAGCCAATGTCGTAAAAACATCATACAATACGTCTTATGACGTTGTATGAAAGTTAAATAAAAACCGTTATATGAATATGGTTATAAAAACCAAAACACGAACATAATATCAATAGTATGACCCTGTATTGCTAGTCAGGCAATACATCATAATTCGGAGCGTCTAGTAGTATTTCGTTAGTTTTGAATTATTATAAGCCGCATGACATTGTTACCTTACTAAACAAACAACGGGTAGCTAACCCGATACTCAATTTGCCCATCTAAAGTAGCGTGTCGTCACAAAGGTCACGCTATGGAAATCTTCTCATACATAAATTCGCTTACCAATCAATGTGGCACGACGGGGATCAACCGTCAAGGCACGAACTGGGGTGATCGTCCCCAAATAGTACTATTATATGCACAAGCGTCTACCAAATCCCGGTAGTTCACAATTCATGCTAATGGGACTTTTAGTGACATAACCTAACTTTAATAATCCATTTAATTTCATCTATCGGGTCCTTTAATCATTTATCGGGTCATACAATCGGGTCATTCAATCATTCGGGTCCAAATCAATAAACAAACAATCGGGACAAATGGTGTCCTATTTTATAAAAAATAACATGTTATCTCCCTCGCGGGTTTATAAAATATTTCATAAAAACATTTAAAAGAGTGCGAGGCTATGAACTCACGTTGATGTGGGAAGGCGGGTTATCGGCAATTCGGACGTACGGTACGTGCTTCAATCACGGAAACCTAGACAAATAATACTCGTCTTAGACTCATGTCCAATGAATTTATAAAAATATCAATTATGTATACATATGATGATTTTATATATATGATGATCAAGTGGGTTTACATATCCTCATTTACTCATTTTTGTGTTATGTGTCGATAACTTTTATACTAGTTTTCTCGTTTTACCTATTTACGTGTTTTAAGTTCAATAAGCCTATTATAAGTTCTTAACTTGTATTAATCCTTGTTATACTTATTTTATCAGTATCTACACTTTACAAGTTGGGCCTAAATGGTTTAATCCCAATAAATAAGTTTATAAGTGTTTTAGTCCATTTTGTTGTATTATTAGTCCAAATCGTTAACTTATCCCGTTAATGTCCGTATGTTATATAGTTCGAGTTTTATCGGTTTTTACTTGTTATATATGTTTATATATCAGTATATGAGTTTTATAAAGTTTACATTAGACGGGTCCAACCATCTAAGTTTTATTTAACAAAAACGTTAATTTTACGGTAATAGCCGAAAAAGTCGTAAAAATCATGTTTATAGTTTTATAACTTATAAAACATAACAAGTTACCATTTTTATAAAATGTAAACTTATTTATCATTGTACATATTTATATAAATAAAATTCATGAGTTAGTGGGTTTTAACTTTACATTTTATACAATATAATTTTGAGTGCTTATATAATAGTAATAAACATTAATTCTCAAAATCTGATTTTTATTTTCAAGTTCATCAAAACTGCCATATCTAGAGTTCTATATGGAGATAGAAGCTCAAATGTTTATCACATAAACTACATGATATGTGCTCCATTTAACTCTTCTATAGCTACTGTTGAATCATCTTCTAAGTATTTTCTAAAAATCGTCCAAAACAGTGAACTCAGATTTGTACCTTAAACTTGTTTTGATCATATCTCACTCATTACAATGATTCCATTGCATGGCCAACTCTCACATGTGTACAAGACCCATAGCTTACTGTATATTAATTATACTTCATCATTTTATCAGTTCATGACATGTTTCTTTACTGTTTTATACAGCCATCATTTTTAAGCAAGATTTTAGCCTTGTTTCTTATAGTTTTTAACCTTTTTAAGCATGTTTATCAACACCAAATCCCCACACAATATTTTTATCATCATATAATCATCATATACATATACAATAGGAAATAAAATACATGATTACATAATCAAAATAACAAGAGGATGAGGAGAACAATCTTTATACCACCATGATGATGAAAAGATGGGATTGATGATGAACAAGACTTGGTTTTGGGTAACCAATCTTATGAGATATCAACACCACTTCTAGGATCATTAAGTATTTGTAGACTCTTTGAGAAATCAGCCCTAAGACACCAATAAATCTCCTCCTTGGATGTTAAAATCACCTCCAATCTTCAAGACTTCAAAGGAGCATCATCATGTGTATGAATAACACATGAATTTATGATTAAAATAGATCAAATGAGGGTTGTTTTTGAGGATTGTGGGACAAAATGATAGAGAGAGGAAGGGTGGTTTAGTTGTTTTGCATGTAAAAGTGAAGAAATGATTAGTGAAAGATGGTTTTGTTTGTTGGATAGCTTACTTGTTAATCTTAGGCTAACAAGTGTAGCTAGTAAGCTTACACACTTGACACCTCATGGTGTTGAGTCAATGTTTTGGCCATCCCATGTTAGTGGGGTGGGGCAAAACTTGTTTTGTCTCATCCCACTAATTTACGGGTATTCCTCGATTCTAGTTTCCTCGATTTGCGTGCCCTCGGGTCGTTTTACGAAAAACGTTTTTATAAATTATGAATCAACGTCACAAAACGAATCCAATAAAAATTGTCTCATCAAAAATGGAGTTCGAAAACGTAAATACGTAATCCTAAGGTTTCCGGTTTAGTCGTAAAGGACGTTAAAATAAAATTGTAAGTCCTAGTCTCTTCTCGTAAATTTGTGAGTTTATGAACCAACACAAATTTAAAACTCCAAAATAATATTCACGGATAAATTTATTTTCTGAAATGTCGGACTGTCACCAAAGACGGTGTATGTAAACGTAAGCACGTAACGTTGAATCCTCCGGTTTAGACGTAGTCGATGCTACTTCAAGACGTAAATCCAAATTACTTCCCAAAAATAAGTGAGTTCATATTGTAACATTAAAATAATGTTTTCAAATAAATATTGAGAATAAAATATCAATCATAAATTGACGGATTGTCACATTTCCCTCCAATTAATATAATTCAACTTTCAGCTTCAATCAGTCTCATTCTACTTCATTCATTACTGCAATCTTAGTGATATTGTGTTGTTTCTATTGATCTTCCATGATCAACGAAAGCTTGTTGACGATTTGGAGCATTGTAGCTATTCAGAATTCTAGTTGCAGTTCATTTTCATCCATTTGCAGAACTTGTAGCAGGGTGATTGATTTTAGCTGATCATGATGATGATGATGGTTAATCTTGGTTGATTCATGTTGGTTTAGTGTTTACTAGAAGGCTCAGCGCCTCTCTACTCCTACAACGGAGGCTTCAAGCTAAAAAGTTCGAAATTCCTTATTTTTGTTCCTCTCAAATGTCATTGCATGCTCAATTCCTAGTGTAGCTTCTATTTGCTAAACTGAATGAGTGTTTAGACTTCTTGTAGCTTAATTGTATTAGTGTGATAGCTTAGTTGTAGATTTACAGCCTTTCATACAATTTTACTTAGTTAAACTTTGATATTTCATCAGTAATTGCTCACTAGTGTACAATTTGTGATTCAACCAGTAAACCTGCTAGTTTTTCATTCAAAACTGATTCATTCCATCATTTGTACAAGTTCTAATAAGTGTCCAAACCTGTTTTAGTCTTTTGATAAAAAAGTCTTGGTAAAAGTTTAATAACAAATTTTAAAGTGGTGTTTGGTTTAAGTGATTTTTAGTACATGACTTTGCAAACCTTGTTAACAAGTGTTCATTTACACTAGGTAATCTAGTGTGAACATTTTGGTTCACTTTTGAAGTCAAAAGAAAAGTCAAAAAGGCAAATGGTTGTATAAAAGTTTGGGTCAAGGATTTTGACTAGTGCATCAGTTTAAACTTGTCAACTTTGATTCCTTGTCATTCCTTTGTTACTTGATGATTTTGCCTCAAACCTGTTTCAAATTGTAGCTTATAATCCAAACTTTTAGAGCCTAATTGGAAATTATACAGTTTCAACTTTTGAGTGAGTTCTTAGCTTATTAGTTAGCTTATAAGCAAACTCCAGTTTCTGTAATAAGGTGCATACTGATTTGTCATATCTCAAATTCTACTTCATAATTCTTCTTATTTTCTTTCACATAATTACTTGCAAACATGTCTTGAACAATTTCTGAAAGTTTTAGCTTTTTGAGTTTGTTGGTCAAACTTGGTCAAATTAGCTAATTTTGGCTTATTCAAGATTCCAACTTATTCAGTGGACTATTTTCGATTCTAAAAGACATTCCAAACTTCTTGGAACTTGATTAATCAGTTTCGATTAGAAAATCGTTTTGTGGTTGACTAGTTTTCAAATGAGCTTATTGTTGGCTTATTGATATAAGCTAATTTGAGATTTACGATCTTTTAAGCAAAATCCTTTTACCAGCCTAGCTCATTTTCACTTTTAAGCAATTTGCAAAAGATTAGAATCAATTTGGTTGACTAATAAGCTCTATTCAGCTTATTTGAGTCTTATAGCCCGTTTTTGTGAAAAGTTCATTTTAATTGCATATAGGTCCTTGGTGTTTGTTAATTTTTGTAATCAGAGCTAAACTTCATTGTTTTTAGGTTTTGCATAAATAAGTCCCTGAATTTTCAGTTGTTACAATTTCAGTTAGTAAGGTTTGTATTTTGTTAAGTTTGTTAGCAAGTTTGTTACATTTTTCATATTTGGTCCTTTTAGTTCCTGAATTTACACTTTCGGTCCCTATATTTTCATATTGTTTACATTTCAAGTATTTTTACTTTCATGCATTAAATTCTTGTACTTTGTGAATAGTAATTGGTACTTGCACTGTGTTTTACGGATACGTAGCCTTAATATTTTTCACTTTTTACGTGCTTGTTTTAATTAGAAATAGAATCCAAATAACCCTTAACAACCAGGAACAATTTGAAGCTCGATATTAGTAGGCCTTTCAATTTGTCTAGAATCGAGAATAAACGAACTTGCAAATACTTAATTTCAAATGGCGCCGCTGCTGGTTCATGACATTACGAGAGACTATTGATTGACGGTTTCGATTGGATATTGGGATCCGTTCACCTTGTGAACGTTATTCTTACGTATCATAAATCAAAAACATAAAAAAATCAAAAATATAAAAATATAAAAACTAAAAAATAACAAAATCAATTCTTTTCCTAAATAATTGAACCAAAAAAATAAAAAAAATTCAAAAATCAATCTTTTTCCTAAGAGATTGCAACAAAAAATATATATTATTGGATTTCATCGGTTTTTACGTACATATAGTATTTTCTTTAAAAACAAAATAAATACAAAAATATTTTTGATATATTATTAATATATGTAGATACGTATACATATACGAACACTCAATACACATACTTCCATAAGTATAGCTTTTGCAATACACCGTGTTCGGGAGCGTTCCGGTCCTTGACACGTGTATCGATCAAATTTAATTAAAGAAAGAATAGATAAATACTTCCAATAGGACAGAATTCGAAGAATATAAACTACAAAGTGAATAGAAAGGCGACGTGCTATAAAATGCCGTCTAAGGGTTAATAGGTACTTAAGTGCTTCGCGCCACCTAACCCCCTGTTCACTAGTGCGTATTCTAAGAAGGAACGCTTGATTGGGGGTCTTGCACCCAAGTATTACTTACATATACTATACTTTCTTGTGTATATTACTTATTGAACCTCGGAAAGGATAATCCCTTATTTTCTAAAGTCGAAAGAGAACTTCTCTCACACTCTTTGATTTGAGTTGCATGCTCACCCGTGGGCGTGCACAAATTCCTTTTGGTGTACAACCCTTCCTCCGAAAAGGAAGAAAAAGAGAAAGAGTAAAAACAACACCGTCCATCAAGCCGATCCCGAGAATCGTGCTTTGAACAACACACAAGAAGCCATGGCCACCGTTGACAATCGACCTTTGATGGAACACCTACAATCCAATGTGCAAGGATATGCCGATGCTATTGTTATACCCGAGATACCCGCAAATACCTTTGAGCTTAAGACGACCATGATTACCTTGGTTTCAAACACACCATTTTTGGGAGACCTAGTGATGATTCATGTAACACCCCATTTTGATAAATGGAATGTCACGCGTGATTATGGCGTGTCATCAAAGCATACAAGGATAAAAGTCTAAACATTACATGACCATAAAGGAAATACGGGAATCAAACATCGATAGTCCAAAAGTAGAAGTTATCACACACAAACATAAGTACTGTAGATGAAAGGACTAAACAATGTCCATATAAATGAGTATCAAAGTATAGATAAATGCATAAAGTAAAGAAGGCTAGAAAGCTTCCAGTCCATATGCACGTACGCTTAAAGTCTACGAGCGTCCCTGAGTACCTGCTGTTTTGGGAACATGAAAAGGAAAACGGTTGAGCAATACGCTCAGTGCACGGATATACAAATAGAGCATGAATAATATAAGCATATAAGCATGAAACAGCGGAAGAAACTAAGTCCTGGATAACCTGGTTATATCTTAGTAAAACTGGTTTTATAGTTTGAAAAGCTTTATGTTTATCTTGTAAAAACTGTTTAACATATTTTACCATTAGCCAATATAGGTCATGAAATATCAACGTGCATGAATACTTGGAGGGGTGACCTCGTCATGCAAATTAGAGGGGCTGTCTCTAATTTAATATACTGGTTTTGGGAAGGAGGGATCAACTCCTTGTGAAGGATGCAAGGCACACACCACATTCACACTAAGTAATCTGCTGAAAACATGTAACTAGGATGCACCCATACGCCCCACCTGATAATATAATAAATGGCCAAAAGCTGAAAGGGACGCCACGAGCTATCACTCCGCCATGGTGAAGTCATAACACTGGTGCCTCCAGTGTTATGGTTATGGTACCTCCATAACTAGGTGAAACTGGTCATGCATGTATACGGCTTTAGGTATTCTAATTAAACATAAGCAATCAAAACATATACAACATATATTGGGGAAAACAGTTGGCTGCATACGGGAAATCCTAATAAGGAAAGAATGTCCATACTAAAAGGACGGAGAATCCGTACCTTATGTCCAGTGAACGAAGAAGACGAACGGAAGAGAGTCCTACTTCGGTATCACTAATGCTACATAAATACATACGTGTATAAGTATCTGATTACTGAGTACGTAACTGGTTTTATATCATGTCTTAGCTTATTTTATATGTTCATGTCATGTTTTACTGATTTAAGCTTTATACTGTGTTTATCATATATTCTGTCTATTCTGATTAAGTATTACTTGTATTTCATGTATTATTATAATTGTTATGTAATAATAAGTAACTTTCTAAAAAATAGCAGGTTTCCTAAAATAGAAAGTTTCCAAAAATAGAAAGTTACCAAAAATAGAAAGTTTCCAAAAATAGAAAGTTTCCAAAAATAGAAAGTTTTTAAAAATAGAAGGTTTCCAAAAATAGAAAGTTTCAAAACATAGAAAGTTTCCAAAAATAGAATTACTACTTAAAATAGATAAGTTTCTAAAAATAGAAAGTTTCCCTAAATAGATTAGATGCCTTAATTAAATAAGTTTCTAAAAATAGAAAGTTTCCATAATTAGATATAAGCTGGATAATTAAGCTAATTATATAAGCTTAAGTGTTTACTGATTATTATTCGAAGTCATGTGATTATACAGTATAGTTTATTAATTATTTCATGTAAATTAAATAAACTATAGGTTAAAGTATTTAATTTAATGTAACATGATTTTAATTAAATAAAGGTGAAAATACTTAGGTTAAAACATGTACTATTATTTATTAATAATGTAACCTAAGTCATGTAAATTAATTAATTATAGTCATGGTTTTAATAATTAATTAATTATATAGTCTAATTAAAAGATTAGGTTAAAATTCATGTATTAATAATTAAATTAATAACCTAAGTCATGTAAATTAAATTAATCATGTTCATGCTTTAATTAATTTAATTTTAAGTCTTGTAAAAATATTATAACTTGTAAAAAAAATGTAGAAACTAGAAGGAGGGGTTGAATAGTTTCTCTTCGATTGGTGACCAAATTAAAATTACTTTCAATTTGGTTTGTATCAAAACTATCTTTTACTTGAGGCTAAGTTGCATAATGATTAGGTTCAATTCAAATGCACTAGCAAAGATAATAGGTAAGTGTAATGATAATGAAATAAGTAAAGAGTAAGGAAGGAGACAACCTAGTGGGAAGACACCAAGATTTATAGTGGTTCGACAACGAGGCTCTATCCTCGTTTCTACTCCACTACACCTACTCGAGATTTCCACTATATCCACAAGCTCCCTTCTCGGCGGAGAAAACCTTACATCGTTGCTTACATTATTTTCTGACACTAAGCTAAATGTCGAGACCTAATCTTTAGCTAGGACCAATCTACACAACGTTGCCTACTTCACAATTTAACGACACAAGGCTAGATTTCGAGTTCTAATCTTAAGGTAGAACCAATCTTCACGACGTTGCCTACTTCACCATTTTACGACACAAGGCTAGATGGCGAGTTCTAATCGAAAGCTAAAACCAATTTTCACGACTCTTCACTTTGAAGCTAAGTGAGAACTTCACACAACACAACTACTAATCACTTTTAAGTTTAGTGAGAACTCACAAGACACAACCACATCACTTTATAGTTTAGTGAGAACTCCTAATCAAATCTATTACAACTCAACTAGACTTATCAAAGTACACACATGTAGCTTGGATTTACACAACACAAATCTAAGCAAACACATATGCAATGGATGTACACAACAAATCCAAGTATCCACAAATAACTTGGATGAACACAAATAGTCCAAGTATTCATAAATACATTGGATTGACCTAAAACAAAATAGGTATCATGATGAATATGACTTGCTCATAGATTCATCTTTATCACAACACTAGTGAGTGAGTGATCTTCTCATTGGACAAGGTAAAGGAGGGGATCAAGAGGATAATCATATGTAAAAATCCTTAACAATTTAAGTGATCATTTACTAATGATTATGCTATAGAAAATAGAAAGAGGGCTGAGAAAAACGTCCAAGAGGCTTGCTAGAAAATGAGATTTGACCCACTATTTAAAGGAGACAAAGTATAACGGATCTATAATGGCTAGCTGTGCGCGGTACCTTATCTCACCCCGCGGTTCCATATCGCTAAGGTACCGCGTAGGTACTTAAGGTACCACCACTAGACTCCGCTCCGTTTTTTGTCTTTTAGTGGGGTGGGAATACCTGAGGTATTTGAAACCTTCAAAGGATATTCTAACAGCATTTGGAATATGCTATTTTCAAATTTTCATTTTCCATTTAATAAAACATTTTTCTAAAAACAAAGTTTATTAAAAAGTCTTTTGTCATATTAACAAAAGTGAGTTTTAAGAATAATCATTTTGATGATCACTAAGTATGATTAAGAAAGGTTAGTGATATGATTATTACCTTGATGATAGTGTTAGTTAAATAATTCATTTTGTGTTTTACACTAAATGTGTTGTATGGTTTGTTGTGATCAAAACTAAGAAAGATTAGTTAACACTAATAATGTTTTTAGGCATCTCATGCATTAACAATCTCCCCCTTTTTGATTACGACAAACGATAAACTCATTTACGTAGAAACACAAAATATCGAATTATTAACTAGTTTATCACTATCATTTCTCCCCCTTTGTCGTAGCAAAAAGGTTAGCACAAGTTTTCGAAGACCATCGAACTTTGCTAGTAGCTCCCCTTGGTGGTTGCTCCCCCTTGCTTGGGGCACCAAGTTTGTGAGCTAAGGTGACATGCTACACAATGGTTAGTAGAAAGGAAAGAAACACCAATGTATATATGATCACTACCTACTAAGTAACTTGAGAGGGAGAGAGAGAAGAAATCTCAAATTAGAAGCAAGTATTTTGCTAAGTATGTCCAAAGAGGTAATTGACAAAATCAAGCTTCAATCCCATGAAGATGATAAGCTTGTCAATGGGTTAAAGTTTAGAATTGATGGAATCACCCATAAGCAATTGTAAAAATTAACCATGATCAACTCAAAATAGAACTAGTGAAATAACACACAAACAACACAAAGGTTACATAAAAGGAAAAAGACACAACAAAGAAGATAGTCATACACACAATCTGAGTATCTAAAAGCAATAAATATGGAAAATAAACCACTAAGCATAAGCTAGTCTAATAGTGATATTTTCCAAGATTGCTAAAAAAAATAAAAGACTAAAAAGACGACGATGCATCATTCGAAGTTTTGTCCACCAAAACGAAAACTTGAATAGGAGGTCGAGTGAGGAGGAATTCAAGAAATTTAACTTCTCATACACATGAGCAAGTTCAATTTGTTGAAATCAACACCAAGCACACGAGGATCCATGATGCAACACAAAATCGTTTGATGGGGGTATGGCATCAAACTTAGGGTTTGGTGGTGGTGGGGTAATGGGTTTGGGAATGTTTTCACAATGCCTTGTGAGGTTTGGGAAGGTTGCAAGGTCATTGAGTTGAGGGGTGTTGAAAGATTGTGGTGGTGGGGAAACATTTTCTTTTGCTCCGGTGATGGGGTTTATGGTATAGGTCTCATTCCAATACTTGATTGGAGAGAAGGTAGAGTTTTTGGGTGGTTTGGACGAAGATGGTTCATTCTTCTTAACCCAAATAGGTCGAACCGAGATTTTCGGTTTCTTTGAAAGCTTGGATGAGGAAGCTTTGGGTGAGTGGGGTTGTGACAAAGAAATGTCAAGGTTAGGAATGTAGGAGTTAGGCATTGTGAGAGTGTGAGAATGAAATCTCAAGGTTGTGTGAGAATGAAATCTCAAGGTTGTGTGAGAATGAAATCTCAAGGTTGGGAAGGTGTGAGAATGCAATCTCAAGGTTGGGGTATAAGTAAAATGTAATCAAGGTAAGAATTTGAATACAAAGTGTGTAACACCCCCAAATTTATACAACTAAATACAGCGGAAGACTAGTTGGTGTTACGGGATAGCACATTACTCACATCATAGACAACGCATAAAAATCGTGTCGTTTAATAATAAATCATTTCCATTCATAAACATCAAAGTTACATCGGTCCCAAGTCATATTATTTCATACAAAGTTTTACAAAGTATTTGAATGGAAAATATTGTTTAAGTGCGGGCCATGAATTCTTGTCGTCTTCCCGAGAATTACCTTCAAGTACCTGAGATAAAACATGTTAAAAGAAAAGGTCAGCGATAACGCCGAGTGAATTCATAGAGTTTAATAAAATCCATCAATACAATATCGGTATAAAATTATTACCGAAAATCATTTTGTACAAATCATTTTAACAGGCCATAAAATAGCCAAAGTCATTTTATACAAATCCTTATTAAAAATCATAATATAGGCAATTGCCTTAAAAATCATTATACGAACCAATGTCGTAAAAACATCATACAATACGTCTTACGACGTTGTATGAGAATAAAAACCGTTATATGAATATGGTTATGAAAATCAAAACACGAACATAATATCAGTAGTATGACCCTGTATTGCTAGTCAGGCAATACATCGTAATTCGGAGCGTCTAATAGTATTTCGTTAGTTTTTGGATTATTATAAGCCGCATGACATTGTTACCTTACTAAACCAACAACGGGTAGCTAACCCGATACCAAATTTGCCCATCTAAAGTAGCGTGTCGTCACAAAGGTCACGCTATGGAAATCTTCTCATACATAAATTCGCTTACCAATCAATGTGGCACGACGGGGATCAACCGTCAAGGCGCGAACTGGGGTGATCGTCCCCAAATAGTACTATTAAATGCATAAGCGTCTACCAACTCCCGGTAGTTCACAATTAATGCTAATGGGACTTTTAGTGACATAACCTAACTTTAATAATCCATTTAATTTCATCTATCGGGTCCTTTAATCATTTATCGGGTCATACAATCGGGTCATTCAATCATTCGGGTCCAAAATCAATAAACAAACAATCGGGACAAATGGTGTCCTATTTTATAAAAACTAACATGTTATCTCCCTCGCGGGTTTATAAAACATTTATAAAAACATTTAAAAGAGTGCGAGGCTATGAACTCACATTGATGTGGGAAGGCGGGTTATCGGTAATTCGGACGTACGGTACGTGCTTCAATCACGGAAACCTAGACAAATAATACTCGTCTTAGACTCATGTCCAATGACTTTATAAAAATAACAATTATGTATACATATGATGATTATATATATATGATGATCAAGTGGGTTTACATATTCTCATTAACTCGTTTTAGTGTTTACGTATTGGTATCTTTTTACTAGTTTACTAGTTTTACCTTTTTACGTGTTTTAGGTTCAATAAACTTATTATAAGTTCTTTAACTTGTATTAATCCATGTTATACTTATATTATTAGTATCTACACTTCACAAGTTGGTCCTAAATGGGTTAAGCCCAATAATAAGTTTATAAGTGTTTTAGTCCATTTTTGTTGTATTATTAGTCCAATAACGTTAATTTAGTCCGTTAATGTCCGTATGTCCTATAGTTCGGGTCTTATCGGTTTTTACTTGTTATACATGTTTATATATCAGTATATAAGTTTTATAAAGTTTACATTAGACGGGTCCAACCATCTAAGTTTTATTTAACAAAAACGTTAATTTTACGGTATTAGCCGAAAAAGTCGTAAAAATCAAGTTTATAGTTTTATAACTTATAAAACTTAACAAGTTACCATTTTTATAAAATGTACACTTATTTACCATTGTACATATTTATATAAATGTATTATATAAGTTAGTGGGTTTTAATTTATATTTTATACTATTAAATTTTGAGTGCTTATATAATAGTATTATACTTTAATTCCAAAAATCTGATTTTTATCTTCACTTTCACCAAAACTGCCATATCTAGAGTTCTATATGGAGATAGAAGCTCAAACTTTTATCACATAAACTACATGATATCTTCTCCATTTAACTCTACTATAGCTACTGTTGAATCTTCTTCTAAGTATTTTCTAAAAATCGTCCAAAACAGTGAACTCAGATTTGTACCTTAAACTTGTTTTGATCATATCTCACTCATTACAATGATTCCATTGCATGGCCAACTCTCACATGTGTACAAGACATATAGCTTACTGTAAATGGATTCTATTTCATCATTTTATCAGTACATGACCTGTTTCTTTACTGTTTTATACAGCCTTCACTTTTAAGCAAGATTTTAGCCTTGTTCTTTATAGTTTTTCACCTTTTTAATCATGTTTATCAACACCAAATCCCCACACAATACTTTTATCATCATATAATCATCATATACATATACAATAGGAAATAAAATACATGTTTACATAATAAAAATAACAAGAAGATGAGGAGGACAATCTTTATACCACCAAGTTGATGTAGGTTATGAGTTTGACATGGATTTGGATAGAGAAACTTGTGCATAGCCAAGACCATCTTCAAGACCACCAATCTTCATATACTCCTTGTGGAAAATCAGCCTCAAGACACCAAGGAAACTCCTCCATGGATGTTATAATCACCACCATTCAAGAGAGCTTCAAGAGGGCATCAACATGTGTATGAATAACTTGAGATTTTGTGGTTAATTTTGATCAAATGAGGGTGTTCTTGGTTGGATATGGACGAACTTCTAGAGAGAGAGAGAGGGAGGAGAGTTGTGTGGTTTGCATGTAAGAAATGAATAGATGGTTTGAGGTGCTAGTTTTTGGTGTAAGCTTGATGTGTTGGTGGCTTCCAAATGAAGCTAATGGACAAGTGTTGTAACTTGTTTAAGGCTTGACACCTAAGGGTGTTGAGGCAATAGTTGGATGCCACACACATAGTGGGGTGGGCAAGTGTAAAACTTGTCCCATCCCACTAATTTACGGGTACTCCTCGATTCTAGTTTCCTCGATTTGCGTGCCCTCGGGTCGTTATATGAAAAACGTTTTTATAAATTATGAATCAATGGCACAAAACGAATCTAATAAAAATTGTCTCATAAAAAACGGAGTTCGAAAACGTAAATACGTAATCCTAAGGTTTCCGGTTTAGTTGTAAAGGACGTAAAATAAAATCGTAGGTCCTAATTTCTTCTCGTAAATTTGTGAGTTTATGAACCAACACAAATTTAAAATTCCAAAATAATATTTACGGATAAATTTATTTTCTGAAATGTCGGACTGTCACCAAAAACGGTGTATGTAAACGTAAGCACGTAACGTTGAATCCTCCGGTTTAGACGTAGTCGATGCTACTCCAAGACGTAAATCCAAATTTCTTCCCAAAAATAAGTGAGTTCATATTGTAACATTAAAATAATGTTTTTAAATAATATTTGAGAATAAAATATCAACCATAAATTGACGGATTGTCACAGCATTTACCCCTAAACAGGATCTTTGTCCTCAAAGATCATCTTACCTTACTACTCGCTTCTTATAGAGTTAAAGCCATGTGGGTATTTCCTCCACATCCGATGTTTTCTCACAAGTGTAATCCATCATAATACGCGAGTTTCATCAAACATAACTACGGGAATAAGATCAGGCTAAATGTTGACTTACTTTCTCTATCCATGATGTTCACGGGTTTCTGATGAATGCAACTTTTCGCCGATCTAAGCTTTACTAAGAACAATCAGATTTTCACTTGATAGATATTCCATCAAGTTCGATTTACGAAACAAAATTCACGCAGTTCTTGAAGTCCTAGGGTAGATCCAGCTTGTATGCCTTTCAATCCCAACTTTTACATCATCTGAATGGTCCCATACAACGGGGAGTTATATCCCATGATTTGTTAGATCATGAATTCATTTTTCCATGTTTAAAATTTGTGGCATAACTTCGCTACCCATCTGGCACTTCCAGATCTACATTTCATATTCACATAACCTCCTGCCCACTATCGGCAGTTAATAATCAAATCCTAATTTCAACAATCATTTCAGATCTCGCGGGTCGGGTATTTTGCAAGGATACGTTCGCCATCATAGGAAACCTTAAACCTAAAAGACATGTCCAACTCACAATGGGTGTATGTCGGGTGTCTTCATCTCAACTCTTGCTTACAGATGCTCTAATTTCTAAATCTTAACAAGATTCGATCTTGATCCTAATATGATGATCATCAATGAAAGTCTTTCCAAAGGAAAACGATTATACGGTTTATTACCAGAGGTCATTCATTTCAACATAGAACAACACTTATATTACTTTGTATCGTTACTTTATCTCGTCCCTTCGATTTGGGGTGGTACATAGTACTCTCATCAAGGTTCGTTCTCAATGACTTCTGAGCAAATCTCTAGAAATTCGATGCGAAGCGAGGATCTTGATAAAGATGTTCGATACAGGCACACCATGTTTGCATAACTCTTTTGAATTTATCATTAACAGGAATGATATTAGCAGATTTGGTCAGTCTGTCGACGATGACCCAAATCGAATCAAATTCAGATGATGACCTTTGCAATAGCTAGACGTTTACTAATGTATGAGGTGATGTCTGCGTTCATAATTTGTCATTAATACAACTTCTTCAGACAAAGATACTTTTAGTCGTAAATGACATAAATAGAATAGTTATACTTACAAATTCCAACATAACTATATCTCACAATCTCCATATTTAGGCAACCACAAGTGGCCTTTAAAACATTTAACGCTATTGGCTTCTCTATTTTAATGATTCACATTAGCCGTGAACCACTTTTTATTATCTATATTAACCTTTTTACAATCATCGGCTATTTTTATATTGTTTGGCAATTTATTTTGCACCGTCGTTATCAGAAAATACATCTTAATTGATTCTTTATCTTTTCTACATAATGTGTCGGTATCTATATTCATTTTTCCTGATGATATAATTATCATGTCCATATTTATTCAAAAATTATTTCTTCACATTTTATGAGTTTTAGTTTCTTCTCAACTATCATTTTTTTTGCTCAATTCGACGTTTTAAAAGCGTCGATACTTATCACAAGTAAATTAATAATAATTATTAAATTTTTATGAAACGTAAACGTAAAATTTTAAGTTTCCTAGTTCGACCAATTATATAAAATGTTCAAAATAAATTTGAATTTAATTAACAAGATTTTTGTTGATTTATCGAAAATAATTAATAAGATTCGTAAATGTTTGAAAAACCTTTGTTTATATTTTGGTCAAAATTTTCTTTAGTTAAAAGCAAAAATTGTCGTTTTAAGTTTTCAGGGTATGGTATAAATGGTTTTACTCAATCCTTCTTAAGTTATCTTGAGGTATACACAAACATTTACCCCTAAACAGAAGTTTAGTTAAATGGTTTGTGTATAAGGGTATAATCCCTTAAAATCCTTTGTTAAGACATTTGTCAAAATATATTTGCACTTTCTTTTTAGTATCACTCAAAGTTTTAAATGACTTCTAAATTTTTAAGAGTCAATTTATATTCCAGTATCTATTAATCACACGGTTAAATCATGTAAAGTATTAAGTCTTAAATCTCATGTTAAATATTTAAAGTACATGTTTTTATCGTTCGACCAATTCAGGGCAATCTATAATTAATTATTAACTCCTTTCTATTCTTATAAATAAACAAACGGTCCTTAATGATCACAAGCATGTATTTATCAAATTACAGCCTTCACACGTGATTCACCAAATTATGAATGCTACATGTGCATCGATCAATCCAAACGACATCACATGAAACTCATAATGTTTATTACAAGTTCTGGATGTAGTAATTGGAATAGATAATCCTTTTCGCAGATGCGAAGTTGATGATAACCATGCCATGGATCAAACCTGTAGAACATACGCTAGAACCTTGTAAATGATCGAACAAATCTTCCATTTCGAGTTATGGATATCGTTTTCGATTGTCAATTTACTCAGTTCACAGTAATCTATAAATATAAGGAATGATAACACCATAGCTCTTCAGGATGACGAGCATGGCAGAATAAAATCTTTCTCCGACAACTCTCTCAGTTGTACGGTAATTCTTTTAATTTAGATGGTGCTGACGTACAGTGCACAAGCCACAAGTGTAGCACCAGAAATATAATCAATACCAATTTCAACTTGCTTTAATGGCAAAAGTCTAGGTAATTCATCAACAAATACTTACTAAAGTTTCAGATAATATAAACATCTTTTAATACATTCATATTAGGTTCTTTCTAGATTACAATATATATATGACTAATTCTCAACCATTCACGTTATAATTTCAAGTCTAAATGCAGGATATAGTCATCCACCAAGAATTATTTAGATCACTTTTGATAGTCAACATCTTATCATTTAGGGGATTTCTACTCGAGTTCCCATCAATTAAGACAATGTCGTCATGTCATAATCAATCAATCCATTCCACTGGCACTATCAACTTTTCAGTTTCATTGCCATCGATAAGATGTGAACTTCTCAAAAGACTAATAATAACTCATAATCCTTCACAATTCAAGGATACATAACTAACCTTAAAAGAGTAAGATCAACGCATAATCTATGCGAGAAAATTTCAAATCAGATACAGACGAAAACATTTAACGAATATGAATATATCCCATGTTTTCATAATTTGAGTACGCATTCGAAAGCTCCTCGGATCGTTACCCAGGTCATTCAAATGAAATCAAATCAAAAGAAATGATAGGAACGTCGATACATCCAGTCGGGTATCAACACTCGGTAATCAGATACTTTTCCTAAGAATCTCACTACGGGAGAATTGGACAAGAAAGAATTGTCAATTTGTCAAATACGACAAATTCCACAGATGAGTAAATTCGACTCAGAAGAATAGATGCTACAGGCACATATGTAGGTGTCCCTAACACTATGTCCTTATTTTTCACTTCTTGCAGATCTCGTAAATTTAATCTTCCACAATCTTCAAATAAAAAGTAGTGTTTATTATTCATTTGTTTTATGGTGACTAATAATCAGTCTTGCATAGTCCATTCCAAATTGTATGTAGGCGCGCAACTATATACAATTTCAAGATTAACGATGCAATACTCAGTTCGTCAAAATTTTATCATCATGTTTATAATAAAAACATTTTCATGCTTAATTCTTAAATAAGAATCAAAAATAAATTTACAAAGATTTTCTTTGTTATGAAAACAGTTAAGTTTCTAAAGCGTTTCATAAACAACTTCATTTCGATAACAATCACTTATAAATCTCACTTTGAATAATCCTTATAGTGATGAAAATTAAATTTTCTCAAAGGATACCGTTTTAACTTTATAAAAACAATGAGTGATCTGCAAAAGAGTGATGAAAAGTTGTTCACCAAGATCTAACTACAATATAATAGGAGATGATCTTAGCCAAATAATCATGAGGTTCATGACTTCGAAGGCACTCAGGAATACAAAGAGAATAATCCACAACGTAACTCAAATCGAGATGAGTACTAGTTCAATGGTTGCATCACTAATGCGAACATTAGAATGAAGCAATAAAGATAGATAACATCGATACATGTAGGATTTAGCAATCAAAGGTAGTCTTTTTCATTAATCACAAACAAGTCAAAATTGTACCGTAACACATTACGTGTCACTATGTCATACAATTCTCAGAACTCATCCTACCAACTGATGTCTCAGTTAAGTTAGGGATTTTTAAAAGATACCACAATGAATACTAACCTACAAGAGTCATTAGGTGTTCCAAATGTTTCGGAAGATCCATTGGTCCCAATTCAGAAGAAGATTTCTTCAATTTATTTCTCGGACACTGGGCATCCTCGTCAGTGGACAATGGCTTAGGAACAACCCTTAACACAAACTAACAATCAATTAAAACCTTATAATTCAATTACAGGACTTAATGACTTCCTCTTAACAATTTCTTATTCCATACAGGTTAAATTTTATTTTATTCAAGTTTCAACCGACTTATACTCAATTCTATATCCTACCTCATATTCCAATACTTCCAATCTTATTCTTAAACCTTAATAGAGCAATATAAGCTCGATATGAACAACACTTAATTTCCAGTCATATGTCTCTTACAACAACAATTATCAAATGAGTCACTAGTATGAGATGACTCATACATTCAATTAGACTTCTCGGAAAGGTATTAGTGGCATGAGGCTTTTGGGTAATAGTTCCAATGACAGCCTCAAGTGCAACATTCACCCTTTCGATTTCAATTTAAGAATTGGGTGACAACGAATCAGATGACATCTTTCTATGTGATAACGTTTTGTCAAACTCCACTCTATAAGGAAAGATCGTCATGACATCGATATCAGATTTAATCTCGCCAATTCTTTTTTTCAATATAACAATCAACTAATATCTACATTTCTACGAATATCAACCATTTGTTGGGATCATAAATATCCACAACTTGGTTTAGATCTAGGATAGCTAGAATTCCTATGAGAATAGCTTCGATTAATTTACTAGGGGATTTAGGGTTACTTGTGACAATCTACGTCGTATAAATACCTCGTATAAAAATCAAAATAATCATCAAACAATCATGTAATAAAATTACATCATATGTATATATATAATCCAATTATATATATATATTAAAATAACACTTCTCAGTCTGGCCTTGTCGGTAACTCGGGAATTCTTCGGCACCGTTATAGTCAAAAGATTTTTAGACATTTTTAGAAAAATGTTTATAGTTAAAAGATTTTGAAATGTTTTATTCAAAACCTTTGGTTTTAAAAATCTTTCGTTCTCTATAACGAGAGCTCTGGTACCAAACTGTAACACCCCCAAATTTATACAACTCAATACAGCGGAAGACTAGTTGGTGTTACGGGATAACACATTACTCACATCATAGACAACGCATAAAAATCGCGTCGTTTAATAATAAATCATTTCCATTCATAAACATCAAAGTTACATCGGTCCCAAGTCATATTATTTCATACAAAGTTTTACAAAGTATTTGAATGGAAAATATTGTTTAAGTGCGGGCCATGAATTCTTGTCGTCTTCCCGAGAATTACCTTCAAGTACCTGAGATAAAACATGTTAAAAGAAAAGGTCAGCGATAACGCCGAGTGAATTCATAGAGTTTAATAAAATCCATCAATACAATATCGGTATAAAATTATTACCGAAAATCATTTTGTACAAATCATTTTAACAGGCCATAAAATAGCCAAAGTCATTTTATACAAATCCTTATTAAAAATCATAATATAGGCAATTGCCTTAAAAATCATTATACGAACCAATGTCGTAAAAACATCATACAATACGTCTTACGACGTAGTACGAGAATAAAAACCGTTATATGAATATGGTTATGAAAATCAAAACACGAACATAATATCAGTAGTATGACCCTGTATTGCTAGTCAGGCAATACATCGTAATTCGGAGCGTCTAATAGTATTTCGTTAGTTTTTGGATTATTATAAGCCGCATGACATTGTTACCTTACTAAACCAACAACGGGTAGCTAACCCGATACCAAATTTGCCCATCTAAAGTAGCGTGTCGTCACAAAGGTCACGCTATGGAAATCTTCTCATACATAAATTCGCTTACCAATCAATGTGGCACGACGGGGATCAACCGTCAAGGCGCGAACTGGGGTGATCGTCCCCAAATAGTACTATTAAATGCATAAGCGTCTACCAACTCCCGGTAGTTCATAATTCATGCTAATGGGACTTTTAGTGACATAACCTAACTTTAATAATCCATTTAATTTCATCTATCGGGTCCTTTAATCATTTATCGGGTCATACAATCGGGTCATTCAATCATTCGGGTCCAAAATCAATAAACAAACAATCGGGACAAATGGTGTCCTATTTTATAAAAACTAACATGTTATCTCCCTCGCGGGTTTATAAAAAATTTATAAAAACATTTAAAAGAGTGCGAGGCTATGAACTCACATTGATGTGGGAAGGCGGGTTATCGGCAATTCGGACGTACGGTACGTGCTTCAATCACGGAAACCTAGACAAATAATACTCGTCTTAGACTCATGTCCAATGACTTTATAAAAATAAAAATTATGTATACATATGATGATTATATATATATGATGATCAAGTGGGTTTACATATTCTCATTAACTCGTTTTAGTGTTTACGTATTGGTATCTTTTTACTAGTTTACTAGTTTTACCTTTTTACGTGTTTTAGGTTCAATAAACTTATTATAAGTTCTTTAACTTGTATTAATCCATGTTATACTTATATTATTAGTATCTACACTTCACAAGTTGGTCCTAAATGGGTTAAGCCCAATAATAAGTTTATAAGTGTTTTAGTCCATTTTTGTTGTATTATTAGTCCAATAACGTTAATTTACTCCGTTAATGTCCGTATGTCCTATAGTTCGGGTCTTATCGGTTTTTACTTGTTATACATGTTTATATATCAGTATATAAGTTTTATAAAGTTTACATTAGACGGGTCCAACCATCTAAGTTTTATTTAACAAAAACGTTAATTCACTACTACAAACTGAAGCTAAAACAACACTCATAAAGTGCTTTACTATCTCTCTAAAGTGTAACATTATGCATAATGTGACACTTTATCGAGTGCTACTTTATGCAACGTCGCCTTAGGTATATGCAACACTTATTATTAGAATAAGCAACACTTCCTCAAAGTGTTGCTCATGTTTAAAAAATGGTTTACTTTGTAATGCAACACTTTTTAAAGTCAACTACAACACTTCTTACACCCTAATACAACACTTTTTACCTAAGTGCAACACTTTTTAGAACAATGCTACACCTAAGTCCAACACTCTTTGCCGAAATTGCAACACTTCTTTAGTTTGGTTTCACTAAATCAGTGACACTTTATTTTATCAAGTGCAATGCTAGCAATAAGTTGCAACACTTTTTTAATTATCGTAACACTTTTGTACGAGATACAAATGCTACATATGTCATATTTTTAAAATAAGTCTAATATGTAAAAAATGTTCCATTCCATTATAGTAGTAACAAATTTCCATCAATTATAAAAATACAATGTAAATTGTACGTTCATGTACATATAAGATAACTAACATAATATGACTTGCTGATAGAAAAGGAGTAATCATATTGCAATCCTAATGATAATCTTGAAATCTTCCTTTGCAAACTTCATTGGCAACTTGACTTACGCTAAAAAATCTTGTAGTCTTTTGTATTCTGTTGTATGCGACATCAGTTAGTGGTGACTCAGAAGCTGCTAAGAACATCCTTAATCAAAGACCAGAGCAGGTATGATTTGCTATTACTGATACATGTCAGACGACACTTTATGGTGTAGTTTCAACACAACATACCAAGATTACAAGATCTTATGTAGAGAGCCTAGTGAACTTGATGATGGACGATGATGATTTGGAACTTCAAGACTTGCATGGATACACTGCCTTTTGTCACGTGGCTCTAACTAGAAAGGCAAAAGGATGTATGTATTTGTTCGAAAAGTACCAAAATTAGTTGGGACATTACATCATTGAATGGTTCAATGCCGACTAGTAAGACATTATAGAGAATAATTTGGTTATATTGCATCATCAAATGTCTTTTGTTCAAGACATTTATTTCTTTGAAGAGTCAAATAATAGGTAACTAGGTCCCCATGCCCCTCAAGTAATTATATAAAGTTCACATGCTATGGTCTAACCAAGTTAATCCAGTGTGTCAACTCACACATACAATAAAACAATAAAAACATAAGTCGTAAACAATAGTAAACTCACCATGAATCAGGTTGAACAATCACCATTGGGTTGATAATCATAAACCACAAGCCTCTCCTCTCTGAAAATAAGCCCTATTTAGAACCAAATACGGATGGCGTGAACCACCAACCGCCTCCAAATGCTTCCCAGAAGAGTCACCAGATGTAATACCTATATAAAATGATAAAACGACGCGATATTGCTTGCAAATGCATGTCCTTCAACAGAATTTTTGACTTAATAGTATGACTCTAGATATAACATGACTTGTGCCTTTTTCACAACAAAAATCTCATCTTGACTATTCTCATCAAATCCAGATTTTTTATCGGCTATTAATTTGGTTGTTCGGATGAGAAATGAGATTAGAGCGAAGCAATGTCTTCAAGATTTGAAAAACCTCGACGGTTATAATAACAAATTAATATTGACATCCATATTGGTTCATAGGAGTATGCACGATTGTTAGCCGAATTTCAAAAGTTGGCTGCCACAATTGTGTTCTAATTTTTCAAAAATAATTTTTTATAGTGCAAGCCCAAGCTTAGTGTGATAGTTTACTTAAAACTATGCAAACAATGGTTGGTCCATGTGCGTTTCTCAAATATTAAATAATAAAGTCATAAGTTACTTAAGATTCATGTTTGTGTATTTTAAAGAAGGGAAAATTCTTGAAATGCCCCAAGGTTGCACCACTTTCCCAAAATGCACTAACCTAAAAGTTTCCAAAATGTCTTATGCAACATTTGCAACTTATGCGACTTTTCCAAAAATGGGAAAAAAGTTTATTATTAATTTTCGAAAATTTTGCCATTTTTGGAAAAGTCACATAAGTTACATAAGTGGGTGCAACCTTGGGGCATTTCAAAAATTTTCCCTTTAAAGAATTATGCATATTCAAAATATGATCATAGTAAGCCAATGTTCCAATATCAAATAATAAAGTGACCCGTACCAGAAGATGATCATTGGTTTTTGTCAACCGCATTATCATGATGTGATTAATCATCAACCCGAAGCAATGTAAAAAAGGTACAACACTTAATAGAATATTTATAAACATGAAGTACTTAAGAAATAAAATCAAATGTTAAATTTTCCAACTGTGAAAAAGTAACTTGATAGAGAAAATGACATAACTAAACTTATTCTAAAGCTTTCTCTTGAGCATCCTTAAAGAATTCACAGATGAATAATACAGAGTGGTTCATTGTGAACACCTACAAGTTTTGAAAAAGTGAACAAAAACATGGTTGGTTGCAAAAGTTACTAAAGTAAGCTTATAAACAATACGCTCGTTAAATATTTTATTATTACCTTGTTGGTTGCAGATGCATACTCAGCAACAAGCTGTTAAATTGAGTCAGGGGCACTATAAGAAAATATTCAGTAATGTAGATGTACTTGGCCTTCTCAACTGTCCAAAATGGCTAGTCTTAGTAAACTTTAATAACACACGATAACACATGAATCCTAGGAAAGTCAATTCATAAATCATTACCAAGTGTCTAGTTCTCAGTTTGCTTCGCTTTGACTTGTAATAGTCCGTAGCAAATAAGTTGGAAATAAGTAATGTGGTCAAAATGCATTAGGTACAAATCAAATTAACAATGTCAAGAATTGCATCTGCATATAATAACAATAAGTGACTTTTGGATGAATAAATATCTACCAACCTCTCACCACCAAAAACACATACACCACATGTACCGGCTGGTGCGGTTTCATCCTCATAATAATGCAACTACTAAAATTCATCAATACAACTATAGGTAATTCATTCGATGTAAGAAATACAAAACAAAAAAGACTACAAACAAAGGAACATTTATAAAATTAGTACATTTAGTACATCACTTGTGGAGTTCTTTTTCATCTGTACATGTCCCTTCCTATAAAGCCCATGCAGCTGGCAACACCAGGGATTTAAAGCATTCACTGAAGTAAGCACACAAAAATGGTATACTAGCTGTTCCGTCAAACAAATCCAGAAAACATTTTAGGATTTACAACTAAATATGTCGGCAACTCTGAGTTTTGAGTAGCACATCTAGCAATGTACGCGACATTGCCTTTGGCGGATCGTAATTAAAATAAAGCCAAACCAGAATAAGTACTTATGAAGAAAAAATCATAATGTATAAAAGCCATATTCGTGCCTAAGGATGATCATGTAAAGCGGCATTTTAATAAAAATTGACAAAAGTCAACATCAAGCACCTATATGACTTATCTAGTTTTCTAGAAAAAACAAAAAAGATCTAACATATGTATCACGAGAGAATGTATAATAGACCCGTAATCAAGTTTTTCATCTTGATAAAAATCTTATGTGTGCAATCAAACAGAGCACATAAGTCTATAAAACACCAACTTCTAAACATAAATTGAATCTCAAACCCATTAAAATTGGACTATGCACATACTACCATATGAAGAAAAATAATATGTAACATTATAACTACGAACCAGATTTCTATTTGCATCCAAGATCTCTTTTCCACATGCCACATAACACATCCTAAAACAAAATGAAATATTGTTCAGGATAGAAAATCTTTGAAGATGAGAAAGAATTGTGGATCCCGTTTAAAGAGGGTTACAAGAAGGAGATTATCAAATCGGTTTTGTAAATGATGAGAACGAGAAAAAACTGGGTTTGGAGATTTAGTTTAATTTTTGGGGAAAAATTAAAAAGGTTATTTTAATTTTTGTGGAGAAAACTGAAAGGTTATTTTAATATTTGGTGAAAAAATTGAAAGGCAATTTAATTTTTGGGGAAAAAATTGAAAAGCATTTTAATTTTTGGTGAAAAAAATAGAGGGAAGAGGAAGCGGGTATTAGACATTTATCTTACGGAAATATGCAATTTTCATTTTTCACCAAGTGTTGTATAAGTATGTGACACTTTTTTAAAAGTATCCTTTTATATCGTGATATGCAACACTTATGTTTAAAATGTTGCTTTAGCATTAAAGTTGTTAAATATGCAACATATTATACAAGTGTTGCTTGTTAAATGCTACATTAGGCTTATTTTCTTGTAGTGATTTTACGGTATTAGCCGAAAAAGTCGTAAAAATCAAGTTTATAGTTTTATAACTTATAAAACTTAACAAGTTACCATTTTTATAAAATGTACACTTATTTACCATTGTACATATTTATATAAATGTATTATATAAGTTAGTGGGTTTTAATTTATATTTTATACTATTAAATTTTGAGTGCTTATATAATAGTATTATACTTTAATTCCAAAAATCTGATTTTTATCTTCACTTTCACCAAAACTGCCATATCTAGAGTTCTATATGGAGATAGAAGCTCAAACTTTAATCACATAAACTACATGATATTTTCTCCATTTAAATCTACTATAGCTACTGTTGAATCTTCTTCTAAGTATTTTCTAAAAATCGTCCAAAACAGTGAACTCAGATTTGTACCTTAAACTTGTTTTGATCATATCTCACTCATTACAATGATTCCATTGCATGGCCAACTCTCACATGTGTACAAGACATATAGATTACTGTAAATGGATTCTATTTCATAATTTTATCAGTCCATGACCTGTTTCTTTACTGTTTTATACAGCCTTCACTTTTAAGCAAGATTTTAGCCTTGTTCTTTATAGTTTTTCACCTTTTTAATCATGTTTATCGACACCAAATCCCCACACAATACTTTTATCATCATATAATCATCATATACATATACAATAGGAAATAAAATACATGTTTACATAATCAAAATAACAAGAAGATGAGGAGGACAATCTTTATACCACCAAGTTGATGTAGGTTATGAGTTTGACATGGATTTGGATGGAGAAACTTGTGCATAGCCAAGACCATCTTCAAGACCACCAATCTTCATATACTCCTTGTGGAAAATCAGCCTCAAGACACCAAGGAAACTCCTCCATGGATGTTATAATCACCACCATTCAAGAGAGCTTCAAGAAGGCATCAACATGTGTATGAATAACATGAGATTTTGTGGTTAATTTTGATCAAATGAGGGTGTTCTTGGTTGGATATGGACGAATTTCTAGAGAGAGAGAGGGAGGAGAGTTGTGTGGTTTGCATGTAAGAAATGAATAGATGGTTTGATGTGCTAGTTTTTGGTGTAAGCTTGATGTGTTGGTGGCTTCAAAATGAAGCTAATGGACAAGTGTTGTAACTTGTTTAAGGCTTGACACCTAAGGGTGTTGAGGCAATAGTTGGATGCCACACACATAGTGGGGTGGGCAAGTGTAAAACTTGTCCCATCCCACTAATTTACGGGTACTCCTCGATTCTAGTTTCCTCGATTTGCGTGCCCTCGGGTCGTTATATGAAAAATGTTTTTATAAATTATGAATCAATGGCACAAAACGAATCTAATAAAAATTGTCTCATCAAAAACGGAGTTCGAAAACGTAAATACGTAATCCTAAGGTTTCCGGTTTAGTTGTAAAGGACGTTAAAATAAAATCGTAGGTCCTAATTTCTTCTCGTAAATTTGTGAGTTTATGAACCAACACAAATTTAAAATTCCAAAATAATATTTACGGATAAATTTATTTTCTGAAATGTCGGACTGTCACCAAAAACGGTGTATGTAAACGTAAGCACGTAACGTTGAATCCTCCGGTTTAGACGTAGTCGATGCTACTCCAAGACGTAAATCCAAATTTCTTCCCAAAAATAAGTGAGTTCATATTGTAACATTAAAATAGTGTTTTTAAATAATATTTGAGAATAAAATATCAACCATAAATTGACGGACTGTCACAAAGTGTGAAGTGTCAAGGGATGTTTAGTTAATTTGAGTAAACAAGGAATCTTGACAGGGTATAGGGTTTTAAAAGTTTTGACCAAAAATTAGTCAAAAGCCACTTACTGTCCGCGATACCTTATAGGGACCGGCGGTTCCATAGCACACAAGGAACCGCGGGACTTTAAGGAACCGCGTCTAGTGGACTTGAAACCATGTTTTTCCTGGGTTTTGGGAAAAACCAAGACTTTTTCAAAAAGTTGCAAATCTTGGAATTTTACCTCTATTAGCACCAAATTATGCTAGGGTTGCATAAAGCAACACATTCACAAAGAATGTATTGACAAAGGGTGACAAAATAATTTAGATATCATTTTGAACCAATTTTAGTCAAGTTTTTAGAGGTTGTGATAGATTTAGGTTCAATTTTAATTTCAAATTAAAGTTGATTAGTGTGCACAAAAGGATAGAAACACACAAAGCTAAATCCATAGATCAACAACATGAAACATTCATGAAGGAAGCACGTACAAAGACAAATAAAACTAACTAATACATAGCTAGCTTAACATTAAATCTAGATAAGTAGTCTTCTTTGGCTTAGTTTTGTTGAAAACTCTTATTAAGAAGACTTCATCATTCATCTCCTAGGAGGAGGCATGGAGAACAAGGCAAGCAAGAACTCTTGCAACCTCCTATGTAGTCCATACATATCCATCCTAAGGTTATGGATGATGTAGTGGTTGTAAAGACAACATGGACAACTAGGACCATGTGTTTGTTGAAACCCATAGTATGGATCACCCAAAAGGAGGGAAAGTGGAACACCCAAAATTGGAATGTTTGAGTTAGGTGGAGGTGGAAGAGGCATGTTCTCCAAGGGTGATGTGGGTGAGAGTGGAGGCATGTTCCCTAAAGGGGAAATAGGTGAGTGTGGAGGTAAATTCTCCAAGGTTGGTGAAATGGGTGAGTTATGAGGGGTAAATGGTGAAGTCACCAAAGTGTCATCAAAGTATTCACAAAAGGAATGCTTTGGATTGGTTGGGGTTGTGTGGTCACATCCAAGGGTGCACTTGGAGTGAAGGGTGAAGAGAGCTCATTCATTCTTGAGTTGAATGAAGAGGAGGTAGAACCAATGGAGTGGTTAGTACCATGGGTGGATGATGTCTTGCATGGTGCAAGAGGTGGGGAATGTGATGAAGAAATGAGTATAGGAATCATCTCATTCTTAGGTGTGTGGAAAGGTGAGGAGTTAGGCGTGGCTACCTTAATCCATATTTTGAGTGTTTTCCTTGGGGTGGAGGTCTTGGAAGTGTTTGAGGTTTTGGTACACACCATGGTTGACAAGGGTGGTTTAAGGTTTAGGGAAGGATGTTTTGATGTGTGAAGAACATGACAAACAAGGTGGGTTTAAATGGGTGAGGGGATGATCCAAACTAGTAATGGGTTAAAATCATTTTAGGTGAATAATGAATTTAGGTAAGCTAGTTTAGGAAATGTGTAGTTTATTACTGAAAATCATGCAAGGTTTACACAGATTTAAGAAAACAGTGTAAAGCAAAAGATGCTGTCGTGCATAGTGCCCGGCGGTTCCTTATCTAGGACCGGCGGTACCTTATCGATAAGGATCCGCGGGTCGATATGGAACCGCGACCAGAGGCCTTTCAAAAATTTCACCTTCCAGTTTTTGATAAACCCAGATTTTTACCAAAAGATTCACAAGCCAAAGTTAACTACAGATCATAATCTAATAAGCTAACTATCATAAGGCATGCACAAAGCTATGTTAATCACAAACATCATTGCATAAGCAAAATTTAGGATCAAAATAAATAATAATCCAAACATGTAACATAAGTTAATAAAAAACTAAACCAAAGTGTTAATAAGCAAATGTTTAAGCTGCAAATGATAACCAAACTTTAACACAACTCAAAGTCTTCACCTCTTTTTCTTGCCTAAATCCTTGATCATTTTTCCCATATACTTGATTCCCTTTCTTGACTCAATCCGGTGTTCATGCAAATCACCTCGGGTTCGAAGATTTTGACGGTAAAGTTCCTCTAAATTGAGATTATTAGGAACTTCACTAGAGGAATGGTGGGGAGGGGAAGCAATGTCATCTAAACCATCCACGAATGAGTTTGTGGAGTGGTGAGAAGAACTCGAAGAGTCAATGGGAGCCCTTGTGCCAATGCCATCACCATCACTTGTTGGCATGTCCATGTCCTCATCATTGAACTCTTGTTGATCGGATTTACGGTCAGATCTTGTCTTTCTCTTATATACCTCTCGAATAGGTAGCATGACCCGTTTGACCGGTTGAAATTGAGAAAGATCAAGATTTGGAAAATCACGGCCAACCCTTTTAAAAAGGCGAGTGAGAAGCATTGCGTAAGGGAGGTTTGTTTTAGGCTTGTGAATAGAATAATTGATCCGTTGAGCGATAAAATATGCCAAATTGTAATTGGTGTTGGTAAAGATGCAATATAACATATGCACTAAACACGCCGGAACATGATCCCGATTTCCACCAAGACAAAACACATTTTCCCTAAGGATATTTGTCCATTGAACCAAATTATCATTAAGGTCGCTTAAGAGAACCTCATGACGTTTCACCGAACGTACCTTAGTATGAAGGCTTCTCTTAACGGGTCGATTACGCTTTTTGGAGACATTGTCGACAATGAAGTCAAGATCAATTTCCTCATGATCATTTGGAGGACAATTGTAGGATTCAAGGAGAGCACTAAGCTTCCATTTATCCGTGAAGCGACAAGTGCCTACAAATGTGACATCAAGAATTTGACCAAACACTTCGAGAGAGTATTGAATGAGTTGATCTTTCAAGATGAACCTAACAAATATCCCATCATTGTTTTCAATGACGGAGTATGTGCTAAAGAACTCCAATAGGAATCGAGGATTGATGTCTTCCTTAATGTTCAACAAACAATCAAATCCAATGTGTTCAAACATTGACTTGATGTAGACATAATCCTTGATATCCTTTTGGACAACTCTACCCTCATGAAAGCAATGGGATTGAAGAGAGGAAAAAGTATGGGCAAGGTGAGTTGAGTGACAAAAGTCGGATAGGTTTGGCATATACTGTTTGGTGAGTTGATGATCCTTTTGGTATTGTGAAGGCATGATTAGTACCTAAATAAATACAAGAAAATATTTTTCCAATCACTCATATGAAGAATTAAAATAAAAAATCAAAAATATGAGAATGTGTTATATCAATTTCTTGACAAACATAGGATTGAATCCATATCATTCTCATGTTCACAATGTGTCTATTCCATCATTAACCAAGAACACATGATCTGTGTTAGATCAACAATGGATTAGAACATTGGTTTTTCAAAACAAGGTTTTTAGCTAAGCATTAACAATGTCATTACCTACTTGTTCATGGGTTCATCTCAAATCCATCTTTCAACCAAAATCATTTAGCCTAAATTCGGATTTGTTCTACAAGTGGGTTTTAGTGAAATCTTAATGAATATGAACCTAAGGAATCATAGTAAAATAACCATGTCAACCCACATTCCTATTAAGGTTTTAATTCAATTTCAATTTTAAAAATCCCTAATTATGAAAGGATGAACCCTAGAACAAAATAGATGAAACTGAAAGAAAATACTTACAATTAATTGATGTTAGATGAAGGATGAGTGAAACCCACAACTTGGAATCAATTAATTTGAGTGCTTGAAGGTTTTGGAAGCTTCAACAATGGTGGAAAACAAGAAACCCGTCGGCTGTGTGTTTTTGGGAGAGAGAGGGTTTGGTTTGAAAAAGAATAAAATAATCAAACTGGCGCTCTGCCAAAAGTTACTGCCCGCGGTTCCTTATCGATAAGGTACCGCGGGTTTGAGCCGCCTAGATAAGGAACCGCCTACAGAGGCAGGTTTTTATCTATGAAAAACGCCAAATTTTGAAAACCAAGTTTTTCTAAAATACTTAAAATTAAATCATGAGCCTTTTAGAATATCATTGGATCATCATAACACTAAGCAATATGCCTTAACGAAGGATTACGAGTTAAATCAAGATCGAAAAGAACCGAAACAGACAAACGACTACTCGTAGCAAAACGGCAAAGTGGAGAGAAGTCAAGGGAAGTGAATCAAGACTAGGACCAATGCTCAAGGGATTAATGACAATCTTCAAATAGTGGTAACGAAGAGCTTGTGTCATATATAGTGGTTTAAGACGTGCCTTTCCGGCGAAATGTTAAACGGCTTTGGCAATGAATAAATACAAAGCAATTATTCATGTATAGACTAAGATCACTTTCAATAATAGTCATAGTCTAAACCAAAATATGAGAAAGGTATTAATTCACTTTCTCTCCCACAAAGGGCCTACTAACCGTATGGGTGAAAACCATGGAAATCATGCTTGATACTTTAAGGTTCTAGTAACTCACTCTACATCACCATAGTGAGTCAAGTATCCAAGCAATGAAGGTTTGAGAGGATAAAAGAAAAGAAACACAAACCACAAATAAATGTCAAGGCAAGGATTCTGAGAACAAGCACATAGTCAAGTAATGATCAAAAGAATGATCAAAGGGCGTGTGGAAGAACGAAAACGTACCTTGGCCACAAAGAGCAATCCATAAAGGAATAAGTGCTATGCCCAATCAATGACTATGATGAGTACTAAATCTTCAAGGATTAGTATCATTTCCAATCATCTTGGTATCATCATTCAAAGATGTTAAAGATCAATGAAGATGAGTCTTCTACAAGTGCAAGTAACTCAATCCACAACCAATTAAGTGATTGATCTTCATGAGTACCTACACAAAGCAATATGCAAACTAGTAGATACATTTCAAGAGTATATCTAAAATGCATAAAGGCTACTAATCTTAAGTGGGATGCAATATTATCAATTAAAAGACCTATTTTCAAAGAAAACATAGTTTTGACCAAAGAGAAACTTTAGTACAACTTGACCTTCTAATTTGAGGAGACAATGGATCGATCCAAGTTTCAAAGTACAATATACTTCAAAGATCTTGAGTGACCATCGCTCTGATACCAATTGTAGAAACTAGAAGGGGGGGGGGGTTGAATAGTTTCTCTTCGATTGGTGACCAAATTAAAATTACTTTCAATTTGGTTTGTATCAAAACTATCTTTTACTTGAGGCTAAGTTTCATAATGATTAGGTTCAATTCAAATGCACTAGCAAAGATAATAGGTAAGTGTAATGATAATGAAATAAGTAAAGAGTAAGGAAGGAGACAACCTAGTGGGAAGACATCAAGATTTATAGTGGTTCGACAACGAGGCTCTATCCTCGTTTCTACTCCACTCCTCGAGTACACCTACTCGAGATTTCCACTATATCCACAAGATCCCTTCTCGACGGAGAAAACCTTACATCGTTGCTTACATTATTTTCCGACACTAAGCTAAATGTCGAGACCTAATCTTTAGCTAGGACCAATCTACACAACGTTGCCTACTTCACAATTTAACGACACAAGGCTAGATGTCGAGTTCTAATCTTAAGGCAGAACCAATCTTCACGACGTTGCCTACTTCACCATTTTACGACACAAGGATAGATGTCAAGTTCTAATCGAAAGCTAGAACCAATCTTCACGACTCTTCACTTTGAAGTTAAGTGAGAACTTCACACAACACAACTACTAATCACTTTTAAGTTTAGTGAGAACTCACAAGACACAACCACATCACTTTATAGTTTAGTGAGAACTCCTAATCAAATTTATTACAACTCAACTAGACTTATCCAAGTACACACATGTAGCTTGGATTTACACAACACAAATCTAAGCAAACACATATGCAATGGATGTACACAACAAATCCAAGTATCTACAAATAACTTGGATGAACACAACTAGTCCAAGTATTCATAAATACATTGGATTGACCTAAAACAAAAAAGGTATCATGATGAATATGACTAGCTCATAGATTCATCTTTATCACAACACTAGTGAGTGAGTGATCTTCTCATTGGACAAGGTAAAGGAGGGGATCAAGAGGATAATCATATGTAAACATCCTTAACAATTTAAGTGATCATTTACTAATGATTATGCTATAGAAAATAGAAAGAGGGCTGAGAAAAACGTCCAAGAGGCTTGCTGGAAAATGAGATTTGACCCACTATTTAAAGGAGACAAAGTATAACGAATCTATAACGGCTAGCTGTGCGCGGTACCTTATCTCACCCCGCGGTTCCATATCGCTAAGGTACCGCGTAGGTACTTAAGGTACCGCCACTAGACTCCGCTCCGTTTTTTGTCTTTTAGTAGGGTGGGAATATTTGAGGTATTTGAAACCTTCAAAGGATATTCTAACAGCATTTGGAATATGCTATTTTCAAATTTTCATTTTCCATTTTAATAAAACATTTTCTAAAAAAGAAAGTTTATTAAAAAGTCTTTTGTCATATTAACAAAAGTGAGTTTTAAGAATAATCATTTTGATGATCACTAAGTATGATTAAGAAAGGTTAGTGATATGATTATTACCTTGATGATAGTGTTAGTTAAATAATTCATTTTGTGTTTTACACTAAATGTGTTGTATGGTTTGTTGTGATCAAAACTAAGAAAGATTAGTTAACACTAATAATATTTTTAGGCATCACTTGCATTAACAAATAATAAACCTTGAAAAATAACTCATGAACCGGATCGTGCTTTTATTCTAACATGTGTGAACCCGACCCGTTAATACGTGTTTTATAGTGAAGTTCATTTTCTCGATTCTTGACAAATTGAAAGGCCTAACAATCTATTGCTTTTAATTGTTCTTGGTTGGTAACGTTTTTTTGGATAATCTATTGCTAATTCAAACAACACTATTTAAAAATGAAAAATATTAAACTACTTATACGTAAAACATTTTGCAAATACCAATTTTTTATTCAAACAAAATTCAATTAACAAAATATAAAACTAGAAGGACTGAAAATGTAATTTCTATGAAAGATAAATGCTCAAAATGTAAATTCTAACAATTATAAGGACTAAAAATGCAAAACAGTTAACTACAAGGACCAATTATGTAAAACTAGTAACAAACTAACCAAAATGGTAACAAATTAACAAACTATCCAACTGAATTTAAACACTTTCAAAAGTAAAGGACTTAAACTTTGCAAATTCCAGAAAATTAGGAAGTTTAGCTAGGAATTAAAACTGATTAAACCTTTAAGGACCTATTTGCAATTTTTGAAAACTTTTTAATCAAAAACGGGTTAAGAACAAAATAAGCTCGTTTGAGCTTATTACTAAACCAAAATCAATGAAACAAATTGCAAAAGACTTCAAATCCAATTTAAACTACGTGTGTCTAAGGAATTAAGCTAAAGATGGAAAATGAGCTAATGAGTGCTTATTAATAAGCTCAAAATAAGCTACAGCTTAAACCAAACAGTCACAACTTGATTTTTGTAATGAAACTGATTAAGCAACTTATTTAAAGAATGGGAAATCAAACCAGAACTATTTTCATCAAGAAATAAGCTAGAAATCTGAATTAAGCTCAAAAGAGCTTATGTTGACCAAGTTTGACCAGATTTTGCAAAAAGCTCAAATTCTCTAAAATCAATATTCAACACTTTGTAAACGTTTTTGTAAAAGAAAATCACAACTTTTGTGAAGTAGATTTGAAGATTCAAGAAAACAGTGCACTACTTGATCACAGAAAAATCACTTTGCTAAGGTTGAACTAAAAAGCTATTTTCTGGCTTATTACCTAGAACTGTAGAAATTCCTTTTTAACACTAAAACTTCAGATGTTACTTAAGCTATAGAAAAAGGTTTTGAAGAAAATGATTAACTAACAAAGGAGCTATGATGATTTGAAAATGGAAAGTTATAAAAATGCTAGTTTGCAAAGATTGATGCACAAAGTTTCAAAGCACAAAAGTGAGCTATTTGACTTATGAGTGGAAGATATCAGAAAAATTGAACTCAACTTGATCACACAAGACCAAAACAGGCTAAAAATCCAACTTGTTACAACTAAAACACCACAAATCTCACAATGATTATGGCTTAAACCTATTGCTAAACACTACTTCTGATCTTTTTATGAGACTTTGTGAAAGATTTTTGAGCAAAAGTTTATACTGAGTTAAAAGCTATAACATCCTAAGTTTATAAACCAAGATGCAATGTATACAAGCAAGCAA
The DNA here is from genome assembly GCA_025667525.1 of Glebionis coronaria. Taxonomy (NCBI): domain Eukaryota; kingdom Viridiplantae; phylum Streptophyta; class Magnoliopsida; order Asterales; family Asteraceae; genus Glebionis; species Glebionis coronaria. Next base: position 316,125,087 of record CM046878.1, read on the forward strand.
CAAGAGCTAAGCACCACTATTACTCAAATGTATAGTAAGACTTATGAAGACTGATAACAGATAAAGTGCTAAACCAATAAGCTATAACCACTACACTTAAACTGCAAAAGGCCTAGAATCAATCCACAACTAAATTAACAACTTTTATCATGCAAACAATCAAATTAAACTAGGAAAATGAAGCATGCAGTTTACTTGTTGAGAGGAACAAAAATTAGAACTATAGAACCTATTGTAGTAATCCTTTGAGAAGAAGAGGAGCGCTGAGCTCTCTTACCCTAGTGATAACCACCACCTTATCACTAGGGAACACTTAATCAACAATCAAACAGCTACAAATCATCTACCACCTTTAATCTGCTCAAAAACTTCAAATGAACAATGGAATGGATGAATTCTGATCAAACAGCTTCCACTCTTCCTCAATGTCAATTATGATCAATTAAAGATCATAACAAACACAAATCAACAACAGGATGATCCAATAACAGCAAGTAATGAACTGGATTGATAAGAACAGAATTGGCGGGAAAGAGTAAATTTGAATTTTATTGAGGGAAATCAGTTACAAAGTTTGTTACAAGCTATCAACTAACTAACTAACTCAAGAGTTTGTCAGACTCTTGAGTAGTTAGAGTAGAATTAAGGGAAAAATGAAAGGAAAGGGAGAACTAGGTGTTTTACAAAATTAAGCTACGCTTTACAAATGAAGACTAAACTAGGTATTTATAGGCATGAGAGGAGAGTTAGTTGGGGTTGGTGACGTGTCAGGGCCAATCCCAGCTTGCCACGTGGAGAAATCTGCAAATCCGCATTTTGAAGGTATGAACAATGAATTGGGTATTTTTGATTGGATGAATGTCTTGTTAATTGGTTTGCACCGTTGAACTCGTCTCTCAAAATTAAGCAAGTTTGGTGTTTTAATCTTCCCATGAAATGGCTTCTATCTCAATCACGATCCTGGCAATTTTTCTTTTTGAAGAAGACGCCACGTGTCAGTTTCTTATTTGTTGTGAGGGTGAGTTGTGGATCAAACTGTTTAGATTGTATAATAAATGAGAGGCGGCGATAGTGGGTATTAAATGCTGAAGTGGCAATCCGTGTTATGCAATATCTCTCTTCCCATTGGCTGCTTTTCTTGTCACATGGATCAAACTTGCATGTCTTTCCAAAGTTGGCAGATTTGGTCCCTCTACTTGGCAGATTGCTGTTTTAAGCCAGGATCTTCATTCTTTTGACATTTTTGGTCCTTTAACTTTGATTCTTCAACAAAATCATCCCTTGACTGAGTTGACTTGATAGTTGACCAGGTTTGACTTGAATCTTGACTTTTACATTATTTCACTTTTAGTCCTTCAACTTTCATAACTTGTCAAGATAGGTCCTTATTCTTCAAAGTCTTGTCACTTTTGATCCTCTTTTGTCTTTTTCATCCATTTGAGCTTGATTTTTCCTTGTTTGCTTGAAAATGTATCTTCTTACCTACACAAGTGCACACAAACACAAACATACCACATAATACTGTTTTTGCCAAATAAATTGGTATTTTGCTTCATGTTTTAGGGTTATTTGTTGATAAAAGGATATGAGTTTAAGCTCATATCAAATTCCCCTACACTTGAACATTGCCATGTCCTCATGCAATATTATATTTCGAGGCTCAATATTTTACATTTCCCTCTTAATTAATCCACCTTGGCCATATGAGATGCATCTATGCTACTCTAAACTAGATGATGCATGATTTTGACTTTTAATAATGCAATGAATCAAAATACAATTCTATCTATATCTTTTTGATTTTTCTTGAAATGGTTTTGATGGAAATAACTCATAAAGAATTCAATGACTTAGATTAGGGCTTGGGTACCATGGACATTTATCACCCTCAAGTTTCACTTTCCCCATACCAAGCTTATAAATGGAATCATTGCATTCACAAGTAAAAAGTGCATCAACTTATTCATGACAATTAAATGTGGAACCGGTTATTATTTGAGCAAATTGCTTGTGGGCAAATTTGTCATTATTCAAGTGTGAAATATAAGAAGTGTAAAATCCAAAAATAAGGAAGCACGATTTTAATCCTAAGTAATCTTCTCATCCATTACTTGAAAAACCGCTCACAATTAATACAAGTCCGTATTAAGAGTAATAAGTCATTCGCCTTATGTGTAAAATCCTCATGTCATGCTTTCATAAGTAACTACACACTCGCTAAGGAAAGAAAAATAAAACTCACGCAATAATTTACATCCGCATCTTTTTGAGATTTTGGATCTTCAACCCCGCAACCCGTCAAGGTAATATTGGATTGGAGCAATCTATTGAATCCCCGCAACCCGTCAAGGTAATATTGGAACTCAATAGTTACTATAATTAACACCACACTGCCCCTCTTGGGAGTCTTGCATTATTTTTTTTTTCTTTTTCTTTTTTTTTTTCTAGCCACTCATTTTTTTTCATAAGCCGCTCTTATTTTTCTTTATTCCTCACCAAGAAATTTGCAAAGAAGAAAAGGAAAAACACCCGCTAAATATGGAGCATGACATAAGTATAGTACACATAAAACGTGCTAACTTAGAATCTTAAGACGTACTCATATCAACCATAAATGATTAGCCAAAAATGCATAAGAGATTACAAACCAATTAAAACCGTACTTGATTATTTATTAACAATTATATACATGCGAAGAAAGTAGAGATAAAGAAGAGAAGGATTTAGCCACAAGTAATTGCTATGAAGTCTATCTAGCCCTTTTACACTTGCTTCAACTCTATCATTTCCCATTCTCCACAAATTTAAAATTTCAAAGAATGAAATTGGTGGAAGCTTAGCCTAATAGACCAATGAAGGACTACATGGTTAAGGATACTAGCTAGAGAGTGCTAAGATAAGCAAACTCGGGTTGAGTCAAAATATCCATGGCGGGCCTAATATGTCAAAGAAGTCTAAACTTGTTAAAACCATGTTTTATTTATATATTTTTCCTTTTTATATATTTTTGATGAGAAATAAAAGAAGAAATATATACAATGCAAATGTGTTATGCAAATGAAAAATGATTGATGCAAAAATTATGAATGCATATTTTTGGTGGCCAAAGTAAATCAAAAATTTGGAAAATGTTGAAAATTCATTTTTATCATGTTATCATGCAAGACAATGACAAGTTCTAGGTAAGGTCACTTCGATAGAAGACCCCCCTACACTTAAGCTAAACATTGTCCTCAATGTTTAAGAGCATGGAAGTATAAAAACTTCCCCTACACTTATGACAATGAATAGACTTTGCTTAACCCAAGTTAAGGAAAGGACAACTATTAGTGAAATCATGTTTAAGCACAAGGTGTCAATGAAAATTCACTAAAGTAACGAAGTGAACCGGATACAAGGGCCTCCTCCATAAGCTCCAAAGCATGAGATGAGTGAGCAACCCTACAAACAAGCATGAAGACAAAAGAAGGTCTCCCCTACACTTATCTCCAAATCTATGCCTTTATTTCTAACCTACAACACTCTAAACCTAGTTATACGATGCTTGAGTTAATGAGTCTCTAGCTCGACTCGTCCCACACTTAAAAGTGTCTAAAACCTATCATGGAGAAGGAAAATTTTGCCCTTTTTAAGAAAAATCTCCATGATGAGGTAAAACAAGTGTTCATTTATCAAAACTCCATAAATATCCACCAGGATCAAATACATAATTACCCTCTCACTTATAACACAATTCAACAACTAGCTTCCCAAGCAATGGTGAAAAGAATGAGGTGTAATTCTCTAAAATGGTTTCCCATATGTTCTTCCCAAGGTGATAGGGTAAAGCTCTCAAATCTTTCACAAGGTTTCCTTTTATTGCATCAGGTGGATACTGAGATAGTTTAGCAAGCTCTATGCCAGGATCAAAAATCCGTTCCTTGATGGGAAAACAGCAGTGTTGGTTGCCTTAGAAGATTCTCCTTTGTAGTTCACATGGTGAGAGAAAGGTTGTAGAGTGATTGGTTGTAAAAAGGTTGGGGTGGACAAAGAAGGTAAAGGATCTTCAAGCAATAAAGATTCTAGATAGAGTATGTCCCCCTCCTCATCAAGGTAACCAAGAGTATACTCAAAAGATATATCCTCCACTAAAAACTCATCACTCTCATCAATGATAGAATCCTCCTCATCACCATAAACATCATAGATTGGTCTATCAAAGATGGGTGATCCCTCAAAACCAAAGGAAGTATGATCATCAACAAATGGAGAGTCACAAGTAGAAAGCTCATCATCACTATAATCATCATATGTTGGTGAATCACAAAGAAAAGATCCCTCATTACTTAAGTCCTCATCAAAGTGATTAGTATGGTGGAAAAGTGGGGTGTCATATAGAATTTCACTAAAGTTTAATTCTTGAGGTTCATGAAAATCCAAGGAGGAAGTAATGGAAGCAATGGTCTCAATATGAGGGTAATCATAGTCTCCACTTGAGCAAGCTTCATAAAAGTACTCTTCACAAACTTCATCAAGAAGATCATCTTGTGTTTCCTCCTCATGGACAACATCAATATGTTTTACCGCTTCGGGTTCATTAGACTTTTTGGACAACTTTCCCATGTTAAACACAACTCTCTCATCTCCTACCCGCATTGTAAGTTCTCCTTCCGCCACATCGATTAAAGTACGACCCGTTCTCAAAAATGGCCTACCAACAATCAAAGGCACTCTAGGATCCACATCATAATCAACTACCACAAAATCCGCGGGAAATGTAAATCGATCAACCCCAACAAAAACATCTTCCGCAATTCCCACCGGATAAGCGATAGTACGGTTAGCCAACTCAAGAGTCATCTTAGTAGGAGTGAGCTCGGGAAGTGAAAGTCTCTTCCAAACCGATAATGGCATAAGATTTATGCTTGCTCCTAAATCCGCTAAAGCCATACAATTTTCCACCCCCGGAAAATTGCAAGGAATCAAAAATCGCCCCGGATCTCCAAGCTTAGTAGGTAACTTCTTAAGTAACACCGCGGAACAATTTTCATTCAAAGAAGCATTAGGCAAATCCACCAATCTTTCCTTGTTAGAAAGAAAGTCCTTAATCATCTTAGCAAACTTAGGCATATTGGCTAAGGCTTCCGCAAAAGATATATTGATGTTAAGTTGCTTGAACATCCTCAAAAAGTTAGAAACTTGGATATCATCCTTGTTTTTAAGCTTTTCTTTTCTCAATCTTGAGGGATAAGGAAGACTTGGTTTTGGTTGTGGTTGAGGTGTGAATGAAGGATTTTCCTTATTGAGTGTTTCATGAATAGGCTTTGAATTTGGAGAAATGCGAACATTTTGAGGTGGTGAAGTAGAGGTAGAAGGCTTGTCACAAGTAGGAGCACAAGTGGGTTGGACAATAGTAGGTTTAGGAGGTGAAGGATCCTTTGTTGTTGTTCCACTCCTTGTTGTAATAGCATTAACATTGGCCCTAGGGTTTGTTTGTGTATTAGAAGGTAAAGCCCCTTGTGGTCTTTGAGTTACCGCCACTAAAACCCTATTGATTTGTTCCTCCATTGTACGTTTCAATTGATCATTCATTCTCTTCTCAATTTCACGCATTTTCTTGTCAACATACTCTTGAGTCTCTTGCATCCCATATCCTTGAGTTGGATTTTGAGGGTAAGCTTGATTTGGTATTGGAGCATATGCTTGATTGGGACTAAATGGAAGTGGTTGATTAAATCCTTGTTGTGGTGGATAAAAGGTATTTGCTTGAGGTTGAAATTGATTGGATGCCTTGTAGTTATTTCCTTGATATGGTGGTCTTTGCCCTTGATTCCTTGCTAAAATTTGAGGAGGATTTTGTGGAATTTGGGTGGGTGGTTGGGGTGGGAAGCCGGGTGGAGTAAGGTAATTTTGGGATTTGTAAGAAAGGTTATTTGGATTGATATTAGGCTTGAAGTGTTCACGATATTCCTCTTGGTAAGCATAGCATTCCCCTTGATACCCTTGCACCTTATCACATTGTTCATAAGAGTGGGGGCCTCCACAAGTAACACAAGAAATGGTGATGGCATTCACATTATTTGAGGAATTGTTCAATGTCATGCTCTTAAAATTTTGAACCATGTCATGAGTCATTTCTTGTCCTTGTTTGACTTGTTGAAGGATCTCTTTAAGAAGTTGGATGTCACAAGGAGTTTGAGAAGTGTTTTGGATAACATGAACCCTTTCTTCAAATGGATTGTTTGTTTGAACCATTGCCTTAGTCTCAATAATGTTCAAAGCCTCGTGGTATGTTTTAAGAAGAATACTCCCTCCCGCGGAAGCATTTAGTGAATCTTGGTGGTGAGGTTTAAGGCCATTATAGAAAGTATTGATTTGGTTTACATCATCCAATCCATGGTTAGGGCATCGCCTCAACAACTCACTATACTCTTCCCAAGCATCACTAAAGGATTGACTAGGTTTTTGTGTAAAGCCCATAATTAAATTCCTCAAAGCCATAGTCTTTTGTGGAGGAAAGAATTTGTTCAAAAACTTAGTGGTAAAACCGTCCCATGTGGTGATACTATCGGGTGGGTGGGTGTCTAACCAATGCTTAGCACTCCCATCTAAAGAAAATGACACTAACATCAATCTAATGACCTCATGTGGAACCCCATTATGCTTAATGGTATTGCAAAGTGAAAGGAATCTCTTTAGGTGAGCATGAGGATCCTTATTTTGTTTTCCCAAGAAAGGTGATAAAGCAACCATATTTATCATAGATGTATGTAGCTCAAATGTGTTAGCGGGAAAGTCGGGAATCTTAATGGCACTAGAATATCCATGAATGTTGGATTGCATACGTTCATACAAAGTACGATTATCAATAGCCATGGCTTCTTGTGGTGGTGACAAAGCACGATTCTCGTGATCGGCTTGATGGACGGTGGTGGTCCTACTCTTTCTCTTTTTCTTCCTTTTCGGAGGAAGAGGTTGTACACCAATCGGTATTTGTGCACGCCCGCGAGTGAGCATGCAACTCAATACGAGGAATGAGAGAGAAGCTCTCGTGTGACTTTGAAGAGAAATGGATTATCCTCTTCGAGTTTCAATATTAAATATCCACAAGAAAATAACAATATATGTAGTTACTACTTTGGGTGCAAGACCCTCAATGAAGCCTTCCTTCTTAGAATACTCCCAAGTGAACGGGGGGTTAGGTGGCGCGAAGCACTTAAGTACCTATTGACCCTTAGATGGCATTTTATAGCACATCGCCTTTCTATTCACTTAAATGTTCGTATTCTTCGAATTGTTGCTTATTGAGAGTATTTATCTATTCTTGCTTTATTTTGTTTGATCGATACACGTGTCAAGGACCGGAGCGCCCCTCAACACGGTGTATTGCCTCGGCAATACTTATGGAAGATATGTAGATTGATTGTTCTTATACGTATACGTATTTACTTATAATAATATATGGAAAATATTTTTGTATTTATGAGTTTTTTAAGGGAAAATACTATATGTACATAAAAACCGAGAGAATCCAATAATATATATTTTTGGGTGCAATCTCTTAGGAAAAAGATTGCTTTTTGGAATTTTTTAATTTTTTTGGTCAATTCTTTAGGAAAAGAATTGTTTTGTTAATTTTTTAGTTTTTATATATTTTTATATTTTTGATTTTTTATTTGTTTTTGATTTATGATACGTAAAAATAACGTTCACAAAGTGAACGGATCCCAAAAGCCAATGAAAACCGTCAATCGATAGTCTCTCGTGTAGTCAAAGAACCGGCAGCGGCGCCATTTAATACGTGTTTTATAGTGAAGTTCGTTTTCTCGATTCTTGACAAATTGAAAGGCCTAAAAATCTATTGCTTTTAATTGTTCTTGGTTGGTAACGTTTTTTTGGATAATCTATTGCTAATTCAAACAACACTATTTAAAAATGAAAAATATTAAACTACTTATACGTAAAACATTTTGCAAATACCAATTTTTTATTCAAACAAAATTCAATTAACAAAATATAAAACTAGAAGGACTGAAAATGTAATTTCTATGAAAGATAAATGCTCAAAATGTAAATTCTAACAATTATAAGGACTAAAAATGCAAAACAGTTAACTACAGGGACCAATTATGTAAAACTAGTAACAAACTAACCAAAATGGTAACAAATTAACAAACTATCCAACTAAATTTAAACACTTCCAAAAGTAAAGGACTTAAACTTTGCAAATTCCAGAAAATTAGGAAGTTTAGCTAGGAATTAAAACTGATTAAACCTTTAAGGACCTATTTGCAATTTTTGAAAACTTTTTAATCAAAAACGGGTTAAGAACAAAATAAGCTCGTTTGAGCTTATTACTAAACCAAAATCAATGAAACAAATTGCAAAAGACTTCAAATCCAATTTAAACTACGTGTGTCTAAGGAATTAAGCTAAAGATGGAAAATGAGCTAATGAGTGCTTATTAATAAGCTCAAAATAAGCTACAGCTTAAACCAAACAGTCACAACTTGATTTTTGTAATGAAACTGGTTAAGCAACTTATTTAAAGAATGGGAAATCAAACCAGAACTATTTTCATCAAGAAATAAGCTAGAAATCTGAATTAAGCTCAAAAGAGCTTATGTTGACCAAGTTTGACCAGATTTTGCAAAAAGCTCAAATTCTCTAAAATCAATATTCAACACTTTGTAAACGTTTTTGTAAAAGAAAATCACAACTTTTGTGAAGTAGATTTGAAGATTCAAGAAAACAGTGCACTACTTGATCACAGAAAAATCACTTTGCTAAGGTTGAACTAAAAAGCTATTTTCTGGCTTATTACCTAGAACTGTAGAAATTCCTTTTTAACACTAAAACTTCAGATGTTACTTAAGCTATAGAAAAAGGTTTTGAAGAAAATGATTAACTAACAAAGGAGCTATGATGATTTGAAAATGGAAAGTTCTAAAAATGCTAGTTTGCAAAGATTGATGCACAAAGTTTCAAAGCACAAAAGTGAGCTATTTGACTTATGAGTGGAAGATATCAGAAAAATTGAACTCAACTTGATCACACAAGACCAAAACAGGCTAAAAATCCAACTTGTTACAACTAAAACACCACAAATCTCACAATGATTATGGCTTAAACCTATTGCCAAACACTACTTCTGATCTTTTTATGAGACTTTGTGAAAGATTTTTGAGCAAAAGTTTATACTGAGTTAAAAGCTATAGCATCCTAAGTTTATAAACCAAGATGCAATGTATACAAGCAAGCAACAAGAGCTAAGCACCACTATTACTGAAATGTATAGTAAGACTTGTGAAGACTGAAAACAGATAAAGTGCTAAACCAATAAGCTATAACCACTACACTTAAACTGCAAAAGGCCTAGAATCAATCCACAACTGAATTAACAACTTTTATCATGCAAACAATCAAATTAAACTAGGAAAATGAAGCATGCATTTTACTTGTTGAGAGGAACAAAAATTAGAACTATAGAACCTATTGTAGTAATCCTTTGAGAAGAAGAGGAGCGCTGAGCTCTCTTGCCCTAGTGATAACCACCACCTTATCACTAGGGAACACTTAATCAACAATCAAACATCTACAAATCATCTACCACCTTTAATCTGCTCAAAAACTTCAAATGAACAATGGAATGGATGAATTCTGATCAAACAGCTTCCACTCTTCCTCAATGTCAATTATGATCAATTAAAGATCATAACAAACACAAATCAACAACAGGATGATCCAATAACAGCAAGTAATGAACTGGATTGATAAGAACAGAATTGGCGGGAAAGAGTAAATTTGAATTTTATTGAGGGAAATCAGTTACAAAGTTTGTTACAAGCTATCAACTAACTAACTAACTCAAGAGTTTGTCAGACTCTTGAGTAGTTAGAGTAGAATTAAGGGAAAAAGGAAAGGAAAGGGAGAACTAGGTGTTTTACAAAATTAAGCTACGCTTTACAAATGAAGACTAAACTAGGTATTTATAGGCATGAGAGGAGAGTTAGTTGGGGTTGGTGACGTGTCAGGGCCAATCCCAGCTTGCCACGTGGAGAAATCTGCAAATCCGCATTTTGAAGGTATGAACAATGAATTGGGTATTTTTGATTGGATGAATGTCTTGTTAATTGGTTTGCACCGTTGAACTCGTCTCTCAAAATTAAGCAAGTTTGGTGTTTTAATCTTCCCATGAAATGGCTTCTATCTCAATCACGATCCTGGCAATTTTTCTTTTTGAAGAAGACGCCACGTGTCAGTTTCTTATCTGTTGTGAGGGTGAGTTGTGGATCAAACTGTTTAGATTGTATAATAAATGAGAGGCGGCGATAGTGGGTATTAAATGCTGAAGTGGCAATCCGTGTTATGCAATATCTCTCTTCCCATTGGCTGCTTTTCTTGTCACATGGATCAAACTTGCATGTCTTTCCAAAGTTGGCAGATTTGGTCCCTCTACTTGGCAGATTGCTGTTTTAAGCCAGGATCTTCATTCTTTTGACATTTTTGGTCCTTTAACTTTGATTCTTCAACAAAATCATCCCTTGACTGAGTTGACTTGATAGTTGACCAGGTTTGACTTGAATCTTGACTTTTACATTATTTCACTTTTAGTCCTTCAACTTTCATAACTTGTCAAGATAGGTCCTTATTCTTCAAAGTCTTGTCACTTTTGATCCTCTTTTGTCTTTTTCATCCATTTGAGCTTGATTTTTCCTTGTTTGCTTGAAAATGTATCTTCTTACCTACACAAGTGCACACAAACACAAACATACCACATAATACTGTTTTTGCCAAATAAATTGGTATTTTGCTTCATGTTTTAGGGTTATTTGTTGATAAAAGGATATGAGTTTAAGCTCATATCACCCGTGATTAAAACCCATGAACCAGACCCGTAAACATCACCATAGCCCGACCTAAGTCGGGGTTTCCGTTTGTCTTGCTGCTGCCGTGACACCATCACTACCAAACTGAGACCATATGGTCTCAGTGGTGCGAAATAAGCCAAGCCGAGAACCCCTTGGGGCTCGGTTAGGAGTCGGCCACAAACAAAACACCCCTAAACCCTTAATTGATTTAAACCCCATGATTATTAACATGTTTATATCTTTTTTTAATAAGTTTATTAAAATCATGCATGATTTTATGTGATTAAATAAATCAAAACATAAAAGAAAAAGGTTAAAGGTTATACCAATCATGTTAATCGAATGAGGATGAACACACCACGATCCTTGCAATAAATCAAAGACAAAAATCAACCCGAATCACCCTTGTAGTGATGCTAAACCCGGCGGCCAAGAAAGGAAGAAGAAAAGGGATTTTTTGGGTTTTTAGTTATTTTCTAAATCTTGTTAAAATGAAAATACCTTTTCCTTAATTTTCATGTTTAGTAAAAATTATGGGCTTGGCCCTTTTTCCTTGTTTTGTCCGCAACGTAAGGCCCACATGGGGTGACCCGAACATTTTCCGTGTCTAAAATAATAGTGTGTTCTCGTGTTCTTAATTTACGTGATTTAATTAGTTATCGATGGTGACTTAATATATTTATTCGTGTTCGTAATAAATATACATACATACGCATATTAGCTCGTGATTAATTACGTTCATGATTTCATGTTTGTATGTTCGTGATTATAATTATTATTGGAATAATTATCGTGTGTTAATACGTAATAAATACTTATCGTGTTATAACACGTACGTAATACTTGTAATTCTTGTTCGTGAAACGTAAACGTGCTATAAAAGGAAAGTTCTAATGTTGTACGTACTATCGTAAGGGTACTATTCATGGTAAAAGCATGAGGGTTTTACAACTCTTCCCCCTTACAAAAGAATAATTCGTCCCCGAATTATAGATAAAGTAACTGGAAAAGAAGAACATACCCGAATTCAAAATATGAAATGAGGGTAAGAAGCCCGGATAGACTCCTCTGTTTCCCAAGTGGCTTCCCGCTTGGTATGATCCCTCCAAAGGATATTGACGAATGGAATCGTCTTCCTTCTCATGACTCGTTCTTATCTGTCAAGAATTCGTTCGGGTTCTTCTATAAAAGTGAGATCTTCACGAATCTGTTCCAGTGGATACTGAACCATGTGAAGGGGATGATACTGGTACCCTCTGAGTAAGGACACATGAAACACATCGTGTACATGAGAAAGCTACGGAGGTAACACTAAATGGTAAGATACTTAACCGACTCGTTCAATGATATCAAACGGTCCGATGAATCAAGGACTGAGCTTCCCTTTAACTCCAAAATGTCTAACACCACGTGCCGGCGAAAGCTTAAGGAAAACGTGATCTCCTACGTTAAAATGTAAGTCCATACGATGCTTGTATGCGTAGCTCTTCTGACATGACCGTGCTTCTTGAATTTTCTGCTTAGCTACTACGACCCTCTCATTAGTCAACTCTATGATCTCTGGTCCTTCAAGTGTTCGTTCACCAACCTGATCCCAGCAGATTGGGGCGCGACACTTTCTGCCATACAACATCTCGAAAGGAGCACACTTGATACTTGCGTTCCAACTGTTGTTGTATGCAAACTCGACCAAACATATATAATCATCCCAATCACCCGTCCATTCCAACGCACATGACCTCAACATGTCTTCCAATGTCTGAATCGTTCGCTCTGACTGCCCTTCTGTTTGAGGATGAAAAGCCGTGCTAAGCTTAAGTTGTGTACCCCAAGCTTTCTGCAGACTTCTCTAGAATTACGAAGTGAATCGAGGATCTCTGTCTGAGACGGTGCTGGATGGAGCACCGTGGAGTCTCATGATCTCCCTTCTATAAGTATCGGCGAGTTTACTGACCGAATCTTCCTTGCGGATCGGTAAGAAATTAGCTGATTTGGTAAGTCGATCAACGATCACCCAAATAGCATTGTGCTTCCTCTTGGTTGGCGGAAGACCAGTAACAAAATCCATGGTGATTTTGTCCCACTTCCACTTTGGAATATCTAACGAATGAAGAAGACCGCCAGATCACTGATGCTCAATCTTAACCTGCTGGCAGATAAGACATTTGGAGACGTAAGTGGCAACATCCTGTTTCATACCACTCCACCAAAAGTACTGCTTGATGTCATGGTACATCTTGGTCGAACCAGGATGGATAGACAATGGGGAGCTATGAGCCTTAAGTAACAAGGCTTCCCGGAGTTCTTGATCATCAGGAACACAAAGTCTCGTGCCCTGCCATAAGATACCATCTGCATCTACTCGAAATTCTGTCTGCTTCTCCAAATTCTGAATTATCGCCCAGATTTCTCCATCATCTTTCTGAGCTTCCTTGATCCTAGAGAGTAACTTGGGTTCTACTCTAAGATTAGCCCAGTACCTGATAAGTGTGAAAACACTCATCAATAATGATCCAAATACCACTCAAAACACAGTCAAATACATTATTTTAACTTTAAAATATCAGAATTACGCGTGTATTTGCGTTTCATGTGTTTTCAGGTAAAAAGATACATTTTTGAGCAAAGATGCGTTTTCAAGGACTTATTTGATGAAAAGACGAAGAAAAGGACGAAAGAGCTTCTAAGGACTTAATTTGCCACTACTTCAAAGATCGAGGGCTTAAGTTGCAACTTTTACAAGATGAAGGATTAAAAAGAATTTGCTTAAAAGTACTTAAACACATTTGGAAAGAATGAAAGATAAGGGACCAAAAGAGAATTAAATGGAAAGTTTATTAAACTTTTCATATATACTTTGTCACATTGACCAAACCGGTCAAAACACAAACACAAAAACGCGTCTTCTTCATCAGGAGAGAGAGAAGCTTTATCTTTTCTTATCTTTCTCTTTAACCTGCAATCGAAAATCAAGTAAGCTACACGAAGATTCAAGGGAAACCTTCAACAGCAAAAATGATCACCTTGCTCTCCTCTACAAGATGATATAGTTTAATTAGATCAAGATTGAAGAATAAAGAAACCCCCAAATGAGATGAAAGATGAAGGACGAGTTTTATCCTCGTATTTTCCACGTGGCATTCGCTGATTGGTGGAGCCACGTCACAACTCCCCACTCGACGGCTATAAATGAAGACGAAGAGTTCATTTTTCAATGGTTAGCTTAGGTGTTAGTTACACATAGTTAGTTAGATTAGAGTAGTTAGTTAGTTAAACTTGTTAGTTTTTCTTTCAAATCTGTTAAAAACTTTCAGTTTCTTGTTGTAACCGAATCCTTTCTTTTTCACCATTAATGAAAGCTTGAGTTTTCTTTTGTCAAGATCATCTTCTTTATTCCATTTTGAATTCTTTTACGTTACTGTTACTGTTCATGTAGGATTTGTAGTGGTTAAAATTGTGATTTCGAGTGTTATAGAGTATTAATCTTGATCTTCGCTATTTTCGTTACTGTTACTGTTACGAGATTTTTTTTTATTGATTCTTGGAGTTTGTGGATTTGATTACATCGAGAATTAGTAAATGATATATAGATTAATCAGTTTTTACAGTTTGGTTTGGTTTTATAGCTTAAAAAGTTTTTCAGTTTAATCAGTTGTAAATGGAATCAGTTTTAAATAGAATTTTTCATTATAAGCTTGTTCAAATTAGTTTGTAGAACTGATAAGTTTTCAGCATTGTTACTTTCAAATAATTAGTATTAAATTTCAAAGTTTTCTAGCATAACAGTATAGTTTACATAGAATTTAATATTGTTCAGCTTTTTGTTATCAGATAAAGGTTTGGTTCATAGTTCGAAGAAATTGATCAATTTAGATCAATTCATTTAGTTTCAGAATCGAGGATTTTGTCCAGTTTTTCTCGTTTGGTATTGTGTTTGTTTAAATTTTGCAGGTTTCACTTGCTGATTCAAAAGATGCAGGTAGCTGATGGTGATGTTTTCGGATAGAGCTCTTTTCGTTTTCTAGAAAGTATATTCAGTTAGCGGTTGGAGGTATAGTGGTGTTTGGTTTTAAGTCGGCTCAACGCCGCGCTTCTCGACATCAAAGGGAAGGCTTGGAAGAAGAGGTTGCTTCTTTTATAATTTCTGCATATTGTAGAACAGTAGGAGTAATCGTAGTGTAGCATAATATTTGATGTAGTATAAGGCTTGATTGCAACCTATCGTGATTGTTAGTTAGATGCTTCTTGTTAACTGATTAGACTTATGTTTTGATCATACAGTTTTAGCTTTCTAGAGTTTCTGCATTATTTTGTAATTGAGTGTTTAGCATAAGCTTCTTCTAGCTGAATTGTGAATCAATAATCTGATTAGAGTTGTTATCTCAACTTAGGTGTAGTAGAATAGGTTCGAGGTCTATGTCATTCACAAAGCAGTGTCTTTCTGTTGCATTTGTCATCCTTATTTTTTGATAGTTAATAGTTATGCAGATTATAATTAGGCACTGGTAGTTAGTTAATTTTGGAGCTTAGTCATTAGTTGTAAAAAAAATATGTTAAGTCAACTTGTAATTGGGTTGTTAAAAAACTTGTTGAGTTTTAGTCATTTTTATGTTGGGCCCTCTTTAATGGTACTGTTATTTGTTATCATATAGTGTAGAGTAATTGTTTTGAATTTGTATGTTCGAAGTAAAAATTGGATACTAGTAAACTACGTTTAGTTTTCATTTTGAAGTTGTAGATATGATAACGTTACATTTTTACTTTTATAAAAATTGGATAGTTTAAAAAATTTATTTTGTATTTGCATTTGTCGAATAGATTTATATTTTACATTTTAATATTTTGTGCATTTAAATGTCGTACTTGCAATGTGTTTTGTAGATTAGTACATATACGTAACTAGATAGTATTTTTACATTTTTAAGTGTTTTGTTTGTCAAGTAGCTTAAATACCAAAATTAAGATTTTTAACCAAAAACAATTAAGTCGAGCTTTAAAACGTTAGATCAATTCGAATCGATACCGAGAAAAACGAACTTAAAAAGACAAATATTAAATGGCGCCGCTGCCGGTTCTTTTCGTGAAGATTAACGATTTCGAGTGAGACGATTGGATTTTGGGATCCGTTCACTTTGTGAACGTTATTTTTACATATTATAATCAAAAACATAAAAAAAAATCAAAAAGATAAAAATACAAAAAAATAAAAAATCAACAAATCAATTCTTTTCCTAAAGAATTGAACCAAAAAAATAAAAAAATCCAAAAAGTAATCTTTTTCCTAAAAGATTACACCCAAAAATATATATTATATCGTTTTCATCGTTTTTACGTACATATAGTATTTTTCTTAAAAAAATCAAATAAATACAAAAATATTTTCTATATATTATTATATGTAAATACGTATACGTATAAGAACAACCAAGTTACCTACTTCCATAAGTATTGCCGAGGCAATACACCGTGTTGAGGGGCGTTCCGGTCCTTGACACGCATATCGATCCAATTTAATTAAGCAAGAATAGATAAATACTTCCAATTGGCAATAATTTGAAGAATACAAACTACAAAGTGAATAGAAAGGCGATGTGCTATAAAATGCCATCTAAGGGTCAATAGGTACTTAAGTGCTTCGCGCCACCTAACCCCCCGTTCACTAGTGCGTATTCTAAGAAGGAAGGCTTTATTGGGGGTCTTGCACCCAAGTAGTAATTATATATATACTTTCTTGTGGATATTTCATATCGAACCTCGAAGAGGATAATCCTTTTCTCTTCAAAAGTCGACCGAGGGCTACTCCCTCATTCCTCGTGTTTACTTACACGTGTACTCGCACACGTGTAAACAGACCACCTTTGGTGTATTACTTCCTTCCCCGAGGAAGCTTTTAGACGTCATTATACTTGTATATACATTCGGCCACCTTGCTAAACATGGATACTCGTTCCATGTTGGAGATTTTGCAACAACGATCCGCCAGCGCTAATTATTCGCCTTGTTCGACTTGTGGTGGTCCACACGATACGTATTTATGTGATCAAAATAATGGTTATTATGGGGAGGGATATGCTTACAATGGAACCGAGAACCCTAATTTTCGACCTAACATTCAAATGGACTACACTTGTAATGACTATATGGGCTATTCCGGTTTTTCATCACAACCTCCACAATCATTTCATGATCGAACCTTTAATGTGCCATACCAAAACCAAGGATTTTCCAATTATGAAGGTTTTCAAAACAATGATAATTTTCAAGGCTATAATCAAGAAACCTTTCATAATCAAGGATTTTCAAACAATGACGGCTTTCAAAATGATGAGAATTTTTCATGCCATAATCAAGACACCTTTCAAAATCAAGGGTTTTCACATTCGACCATTTTGCCACACATGGATACTCGTCCTATTTTGGAGATATTACAAGACGAGCAATATCGAGCTATGTTTGGGCCTTGTGCGACTTGTGGAGCATCGCATAATCAAAATAATTGTGATCTATACGCGAGTAATTATGATCAAGGGTTTGATGAGGATTTTCAAAATCAAGAATTTTTAAATCAAGATGATTTTCAAAATGAAGAAAAATTTCAAAGTCATAATCAAACAACCTCTCACAATCAAGGCATTTATCATTTCTTGAGTAAAGACGCTTTTAATATGGTAATGCAAGCACTTGAGTCAATGCAAGAGGCAACTGATCCAAAAATCTTAGGCTTGAGCACATACATCTTGCAACACATGAGACCGAATGATGCTTTACCTGATGATGAGCCTTCTTTGAGAGTAGATGTTGAGGATGATACACTTAGTGATGTTCCTATTATAGACCCTTCCATCTCTCCACCGACTATACTTGAGCCATACACACCTTCATCACCTTTACCTCACATGGGACCCATCGACTCTTTCACCATGGGGGACGAGCCTCTTAGCACTAATACAAACACCAATTCGGATGAATTAACCTCTTCTAGTGTTGAGAACCTTATCCCAATCCAAAGAGAGCTTGAGAGGGTTTCCAATGAACCATGTGATGAGCTTTGTGTTGATACCTCTTCTCCTCATGATCACATTGAGATTTTATCACATATTGACCTTCATGCTACTACTAGCGATTTTGGTGATTTTGATCTTGATGAATTGTTTAAAGAAAGGGATAATGAGATTGAGGAAGAGTTTGTGAAAGACGTGACACAAATAGAGGATGAAAATTGTGATTCTAGTGACGCGTCTTATGCTATATCATCCGATGATTTGTCTTGTCAAGATAACATTCCTAATTTGGATGAAGAGTTTGCTCCTATAGGAAAAGTGGATCCTTCTCCTCTACCACCTTATGATTCTTGTGATGAAACCTTTGATGATCCTTATGATAGTGATGAGTATTTTACTTCTGATGATGATGACTCCATTTCTTCTATGACTCCCTCACCTATTCCTCTAAGTGATTTTGTGATACATTCAAATCCTCTTTTTGAGACATGTTTTGATAACCCACTTTTTGAGGACTGTGAAGAACCTAATAATGAGTCTATAGAGGAAGAACCCTTGATTGATATTCCTTCACTGGTTTTTGAGGATACATCTATTGATTTTCATGATCATATCAGCCCTTTGAGTGATTCTCTCATTAATACACCTCCTTTTGAGCCTTATGTTCCCACCCTCCCACCCTTGAAGTTGGTTATTGATGAAGATCCTTTCCTCTTAGAGATTGATACTTTTTCACCTAAGGCACCTTTAGAACCAAAAACCTTTGATATGGACTCTTTTATGGAGATTGATGCCACCATAGAGGATACTCTTTCACATTTTGATATAGAGGTCGACGATAGTGTTTCTAATTTGGAAGAGGAGGTTCGTCTTATTACTACATTGCTTTTTGGGAACATAGAGACTACACCTCCTCCACAAGATATTATTACTCTTGATCCTCCTTTCACTATGCCTTCTATGGAAGATTACCCACCTTTTGATGATGATGATGAGCCTAACATGGACATAATAGTTATGAATGTTTTGATACCTACACCTTCATATTCTTATGATGCTTTGATCACTAAGGGGGAATCTTATATGGTTGATATGAGCTCATCTTCTTATTTTCCCATGAAGGGAAAGGTTTTTGATCCTGGGATACATAAATTTGAGACACCTTGGTTTTCATTTAGTCCACTTAAGAGTGTGATTTCGATCGATATGGACTTCTTGTATGAGCTTACTTTGGTGATGCTACCTATTTTGGAGTTGTTCGAATGTAGAGATGGAAACTTTGTATTTGATCATGGGGTACTTCTTATTTGAGAGATTTCGTATGTTGGACAAACTTGAGACACGTTGGACCGTTCCATTTATCGAGGCGGATATTGTAAATCTTATAGTAAATGGCAACGTGCTAAGTTTGAGTGTATCATGTGAGATGTGCTTCAAAGTGGATATCGTTTATTCTCCATGATGGTTTCCCCAAGGAAAACTTAATTCAGGGCCGAGTCGAGCTAGCGACTTAGGGTTAAAAAACTCAAGCATTGAATAACTAGGTTAGCAAACGTAGAGTAGATTTTCAATAGGTTAGGTTTAATTAAAAGGATGCTATAGTAGAGTTGAAGTGGAGGGGTGCCTTTCTTCGTTTTTTCGTGTTTGCTTCAAGGGTTGCTCTCTCACATTTCATGCTTGGATCTTATGGAGGAGGCCCGTGTATCTGGTTCACTTTGATTAGTTTTTGCTATAGTGATATTAAATACTTGTGCTTAAAATGAATACCCTTTAGTTGTCTCTTCCTTAACTTGAGTTAAGCAAGGTTATCAATGTCATAAGTGTAGGGGAGTTCACTCCAATACTCTTAAACATTGAGGACAATGTTTATCTTAAGTGTAGGGGAGACTTCTATCGAAGTGACCTTACCTAGACCATTGCCTTAACTTCATGATAACCTGGAAAAATTAATTTTTCAAACATTTTTCAAATTTTTGATCTACTTTGGCCAACAAAAATATGCATTCATAATTTTTGCATCAATCATTTTTCATTTTGCATATCACATTTGCATTGTATATATTTCTTCTTTTATTTTTCATCAAAAATATATAAAAAAGAAAAATAATAAAATAAATTAAAACATGGTTTAACAAATTTAGACTTCTTTGACATATTAGGCCCGTCATGGATATTTTGACTCAACCCGAGTTTGCTTATCTTAGCATTCTCTAGCTAGTATCCTTAACCATGTAGTCCTTCATTGGACTATTAGGCTAAGCATCCACCAATTTCATTATTTGAGATTTTAAATTTGTGGAGAATGGGAAATGATAGAGTTGAAGCAAGTATAAAAGGGCTAGATAAACTTCATGGCAATTACTTGTGGCTAAACCATTCTCTTCTTTACCTCTATTTTCTTCGCATGTATATAATTGTTAATAAATAATCAAGAACGGTTTTAATCGGTTTGTAATCTCTTATGCATTTTTGGCTAATCAATCATGGTTGGTATAAGTACGTCTTAAGATTCTAAGTTAGAACGTTTTATGTGTACTAGACTTATGTCATGCTCAATACTTAGCGGGTGTTTTTCCTTTTATTCTTTTCAAATTTCTTTGTGAGTAATAAAGAAAAATAAGAGCGGCTTATGAAAAAGAAATGAGTGGCTAGAAAAAAAAAGAAAAAGAAAAAAAAAATAAAAATAAAATAATTATACAAGACTCCCAAGAGGGGCAGTGTGGTGTTAATTATAGTGACTATTGAGTTCCAATATTACCTTGACGGGTTGCGGGGATTCAATAGATTGCTCCAATCCAATATTACCTTGACGGGTTGCGGGGTTGAAGATCCAAAGTCTCAAAAAGATGGCGGATGTAAATTATTGCGTGAGTTTTATTTTTCTTTCCTTAGCGAGTGTGTAGCTACTTATGAAAGCATGACATGAGGATTTTACATATAAAACGAATGACTTATTATTCTTGAAACGGACTTGTATTAATTGTGAGCGGTTTTTCAAGTAATGGACGAGAGGATTACTTAGGATTAAAACCGTGCTTCCTTATTTTTGGATTTTACACTTCTTATACTTCACGCTTTAAATAATGACAAATTTGCCCAAAAGCAATTTGCTCAAATAATAACCGGTTCCACATTTAATTGTCATGAATAAGTTGATGCACTTTTTACTTGTGAATACAATGATCCCATTTTTAAGCTTGGTATGGGGAAAGTGAAACTTGAGGGTGATAAATGTCCATGGTACCCAAGCCCTAATTCAAGTCATTGATATCTTTATGAGTTATTTCCATCAAAACCATTTAGGAAAAATTCAAAAAAAAATATAAATAGAATTGATTCTTTTGCATTGCATTGTAAATATTCAAAACCATTCATCATATAGCATAGTATAGTTATTAAATCATAAAATGGCCAAGGTTGGTTAATTATGAGAAAAGTGTAACTTGGTGCTTTAAAATGCTGCATTGCATGAGGTCATGGCAATGGTCAAGTGGAGGGGAGTTGATAAGTGTGAAAACACTCATCAATAATGATCCAAATACCACTCAAAACACAGTCAAATACATTATTTTAACTTTAAAATATCAGAATTACGTGTGTATTTGCGTTTCATGTGTTTTCAGGTAAAAAGATACATTTTTGAGCAAAGATGCGTTTTCAAGGACTTATTTGATGAAAAGACGAAGAAAAGGACGAAAGAGCTTCTAAGGACTTAATTTGACACTATTTCAAAGATCGAGGGCTTAAGTTGCAACTTTTACAAGATGAAGGATTAAAAAGAATTTGCTTAAAAGTACTTAAACACATTTGGAAAGAATGAAAAATAAGGGACCAAAAGAGAATTAAATGGAAAGTTTATTAAACTTTTCATATATACTTTGTCACATTGACCAAACCGGTCAAAACACAAACACAAAAACGCGTCTTCTTCATCAGGAGAGAGAGAAGCTTTATCTTTTCTTATCTTTCTCCTTAACCCGCAATCAAAAATCAAGTAAGCTACACAAAGATTCAAGGGAAACCTTCAACAGCAAAAATGATCACCTTGCTCTCCTCTACAAGATGATATAGTTTAATTAGATCAAGATTGAAGAATAAAGAAACCCCCAAATGAGATGAAAGATGAAGGACGAGTTTTATCCTCGTATTTTCCACTTGGCATTCGCTGATTGGTGGAGCCACGTCACAACTCCCCACTCGACAGCTATAAATGAAGACGAAGAGCTCATTTTTCAATGGTTAGCTTAGGTGTTAGTTACACATAGTTAGTTAGATTAGAGTAGTTAGTTAGTTAAACTTGTTAGTTTTTCTTTCAAATCTGTTAAAAACTTTCAGTTTCTTGTTGTAACCGAATCCTTTCTTTTTCACCATTAATGAAAGCTTGAGTTTTCTTTTGTCAAGATCATCTTCTTTATTCCATTTTGAATTCTTTTACGTTACTGTTACTGTTCATGTAGGATTTGTAGTGGTTAAAATTGTGATTTCGAGTGTTATAGAGTATTAATCTTGATCTTCGCTATTTTTGTTACTGTTACTGTTACGAGATTTTTTTTATTGATTCTTGGAGTTTGTGGATTTGATTACATCGAGAATTAGTAAATGATATATAGATTAATCAGTTTTTACAGTTTGGTTTGGTTTTATAGCTTAAAAAGTTTTTCAGTTTAATCAGTTGTAAATGGAATCAGTTTTAAATAGAATTTTTCATTATAAGCTTGTTCAAATTAGTTTGTAGAACTGATAAGTTTTCAGCATTGTTACTTTCAAATAATTAGTATTAAATTTCAAAGTTTTCTAGCATAATAGTATAGTTTACATAGAATTTAGTATTGTTCAGCTTTTTGTTATCAGATAAAGGTTTGGTTCATAGTTCGAAGAAATTGATCAATTTAGATCAATTCATTTAGTTTCAGAATCGAGGATTTTGTCCAGTTTTTCTCGTTTGGTATTGTGTTTGTTTAAATCTTGCAGGTTTCACTTGCTGATTCAAAAGATGCAGGTAGCTGATGGTGATGTTTTCGGATAGAGCTCTTTTCGTTTTCTAGAAAGTATATTCAGTTAGCGGTTGGAGGTGTAGTGGTGTTTGGTTTTAAGCCGGCTCAGCGCCGCGCTTCTCGACATCAAAGGGCAGGCTTGGAAGAAGAGGTTGCTTCTTTTATAATTTCTGCATATTGTAGAACAGTAGGAGTAATCGTAGTGTAGCATAATATTTGATGTAGTATAAGGCTTGATTGCAACCTATCGTGATTGTTAGTTAGATGCTTCTTGTTAACTGATTAGACTTATGTTTTGATCATACAGTTTTAGCTTTCTAGAGTTTCTGCATTATTTTGTAATTGAGTGTTTAGCATAAGCTTCTTCTAGCTGAATTGTGAATCAATAATCTGATTAGAGTTGTTATCTCAACTTAGGTGTAGTAGAATAGGTTCGAGGTCTATGTCATTCACAAAGCAGTGTCTTTCTGTTGCATTTGCCATCCTTATTTTTTGATAGTTAATAGTTATGCAGATTATAATTAGGCACTGGTAGTTAGTTAATTTTGGAGCTTAGTCATTAGTTGTAAAAAAAATATGTTAAGTCAACTTGTAATTGGGTTGTTAAAAAACTTGTTGAGTTTTAGTCATTTTTATGTTGGGCCCTCTTTAATGGTATTGTTATTTGTTATCATATAGTGTAGAGTAATTGTTTTGAATTTGTATGTTTGAAGTAAAAATTGGATACTAGTAAACTACGTTTAGTTTTCATTTTGAAGTTGTAGATATGATAACGTTACATTTTTACTTTTATAAAAATTGGATTTAGTTTAAAAAATTTATTTTGTATTTGCATTTGTCGAATAGATTTATATTTTACATTTTAATATTTTGTGCATTTAAATGTCGTACTTGCAATGTGTTTTGTAGATTAGTACATATACGTAACTAGATAGTATTTTTACATTTTTAAGTGTTTTGTTTGTCAAGTAGCTTAAATACCAAAATTACGATTTTTAACCAAAAACAATTAAGTCGAGCTTTAAAACGTTAGATCAATTCGAATCGATACCGAGAAAAACGAACTTAAAAAGACAAATATTAGTACCCGTGTTGTCCATGTACCATGATATCTATGTCTAGTTGTTCCAAGTATCTTATGATTTCTTCCTCAATCGCAATGCTGTTGATCATTCCGGACTTTCTGCTAAGTGCATCTGCTACTACATTCGCCTTGCCAGGATGATACTGCAGATTAATGTCATAATCTTTCAACAGCTCTAACCATCTCCTCTGTCTCATGTTCAATTCACACTGAGTTAAGATATACTTCAAGCTCTTGTGGTCCGTGAAAATATCACATGATTCTCCATACAAGTAGTGCCTCCATATCTTCAATGCAAACACGACTGTAGCAAGTTCCAAGTCATGCGTAGGGTAATTTTCCTCATAAGGCTTAAGCTGCCGTGAAGCGTACACGATCACCTTCCCATGTTGCATGAGAACATAGCCAAGTCCCTTCCTCGATGCATCACTGTAGATTTGAAATCCACCCGTATCAGATGGGAGAGTAAGAATAGGTGCAGATACTAACTTCTGCTTCAGGTCTTCAAAGCTCTTCTCTCGTTCTTCAGTCTAGACAAATTTCTCCCCTTTCCGTATCAGTTTGGTCAATGGTAGTGCTAGGCGGGAAACATTCTCCACGAATCTACGGTAATAGCCAGCTAAGCCTAGGAAACTGCGGACTTCAGTCGCTGTTGTCGGCCTCGGCCACTTAGTAATAGCCTCAACCTTTGCTGGATTAATAGTGATTCCATCTGCTGATACAATGTGACCTAAGAATGCCACCTTGTCTAACCAGAACTCACACTTGGAGAATTTAGCATACATATGCTTCTGGCGAAGAATCTGTAGTACTATACGAAGATGGTCTTCGTGTTCCTCCTTGGACTTAGAGAAAATCAGGATGTCATCGAGGAAAACAATGACGAACTTGTCCAGAAATTCATGGAAGATTCTGTTCATCAATCCATGAACACTGCTGAAGCATTGGTCAGGCCGAATGGCATGACTACAAATTCGTAGTAGCCATAGCATGTACGATGGCTTTCTCCTTAACCCATAGCTGATGGTAGCCTGACCTTAGATCAATCTTGGAGAAATATTTGGCCCCTTGGAGTTGGTCAAACAGATCGTCTATACGTGGCAGTGGATACCTATTCCTGATAGTAATCTTATTGAGCTCGCGATAATCTATGCAAAGACGCATATTGATGTCCTTCTTCTTAACAAATAAGACCGGTGCGCCCCATGGAGATGCGCTCGGTCAAATGAAACCTCGTTCCATAAGTTCTTGTAGTTGATCCTTCAGCTCCTTTAACTCTATGGGAGCCATGCGATAAGGAGCCTTGGAAATCGGCTCAGCTCCTAGGATGAGCTCGATATTAAATTCCACTTCACGTGCAGGTGGTATGCCCGGAAGTTCTTCTGGAAATACATCTGGAATTCTGACACTATCGACTGATCCTGAATTGATGGGGATTCAGCATCCATGTCATGAACAGTAGCTAGATAACCCTCGCACCCATGTGACTATAGTGCACATGCTTGCAGGGTTGATATGATTTGTATAGATCTGCCGGGTACGAACCCGTTATGAATGTACTCTAGTGCATTAATATCACCGAAGATCACTCGATATAAATGGCAGTCTATGGTAGCATGATGCTTGGATTGCCAATTCATGCCCAAAATCATGTCAAAATCATTCATGTCCAGCGGAAGTGCATCAATAGGACAAACCTTGTCATAAAACTCTAGGGGAAGGCTCTTGTACACATGGGTTATAAGTACAGAGTCTCTCAAAGGTGTGGAAATACTGAGTCTATTCTCTAGTGGCATGGGGAGTATCCTAACATTCTTGGGATAAGCAGTAGAAATGACCGAGTGAGTAGCACCCGTATCAAACAGAACACATGCAACTTGACCATACATATACAAGATTCCAGTGATGGTACCTGTAGACTTGTTGGCCTGATCGCGAGATGTCGTGTAAACGCGTCTAGTAGTAAGAGGCGGCTTGGTATCAGCATGTCCCGATGTGCCCTCCATCTCGCCCTTGCGGCAGTCCTTCATGCGATGGCCAGGAAGACCACACTTGAAGCATGCGTCACTGTCGTGACGACATGGCCTTGGGTGCCTACGGTGGCAAGTAGAGCAAAGAGGATGAGTATATCCTCTAGCAGGTGTCCTGACTGGCTGAGAACCTGATAACAACACTATACATGAGACATGAAAATACAATACAAAGGACAATGCGGATAATCGTACGATTGAATACCAGTGATAGCTGGACAGTTAGGCTGCGAACCTCTCTGGTTCTGGTCCCTACCGTTTCCATGGTTCATGGTAGAAGATTTGCTAATGTGTCAGAATTAAGAATCATAACATGTAATCATAAGAAAATGCGTAAGTATAAGTCTGCTGCTGTTGGAGTGTCCAGCGTTGTTACGGTAATTATCATTACCACCACGCCTATCCGTAGCAGAACGGTCATTAGTCTGACCGTTTCCCTTGGGCTGATTAGGGTGTTGCTGAGTAGTCGGCTGAGACCGGTCCCCAGTCTTCTGCCTGGAAGATACAATTTAAAGAGATGAAATATTGACATATACTGAAAGAATATAGAGTGGTCACCGCTTGAATACAAATGTTTACCTCTTATCGGGTCTCTCTTCTTCCCCGAACTCATCTCTCTCCTGCAGGATCTCCAGCTTATGTGCTGCATCGGCCAGTTGTGCTACCGTGTTGAACGTAGCACACACCAAGTTGTTTGCGACTGATGTGCGAAGAGCCCACCTGAAGTGGTGTGCCTGCTCTTCAGGAGTACCTGCTGCTGCACCAAGGAAACCAGCTAAGCGAAGAAAGCGTTGCATGAACTCGTTGCTATTCTCCCCAAATCTCTGTCGGATCCCATGGTACTCTCTCTTTAGCTTGTCTTGCTCAGCCTTGGGAAAGAACTTCTCCATCACCCTATCCCTGAACTGAGCCCATGTCAAACCAGTCACCCAATTATCACCTCCCTCAGACTGCTTCAGTGCTAACCACCAATTTAACACATCACCTTCGAACCGGTAGCGTGTCAACCTCGACTTGAAAACGGGGTCACAGCCCATAGCATCGAAGATCTTCTCAATGTGAGCCAACCAGCTTTCAGCTTCACTGGGGCTATCTGTTCTCTCGAAAGCTCGAGGACGGAGCTTGTTGAATCTCTCTAGCCATGTGGCCAATGTCACTGGAGGAGGAGGAGGAGGTACTGGGTGATGCTGCTGATTGTTGGCATCCTGAACCTCAGCCCTGATTTCATTCCTCAGCTGAGGAAGCAAAGCTTGCATTGCAGCTTGGATTGCTGCATTGAGTTGTTCCTGCTCGCGTGTGAGAACCATATGACAGTATAACATAAAATACAAGATTAAACTGATCAAAACATAAACTATATACATGAAAAGATTTTTATACCAATAAATCATGAGAAAAATTTTATACAAGAAAATTTGTACATGAATGCATGATGCAGTTTTATGAAAACTTTTGTATGCGCGAGAGTGAACGCCTATGGTCAGTTCACCCAAAATAAAAGACATGGCGAGGGGACGCCTATGGGTCGGTCCCAAATTTAAAAGTTTCGATAAAACACATGCGACTAAATAGGGTCAGTCCTGTACCAACCATTACTTAGTCATAAACCTGCGACAATGACATATATATGTATGCATGAAAATGATGAATGCCTGAAAACCGACTGTCAGTTCTAGGAAGACCATAGTGACTACCCACTAATCACAGGTCATGTTTTGAGAGCCTACAGGTCGAAGCCTTAGCTCTGATACCATAATTGTAACACCCCATTTTGATAAATGGAATGTCACGCGTGATTATGGCGTGTCATCAAAGCATACAAGGATAAATGTCTAAACATTACATGACCATAAAAGAAATACCGGAATCAAACATCGGTAGTCCAAAAGTAGAACTCATCACACACAAACATAAGTACTGTAGATGAAAGGACTAAACAATGTCCATGGAAATGAGTATCAAAGTATAGATAAATGCATAAAGTAAAGAAGGCTAGAAAGCTTCCAGTCCATATGCACGTACGCTTAAAGTCTACGAGCGTCCCTGAGTACCTGCCGTTTTGGGAACATGAAAAGTAAAACGGTTGAGCAATACGCTCAGTGCACGGATATACAAATAGAGCATGAATAATATAAGCATATAAGCATGAAACAGCGGAAGAAACTAAGTCCTGGATAACGTGGTTATATCTTAGTAAAACTGGTTTTATAGTTTGAAAAGCCTTATGTTTATCTTGTAAAATCTGTTTAACATATATTACCATTAGCCAATATAGGTCATGAAATATCAACGTGCATGAATACTTGGAGGGGTGACCTCGTCATGCAAATTAGAGGGGCTGCCTCTAATTTAATATACTGGTTTTGGGTAGGAGGGATCAGCTCCTTGTGAAGGATGCAAGGCACACCACATTCACACTGAGTAATCTGCTAAAAACATGTAACTAGGATACACCCATACGCCCCACCTGATAATATAATAAATTAGAGGGGCTGCCTCTAATTTAATATACTGGTTTTGGGTAGGAGGGATCAGCTCCTTGTGAAGGATGCAAGGCACACACCACATTCACACTTAGTAATCTGCTGAAAACATGTAACTAGGATGCACCCATACGCCCCACCTGATAATATAATAAATGTCCAAAAGCTGAAAAGGACGCCACGAGCTATCACTCCGCTGTGGTGAAGTCATAACACTGGTGCCTCCAGTGTTATGGTTATGGTACCTCCATAACTAGGTGAAACTGGTCACACATGTATATGGCTTTAGGTATTCTAATTAAACATAAGCAATCAAAACATATAAAAAATATATTGGGGAAAAAAGTTGGTTGCATACGAGAAATCCTAATAAGTAAAGAATGTCCATACTGAAAGGACGGAGATTCCGTACCTTATGTCCAGTGAACGAAGAAGACGAACGGAAGAGAGTCCTACTTCGGTATCACTAATGCTACATAAATACATACGTGTATAAGTATCTGATTACTGAGTACGTAACTGGTTTTATATCATGTCTTAGCTTATTTTATATGTTCATGTCATGTTTTACTGATTTAAGCTTTATACTGTGTTTATCATATATTATGTCTATTCTGATTAAGTATTACTTGTATTTCATGTATTATTATACTTGTTGTGTAATAATAAGTAATTTTCAAAAAAATAGCAGGTTTCCTAAAATAGAAAGTTTCCAAAAATAGAAAGTTACCAAAAATAGAAAGTTTTCAAAAATAGAAAGTTTCCAAAAATAGAAAGTTTCCAAAAATAGAAAGTTTCCAAAAATAGAAAGTTTCCAAAAATAGAATTAATGCTTAAAATAGATAAGTTTATAAAAAAAGAAAGTTTCCATAAATAGATTAGCTGCCTTAATTAAATAAGTTTCTAAAAATAGAAAGTTTCCATAATTAGATATAAGCTGGATAATTAAGCTAATTATATAAGCTTAAGTGTTTACTGATTATTATCATAAGTCATGTGATTATATAGTATAGTTTATTAATTATTTCATGTAAATTAAATAAACTATAGGTTAAAGTATTTAATTAAATGTAACATGATTTTAATTAAATAAATGTGAAAATACTTAGGTTT
This sequence comes from Glebionis coronaria, assembly GCA_025667525.1. Taxonomy (NCBI): domain Eukaryota; kingdom Viridiplantae; phylum Streptophyta; class Magnoliopsida; order Asterales; family Asteraceae; genus Glebionis; species Glebionis coronaria. The sequence continues at coordinate 316,154,642 of CM046878.1, forward strand.
AAACATGAACTATTATTTATTAATTAACCTAAGTCATGTAAATTAATTAATTATAGTCATGGTTAATTAATTAATTATATAGTCTAAATAAAAGATAAATACTTAGGTTAAAATTCATGTATTAATAATTAAATTAATAACCTAAGTCATGTAAATTAAATTAATCATGTTCATGCTTTAAATAATTTAATTTTAAGTCTTGTAAAAATAATATAACTTGTAAAAATAATAAACCTTGAAAAATAACTCATGAACCAGATCGTGTTTTTATTCTAACATGTGTGAACCGGACCCGTGATTAAAACCCATGAACCGGACCCGTAAACATCACCATACCCCGACCTAAGTCGGGGTTTCCCTTTGCCTTGCTGCTGCCTGACACCATCACCACCAAACCGAGACCATATGGTCTCGGTGGTGCGAAATAAGCCAAGCCGAGACCCCCTTGGAGCTCGGTTAGGCGTCGGCCACAAACAAAACACCCCTAAACCCTTAATTGATTTAAACCCCATGATTATTAACATGTTTATATCTTGTTTTTAATTAGTTTATTAAAAACATGCATGATTTTATGTGATTAAATAAATCAAAACATAAAAGAAAAAGGTTAAAGGTTATACCAATCACGTGAATCGAATGAGGATGAACACACCACGATCCTTGCAATAAATCAAAGACCAAAATCAACCCGAATCACCCTTGTGGTGATGCTAAACCCGGCAGCCAAGAGAGGAAGAAGAAAAGGGATTTTTAGGGTTTTTAGTTATTTTAGTTATTTTCTTAATCTTGTTAAAATGAAAATACCTTTTCCTTAATTTTCATGTTTAGTAAAAATTATTGGATTGGCCCTTTTTCCTTGTTGTGTCCGCGGGTATGGGCCCACATGGGGTGACCCGAACATTTTCCGTGTCTAAAATAATAGTGTGTTCTCGTTTTCTTAATTTACGTGATTTAATTAGTTATCGATCGTGACTTAATATATTTATTCGTGTTCGTAATAAATATACATTCATACGTAACATTAGCTCGTGATTAATTACGTTCATGATTTCATGTTCGTATGTTCGTGATTATAATTATTATTGGAATAATTATCGTGTGTTAATACGTAATAAATACTTATCGTGTTATAACACGTACGTAATACTTGTAATTCTTGTTCGTGAAACGTAAACGTGCTATAAAAGGAAAGTTCTAATCATGTACGTACTATCGTAAGGATACTATTCATGGTAAAATCATGCGGGTTTTACAATCCACATGATCATATTAAGAAGTTTTTATCTCTTTGCAATACCATTTAGTACAATGGAGTTCCCCAATTGGGATGAATTTACTAAGAAGTTTTTGAACAAGTTCTTTCCTCCATCTAAGACCATGGCTTTGAGAAGCTAATTATTAGATTTCAACAAAAACCTAGCCAAACCTTTAGTGATGCTTGGGAAGAGTACAAGGAGTTATTGAGAAAATGCCCCAATCACGGATTCAATGAAGTTCACCAAATCAATACTTTCTACAATGGATTAAGACCACATCATCAAGATTCCCTCAACTCCTCCGCTGGTGGCAACATTCTTTCCAAATCCATTCAAGAGGCATGGGAAATTATTGAGACTAAATCCATGGTGCAAACAAACACACAACTTGATGAGAGGGTTTGTGTGGTGCAAGAGAGTGTTACTCTACAATTTGATAAGATTTTCTCTCAAAAGTTTGATACTATGAATGATACACTCTTGAAGCTTTATCAAATCACCTTGAACAACTCTTCCACCAATAATGTGAAAGCCATTGCTATTTCATGTGAGACTTGTGGAAGTCCTCATTCTTACCTACAATGTGATAAGGTTCAAGGTTATCAAGTTGAGTGTTATGCTTATCAAGAAGAACATAGAGAGCACTTCAAACATAACATCAATCAAAACAATATCTCTTACAAGTCAAATAACTACCTTGCTCCACCCGGCTTTCCTCCCCATCCACCCACCCAAATCAACCCAACCCTCCTCAATTGCTACAAAGAAATCAAGGGCCTAGGCCAAATTACCAAGGGAACAACTATAGACCACCCAACAACTTTCACAATCAAGGAAATAACTTTCATACAACCAATCAAGGATTTAACCAACCACCTCCACCCTTTCCAAATCAAGGATACCATCAAGGTCAAAATCAAGGATATGGGCAAAATGATACTTTTGAGTTATTTTAAAGAAGAATTCGTTAAAGTGAAAAGAGAATACAAGATCAAATGAAAGCTATGAATGAGGAAACTACCAAAAGGATTTTGATGGTGCTTAATCAAAGGCCACAAGGGGCTCTACCTTCAAACACACAAACAAATCCAAGGGCGAATGACAATGCTATCACAATAAGAAGTGGAAAGACAACTAATGATCTTTCACCTCTTACACCTTCTTTGGTTAAGCCTACTATGGTTCCATCTTGTGATAAGCCTTCAACATCCAACTTACCACCTTCAAGCTCAACTACTTTAACACCTACACCTTCTCAACCTACACCCATTTCTCCTAAACCTTCCACACATACTAATGAAGAACCCAACAAAGAGAAACTTTCCACAACAAAAATTACTCAACCTACACCAAAACCAAGTCTTCCTTACCCATCAAGATTGAGAAAGGAGAAATTGAAAAACAAGGATGATATTCAAGTCTCAAACTTTCTGAGGATGTTCAAGCAACTTAACATAAACATCAACTTTGCGGAAGCTCTTGCATATATGCCAAATTTTGCTAAAATGTTCAAAGATCTCCTCTCCAGCAAGGAAAAATTGGTGGATTTGCCTAACACATCACTTAATGAGAATTGCTCCGCCGTGTTGCTCAAAACCTTACCTACAAAACATGGAGATCCGGGGCGATTTTTGATTCCTTGTAATTTTCCTGGGGTGGAAAATTGCATGGCACTAGCGGATCTAGGGGCAAGCATTAATCTCATGCCTTTATCGGTTTGGAAAAAACTCTCTCTTCCTGAGCTCACTCCTACTAGGATGACCCTTAAGTTAGCCAATCGTACCATAGCTTATCCGGTAGGCATTGCGGAGGATGTATTTGTAGAGTGGATAAGTTTACCTTTCTGGCGGACTTTGTAGTGGTTGATTATGATATGGACCCGAGAGTTCCTCTAATTGTTGGTATACCATTTGAGGACGGGTCGTACTCTTATAGACGTGGCGGAAGGAGAACTAATTATGAGAGTTGAGGATGAGAAAGTGGTGTTTAAGCTAGGAAAAGTGACTAAGAAGTCTCAAGGATGTGAAATAATTAACATAGTGGATGTTCTTGATGAGGTGTGTGATGAGCATTTTCATGAAGCTTGTAAGAATAATAGTGAAGACATGTCTCATGTATAGATCGTTGCCTCAATTGCTCCCTCCTTAACATCTTTTGGAGAGAGTGATTTCCTCTAGGAGGAATTTGAGTCCAACTTTCTTGGTAATGATGATTCTCCCATTAATTGGGAAGAAGACATTCTCACTATTCAAAAGTTGCTCAATGAGGACCCCATTCCTTCACCAATTCCACAAGAAGTTACCAATGATGATCCATCTATAGTGAAACCTTCCATAGAGAGTCCACCTTCCCTTGAACTTAAGGACATTCCATCCCACCTTGAATATGATTTCTTAGAGGGGAAAGACCAATTACCCGTGATCATTGCTAAAGATTTGAAAGATGATGAGAAGGAAAAACTTGTAGATGTCCTTAAGAAACATAAGAAAGTCATAGCATGGAAAATATCCGACATAAGGGGAATTGATCCAAATTTTTGTACACACAAAATCCTTATGGAGGATGATTACAAACCCGCCATTAAAGCCAAAGAAGGGTTAACTCTAAAATCCATGAGGTCATTAAGAAGGAAGTTATCAAACTCCTTGATGCGGGCATGATTGACCCCATTTCTGACTCTCCATGGGTTAGCCCGGTACATTATGTTCCTAAGAAGGGTGGAATCACCGTAGTACCTAATAAGTGTGTAAACACTTATCCTTTTGCCACTAAAATCAAGGAAAAACAAGACCTAATCATGTGTTTAATGTCGTAAATGTCAGAATTACGCGTGGTTTTGTGTTTTGTATGTTAAATAGGTACAAATGATCAAAAGAAAAGAAAACACGGGATTTCACGGTCAAATGTCGAAGAAAAAGTCAAGAAATAGTCGAAGACAAGATCAAAAGACCAAAAATGTGCCAAGATCACGAAAACCGGCTAAGTCAACTTAAATTTGAAGAAAATGATCGAGAAAGCCGAAATCGAGCTCAACTTTAGCGGATTAAATCTTTTTGAAGTTATTGGGCCAAGTGGGTCCCACATCCGGTTAATGGGCTTTAAAGCCCATTTATGGGATAAATACGAATACAATTTGAAAATTAAGCCCAAAGTGAAAGCCCAATATTTGGAAATTATTTGGGACGGCTGGAAAGTATCCAAGGCCCATTTGCTTAAACGAAATGAAAAGAGAATTGGGCTTAAGCCCATGAGATGAAAGTAAGAAACGAAATTTCATTGTTTTTTTGCTTGACCAAGTCAACACAAACCCCTCACCAGTCACCCTTATTTACTCTCCCCCACACGTAACCCTCTTTTACCTTCCCACGTGTCAAACCTTTTACCCATCCACTCACCCACAACCCAAATAAATAAACAAATTTATTACCCTCACCCCTCAATTTCACTCGTTACAAACGAGGTTCTCTCACCCACCTTTCTTCTCCAAAAAAACACAACCATCTCCTTCCAAACCCTAATTTTCGGATCAGTAAAAAATCATGAGTAAAAATTAGGGCTTTTAATCTAAACGTGTGATTCACACGTGTTTGGATTAATTCCACATAAAAATCGCACCAAACACTCATCAGTGGTCCTCATCCTTGATCCTACATGGCCATATCCTTGGATGTGATTGGCTCATCCACCTCACCAAAACCCTTTTCACCAATCAAATCATGCCACTTCACCAAGGAAGAAACACAACTAGCACATCAAAGTGTCAGCATGGCAATCCGTGGCTACAAGGGCAGTTTTCAACCGTAGGATAAAGAAGTTTGAAGAAAGAGAAGAAGAATGATGGGATCAACGATTGAGATTGATTGCTTACAAACGAAGCCAAGATTAGGGTTTCTGGGGGTTCTCCTATAAAAACCCCCCTCTATCATGTAATTTAGGTGCCTTTTCTTTATTTTTTTTAATTTTCAGTAAAATAGATTTAGGGTTTTAATCTTGTAATTTTCAATTTCAAGTTATGTAATCTTTTCTATTTATTAATGAAAAATTAAATTTTGTTTTAATTCTCGTCTCAATTTAATTTCAGTTACTGTTTTATTCTCAATTTGAATCTGTTCTTTTTTATATTATTACTGTTCTACCATATTATTATTATAAAAAAAAAGAAAAAAAATATAAAGAAAAGTGATATCCATATTTCCCCCACTGGGAAATATAAAAAAGGTTCTATTCTTGTTACTGTTCGGTTATGAAAGTTGGTTACGATTCGGTTTACTATTGTTTGGTTCGAAAGCCTTGTGATGATGTCTCGGGTAAGATATACGGTGGTGATTAGGTGTTCGATTTGTCATTAAGTTCGCTCAGCGCGACACTTCGTCTCAAAGGTTTCGACATCGGGTTTGATCTTCTTTTAAATTTTATGTTAAGTTTTTTTAATTTATTGATAATCTGCTATAGTTTGAATTTATTTGGTATTCGGTTTTAGGACTTGGTATTTTCTGTTGAGTTTGGTTCGTATGCAATGTCTGTTTATGCCTGTTTGATTTTCAGTTTTAATTGTATCTGCATATCTGTTTAGTTAGTAGTGTCTGTTTCAGCTTAATTTGATAATTGCTTATTGTTCAGTTCATAGGGCTTTTGGAATTGCTTATTAATATCTAAGTTTGTGTTTTGAGTGGTTTTTATTATGCTATTAGTATCTTATTAAGTTTTTAGCTTATTTTGTTTATCCAGCTTATTAGATTCAGCTTAATTTTTGTTGTTTAGAATTTGCTTATTTTGGCTGTATAGCTTATTTTTGGTTCCTGCTTATCTGTGCTCAGCTTATTGTTAGGATTTTGTGCTTATTTTATTTGCTGATTTTATTACTTAAAAAAACTGAACCAATTGTTCAGTTTTGGCTTTCTGTCCAAATAGCAAGTTCCAAAAAAGTAACAAAATATTAACAAATTGTGTCTGTCCTGGGACTCGAACCCAGGACCTCTCGCTCACTAGTCCAACAACCCAGCCATCTACTCTAGTGCTATTCTTGTGTTCATTTATGTAGAGTTTAATTAATATAGGGTCTTTAAAATCTAGCAGTTTTTAATTGAGGTAGTTTAAATTAATTTTAGGCCTAATTAAATTTAGATAAAAGTTTTATTTATTTTTTTTAAAAAAAATAATATAAAAAGGTTAAAAATTATTTTTATTTACTTTTATAAATTAATATTAGTTTTATATTTCTTTTATAGTTTTAAATAGTTTTTTTTATATAGAATTAAAAGTAGTTTTCAATTCCCATTTAAATTTTAGATTTAAAATAAGTTTTCAATTTATTAAGTTTTGTTTAAAAATAGGTTTTAATTAAAAGTTTTTGAAGTTTTATTAATTAGTTATATTAGATTTTTTAAAAAATTAGTTTAAAAAGATTTTATTATTTAAATAGTTAGTTTAAAATATTAAATAGATTTCTTTTAATTAGTTGATTTTAATTAGTTTAAAAAAATTCCAAAAATAGATTTTACCAAAAACAAAGTTAAGTTGAAACGTTAAATCGGAAATCAAATTCGAGTCGAATCGAGGAAAAACGAACATTCATTGCATTAAAAAGGACTAAAAACCTTAGTTTCAAATTGGCGCCGCTGCCGCTTCGCTCGTACGATTGACGATTTTTCGTGAAGACGTTTGGATTTTGGGATCCGTTCATCCTTTGCAACAAAAATCAAAAACACAAAAAAATCAAAAACTTAAAAATACAAAAAATTAAAAAATCACAAAAGCAATTTCTTTCCTAATAATTGCACCAAAAAAATATAAAAAAAATCAAAAGTAATACTTTTTCCTAAAAGTATTACACCAAAAATATTACATATTAGTGTTAATTTTTATTTCGATTTCTTTCGATTTTTCTTGTGAATATATATTTTTCTAAAAAAAATACAAAAAGATTTTTCTTTTACTATAATATATTACGTAGCACAATAAAATTACCTACTTTTCAAATAAGCCTTAGTTGGGATTTCATCACCTAACTATTGTAGCCGAATCCATAACGAGAAAAAAGGGCAAAATAGATAAATACTAGTAAGACGTTTAAACTCGACATATACAAACTATAAGGTGGGTATAAGGCGACGCGCTATAAAAGGCCGTCTAAGGAAAAAGGTTTTTAAGTGCTTTGTGCCACCTCGTTTCCCCGCTTGCTTGTGCGTATATTGAGAGGGACGACCGATTATTGGTTTGCCAACTCAAGTAGTATTTACGTATATATTTTTGTAGCTTTTTCATATTGCTCCTCGAGAGGGAAAATCCTTTTCCTCTCAAAGTCGACTGAGGTCACCTACCTCATTCCAAAGTTTTAATTGTAGGCGCACTCGCGCGCATACATACATACCGATTGGTGTACCAAATACTTCTAATTCTTCTAAAAAGAAGAAGAAGAAAAACAAAAAGACCGTCGTTAAAGCCGATCACGAGAATCGAGCTTTCGACAATATGATGGCAACGGATAATCGACCAATGATTGAGATTCTACAATCTCACGTTGAAGGAAACGATGACGCGATTGTGGTGCCAAATATTGGAGCTAATCATTTCGAACTTAAATCGGGTTTTATTCAAATGGTTTCCGCTACACCATTTTTAGGCCGTACTAATGATGACCCACACGCTCATATCAAACGTTTCATCCAATTAGCTAACACCGTCAAATACAATGGGGTGCCCCAAGAGGCCGTTCGCCTCCAACTTTTTCCTTTTTCCCTCGAGGGACAAGCCCGGATTTGGCTTGACAAGGAACCACCCCAAAGTATTACCACATGGATCGACTTAGAGACCAAGTTCATTAATTACTTTTTCCAACCATCACGGACCACGTCCTTAAGGAATGAAATAATCAACTTTGAACAACAATATGGGGAAACGTTTAGTGAGTCTTGGGATCGTTTTAAAGATCTTTGAGAAAATGTCCTAAACACGGTATTACTAAAGTTCATCAAATCAAAAGGTTTTATAATGGTTTAACTCTAAACGACCAAGACTCACTTAATAGTGCCGCGGGGGGCAATATTCTTGTGAAAACAATGAACGAGGCTTGGGCCGTTATTGAGAACAAGGCAAAAGTACAAACCAAAAGTGTTAGGGCTAATATGGCAAGTGCTAGTGCGAGTAATAATGAGGTGAATGATCAAATTAAGGAGCTTACTTCAATTGTGAAAAACCTTGCTCTAAGAACCGACGCCCTCACTACACATGTGCATGCCGTGAAAGAAAAAAGTGACACGTGTGAGACTTGTGGTGGACCACATTCATACTTTAATTGTGACAAGGTTTACAATGATCAACAAGAAGTTTATGCTTATAATAACAATGAAATTGATCGGATTCAATTCAAACCAAATGTTGATGTTAACCATTTGTCTTACAAGTCTAATAACTATTTGGCTCCCCCGGGTTTTGTAGCACCACAAAGACCACCCCCACCCGCCCAAAATAGGAACCAAGGTCCTCAACGGGGTAATTTTCAAGGAAATACTAATCAACGGGGTTTTAATCAAAATCAAGGGAATTTTCAAGGGCAAAACCAAGGGTTAAATAATCAAGGATATAATAACCAAAGTTTTCAAAATCAAGGATTTAATCAAGGTTCTAATCAATATCAAAACCAAGTTTTTCCTAATCAAGGTTATAATCAAATGAACATGCATAATCCTCAAATGGACTTGGTTTTACAAAAATTATCCGACCATGAACGAATGATGAGAGAGATGCAAGAATCGACCGATAAGAAATTTTTGACTATGAATCAAACCTTTCGTCCCCAAGGTACCCTTCCCTCGAACACCGTGACCAATCCTAGGGCTAATGTTAATGCTATCACTACTAGGAGCGGTAAGACCACCGTAGAACCTTCCCCACCTAACCAAGGTGTAAACTCCGTAAAAATAAGATCATAATTTAATTCTATTTTTCGGATATTTTTGAAGTATATGATAACGTTAATTATTATGACGTTTAACGATTTAAGTTGAAACCAATATTGAACGTTTTAGTTTTTCGTTCTGACGAGTAACGAGGACTACTAGTGATCGCGATGCCAATGGATGCCTAAATATTATATTTTTAATTCGATTATTTCGATATTTGATATTTCTTAATTTTTACGTTTACGTCTTATAAATTAATTATTATTTAATTACTTGTAGTATTTTTAGACGTTTTAGTGTCGGACTGATCGAAACTAATAAAAATAATAGTTGGAACGATTTAAAACTAAAACGTTCAATATTGGTTTCAACTTAAATCGTTAAACGTCATAATAATTAACGTTATCATATACTTCAAAAATATCCGAAAAATAGAATTAAATTACTGTAACACCCCTACATTTACAACGCAGCGGAATACAACATTGGGGTGCTACTTCATAATACAAGCTCACGAGTCACAGTAAACGTATTTTAATATAAACGTTTACCAACGATGATTTCATTGAAAGATCAGAGTTACAAGGTCCCAATAAATTAAGAAATCTTATTTTCAAATATGTTGCAATATACAAGTTTTTGTTTTGTCTTTTTAAAAGAAAGGATTTTTATCCAATGTACAAAGTTCACCAAGTCTACTTCCAGCCGCCGGCAACAATGGCTGCCGCCGCCGCCACCGAAAAAGTTTTCCGGCGAAACCACCATTAATTCCGGCATGTTTATAATTAATCCGAGCCACCCTTGTTCCAAAACCCCTAAAATCGCCTCTCCTCCTCCCCTTTATCTCCAAACCGTCGCTGCCACCCTACTGTGGTGGTGTGTGGGTGACGGATTCACCATTTGAACATATGGGTATACCTTAAAAACCCTTAAAACCTTTAGATCTAGTCTAGATCTACCCATGCAAGATGGTTACATCAAGATTTTTTATGGTTTATTAAATTTATTTTTATTTTACTTTATGGTGGTTTTTGGCTATATTCTTGACCAAAAAGGGGGCTGCCCGCCGTTTGGACCACCGCTGTGGTGGCGGCCGACTTTCAACAGCAACCACAGCCGTACCTTTTTGGTGTCGGGCTTGTGGTGGTGATGTTTCTGGACTTGTTTTTATTGTTGATTATTAATTTGGGTGTGTCTAGATGTATAATGATATTGTATATTTTTATTTGTTTTTATTATTTATTTAATGATATGATAAATAAAAGTGATATATAAAATGGGTAAATAAATAAATAAAGGAAATAACAATAGTGGGACATATGAAAATACATATTTTGAGGATACAATAATAATTATTGTTAGGGTATAATAAAATATAGAATGTAAGCATTCTGAAAATATTATAATAATAATATTATTATTTGATATAATAGGATATTGTTATAACTATTAATAAATGATGTAATAAAATATAAAATTATTTGAGGCGATATAAAAAGAAATAAATAAAGTCATAATCAATTATTTAATAAGTTATTTTTATTATTGGTTATTATTATGTAAAAAGGGTGATTCATAAAAGAGATAAAATAAATAAATAAAGGATACAATAAGATTAAAAGAGTTGGATTATGATGAATAAATATAATTATTTTTGGTTATATAATTATTATCTGAGGAAGTATGGACTATATAAATAAATTAAAAAGGTATAATAGAATTGAAATGTATGAAGTACATGTATTTTAAGAATACTATAAGAATAATTATTATTATTTGATAAAATGAGATATATAATTATTTGAGGACATATAAGAAATAAATAAATAAATACATATTTAAAGAATATTGTTATTAATATTATTTTAATAAATGGTATATTAAAATATAAATTTTTTTTAATGATATATGGAAAGTAATTAAAATATTGATGATTGATAATTAATATATTAATTATGGTATTAATGGAAATATGGAAAAAAATTAATTAAGGAAATATGGAAGGTAATTAAAATATTAATGGTGGGAATATATAATTAATATAATAATTATGTTGATTAAGAATACCTTAATTAGACTATTGATTGACAAAAGTATTAATTGGGTATTGATTGAGACAAAGTGAGAAAAATCATGTATTTTATATACATGAAAACGTTATAAAAACGGCAAGGTCATGCCGAAATTTTCTAAAAAAATATATACTTTTATAAAAGAAATTGGTAATGAATCACTACGATATATAATAACTTTCGAAAAGTATTATTCCAGTTAAGATGACATTTAACATATAATTATCGTAAACAAATTTTAATGAGTTACATAATATTTTCGAACGAGTGTCGAATTATATAAAAATGACGTTGTATACACTATTAATTCTGAAGGATTATGTATATAATTTAAGAAATACATTTTTGAATGTTTGTTCTAAATAGTAATTTATGACATGAATCATTTGCGTCATTTTCACTTATAAAATATATACTGGATATATATTATATAATTTGTTTTATTATTTTATTTTACTTGGCCAACCACCAAGATTTTACAAGTTGAATTTTAATAATTTATTTTGTCGAGTTGATGTAACCATCCATCGGGAAAACACCAAAACCTAAACCTCGCAAAACGATTGGAGCATAGCCATTGGAATTAATTACTACCGCGAAAGGATACAGTTGACGCTACATGATTATTAGCTGTTTATGGTGTATTATGACTATTGGAATCAAGCCGTATAGATTATGATGCTGTGTTGATAATTATGTGAAGCAGTATTGGGTTATGATATGCCGTGTGGTATTGATACTTATATTCTTCTCATTGTCTGCATCTAAGGTGAGTTCATAGCCTCGCATTTAAATCCTTTACTGTTTTTCAAACCGCGAGGGGGATACATGCTTGTTTTAAAAAAAACGAACACAAGTAGCTTTTATGTGAACGTTGCAATGAGTGTTATGTAGTGGCCTTTCCTTCATGAACCGTTAATTACCGATAACCGGTAAACGCTAGTGCAATAATAATAGATCTATTTTGGCCTAACGACCTATCGGAGTATGTTGTCTTACGAGAAGCATACGAGGATATATTGTATTTAGTATTGGGAGTGTCTCACTCCAGGTTGGGCACATGGTTAAGGTTCGGTTCGTGGCTCTAGCGTCGTTTGATTGTTCTATGAATAAAATGTTTATTAAGCTTGTGTTCAAAGTTACTATTTATAAACTCTATGGATTCACTCAACATTTTTGTTGACTTTAAGCATGTTTATCTCAGGTTTATATTGGCATTCTTGGATAGGATTGGATGCGGATATCGAAGGAAGTGGACTTGGTGAACTTTGTACATTGGATAAAAATCCTTTCTTTTAAAAAGACAAAACAAAAACTTGTATATTGCAACATATTTGAAAATAAGTTTTCTTAATTTATTGGGACCTTGTAACTCTGATCTTTCAATGAAATCATCGTTGGAAAACGTTTATATTAAAATACGTTTACTGTGACTCGTGAGCTTGTATTATGAAGTAGCACCCCAATGTTGTATTCCGCTGCGTTGTAAATGTAGGGGCGTTACAGATTGGTATCAGAGCTCGAGTCATAGCGAACTAGGTCGTTTTTCAAAACCTGGACTATGACTGTTTTCTAAAATTTTTCACGAGTCATTCACCGATGTCCGATATCCGCGCGTGCAATCCTTCCCGCTTCTTTATGTGCTTGGTGCTAGGTCTTTAATTGTATATTTTATACCATATGCGTGCGTGGTATAAATTATAATTAATACTTACGATACCGTTCTTTGACGAACTATTAGATCGCTATTTACACCTTACGATCATCCCTATGGACGTACTTTCGATTGTACTATTTATACTAAATAATAGTGTTTCCATTATCATCCGATATGGTAAATCTCGTACATATGTAATATATATATACGTTGAAGGTCTACGATTTCTAAGGATTTGGTAAATGATGGATTGGATCTATTGATTAATGGTGGAGATGGGGAAGGAGGAAGATGAAGTGTAGAGAGAGAAAGGAGAGGGAAGAAAAGTAGAGAGAGAAAGTGATTAGATTAAATGAAAGTTGTTATGAATGAATCACCAACCCCTCCTAACATGCTAGGAGGGGTATATATATATAGCCCACCCTACATGTGGGCTATATGGACTATACATTACTAAGTGGACCACGAGCCCATTACATAATTATCGTTGGAGCGACCGATCCTTCATAAATACGTAAAACGTATTTCCAACAATCTCCCCCTAAGGGAGGTCGCTCCAAGTTACAAAGTTCTAAATATTCTATGGCTCGTGATCTATGCTAATAATGATGTGACCGAGACTTCCTTTGGGAAAACATATTTCCAACAATCTCCCCCTAAGGGAGGTCACACCATTTTACAAAATCTTAAACCTAGCATCTATGCTTGAGTCTTCGATCTTGTTCTTGTGAATATGCTTGATATGATCTTTGACTTTAGTCTTGAGCATGTTTCCTTGCCTTGACCTTGTGCATTCATCACTTGTGAAATTCGCCTCTTTGTGACTTCATGTTCCACATACTTATACCTTTAAATTCTTGAAAGCTTCAGAGGTTGATACAGCGGAAGACTTGACCTTCAGACTTTCTTGAATTTGTTGAAGTACTAAGTGTATGTAGTACAAGCATGTGGTGACGACTTCTTCTGGATTGTACACCGCAATGCCACCTTTTTGTTACGCTGCATAAGACAGTTAGCAACAAACAATATACACGGATGAAATGGCCTTGAACATTTCATTCTAATTCGGTAGCATTTTACCTCCGGTCGGTGAAGACCGTTGGACGATATTAAATATCGTACTTGTGGCAGGTAGTTTCAATAAAGAACCTCCTTGACAAGATTTCGCGGGTAAACCCGTTCTCTTTACTCGACCGTCCAAAGCAGACTGCGAACGTAAAGAGTGAATCATTTGGATAATATTATCCGCATGATTTGAGGCCGTCAATTCATGTTCCTGGAACAAGTGAAGTTCAATTAAGAACCGCACCATCGTTGCTTTCCAGTTGTCACTAGCTTGATTCATAAAGAATCTTGCAAGTTACCTACCAAGTGCTGTTTGATGTTAACACTAGAAGGATTTCCACTTGTCACTGTGATCAATAAAGAGTCACTCTGAATGTTCTGGCAAGATCATATGATAATGCGTAGAGGCCTGGAACGTGTTTAAATTCATTTAAGAATTAAACCACTGTTGCTTTCCAGTTATCACAAGTTTGATTCATAAAGAATCGCACAGGTCACCTACCATGAGCTTTTTGATATTCGCTCAAGAAGGATTTCCATCTTCATTGTAAATACTTTCGTATTACTCGGATGTTCAGGCAAGATCATGAAGATTTTGCGTAGGACTCTTAAGAACTTTCTTACTTTTCACAGTGTGTGAAGAAGCAAGTAAATATGAAAGTGTGTCCTAATGAGATATTTGATGATCTCAAATGGCTCTAGACTCGATCGTGCATTTTGGATTTTAGTGATCGGAGGCTGGAGAGGAGTGCCACCTTTTCAATACTAATTTATTCGGAGTGAATAAATCAATAGATAATGTGTTGTCTCCGTGTGATTAAAACAAATATCTTTTGAGAGATATCTGAGTTAGCTGGGATGGGTTGTGCCTTGCATCACTGGGTCCATGATGTCTATCTACAATATCGAGAGTCATAAATGATCTCAATAGCATATGAATTGACCCGGTTTCTGCCTAAGGTTGTAAGGAGGGCTTCTTTCTTTACACCCTTTATCTTTACAATTCTTTTTCATTCTTCAACCCCTTCAATGCTTACCAATACGTCATCACTAGCACCTTGTTGTGATTGTTCCAGTGCTAACTTAAGTACTTGGTCGGCATTCAGCTACGTTCACAATCTTTCTCCATCTTTCCTAAGGACTACTATTTCTAGCTATGGAATGTCCTTGGGAAGATTCCTCCGGTTCTAGAGAAATCATTGGACTTTAACCTATCCTACCATCCTTATGTCACCACAATCTTCATCGTCGTGAAATAAATGGGTTGCGGGTAAGTATAAATCACCATGAAATCCATTTTGAAGTGCAAATCCATTTTGCTCCCCTTAACATATGCCACGATATCCGAAAACATTTAGCACATGTCGGGATGAGCTAACACGTTAAGTCAAACCATTTATGATTGATCATATCCCATATTAAATCACATTTTCTCCCCCATATTAAAAATATTAACCCAATCGATGTTTTTAATATCAATTGATTTAATAGCATTTGAAGAAAATTTGGGAAAAAATGCAAATCCAATTATCTTCATGATTTTAACAAGCTCCCCCTCAAATTAATGAGGGTGTACTTGAAACATAAATTAAATACCTTTTAAACACAAGTGTAAGGTATTTAACACGTGCAAAGATCAATATATGATAATGTGTTCACAAGATTAGCAATTTACGAGGTTGGACCTGAATAACGGAGAACATCATATGAAAGAAGCACATGGTTCTTGTTCACGAATGATGGTAACCTCGTCACGTCCCCGAGAAAATTAATTCCCGTTGTTGAGTCAAAGCTTTCCGGTGAAATGCTTGACTTGATTATGAAAAGCGGGTTGCTATCTGAAATAATAGCAAACCATTTTGAGCATGTTTTAAAAGTTTGAACTTCTGCTCGAACTTTATTTACAACCCCGTGTCATTATTGAATGACATTTCTAGGTTCGTAAATATTATCGATTCCAGAAGACATGCTCTTTTGATCAAAACATTTTTGAACACACAATTTTGAAAGATTTAGAAAAACCTTTTGAGAAATTCTCGAAAAATTGTGTTCAAAGTTTTGAAAACCAATTACTTGAGCTGAAGATGTTGAATATCTTATAAAACGAGCTCAAGTCCGAGAAGTTATAAACTTCCCGTTGTTAAGGATAAGTTTATCATCGGCGATAAACTTTCCTTTTATCTGAAGAACGAGTCCTAAGCTGACATTTACTTAGAAGTCGTGTTCATGAGCTTGAAAACTTTGACTGTTTTAACGGAAAGCTCATAACCGAGAAAAGGTTAATTTCTCGTTACGAGGAAAAGTTCTCTTATTTAAAAGATACACTTTCCTTTCTGAGCTTAAAACTTCGAATGTTTTAATACAAGCTCATGACCGAGAAAGGTGAATTTCTCGTTAAGAGGATAAGTTATCATAAAAGATAAACTTTCCTTTATTTTAGGTTCGAGTTACAGTCTGACATTTAACTGTAAGTCATTGTGCATGAGCTTAAAAACCTCGAATGTTTTTAATTTTAGCTCATGCCCGAGAAAACTTAATTTCTCGTTATAAGGATAAGTTTATCATCGGCGATAAACTTTCCTGCCTTTGAAGAGCGGGTTATAGACTGTCACATATCTATAAGCCTTAATGCATGAGCTTAAAAACTTGGAATGTTTTTGATATAAGCTCATGCCCGAGAAAAATTAATTTCTCGTTTTTAGGATAAGTTTATCATCGGCGATAAACTTTCCTTTCTTTGATGATCGAGTTATAGTCTGTGATGTGACTATAAGTCCTTATTTGCAGCTTAACCATGAATCCCCTGAGACATTTGTTTCTCTGATATCCGCTTCTTCAGCAACCAAACTCTAAGAGTGTCCTTAGTTGAACGGTACACAACGATTGGACCGCTTCGTTCTTTTGGAACATCAACTTTGGTACCTGCATTCTCATTAGGAGTTTGTATACTTTTGCATGGGTTAGAGATATCTATTTTTGAAGCACGTGGGGGTGCACAGTTGGCTTTACTTGTGTCAGAGGTGGCCTGAGGGGATGATTCACTTGTCTTAGTTGGCAAACGTTTCCTTTTATAGAAAATCTTAAGTTCAGGCTTAAGTGATGTATCATCCTTTGCAATTTCCTCCCTAGTAGTCTTCGTAGAATCAGAGACTATCCTAGTTAAAGGGCACTCGTTTCCTACAAGAGTAAAAGTTCTACCAGTGGGGCGCCAAACTTTACCAAAGGGTTTGATTTTAGCTATCCACTGGGACTTAATTTTAGCACGGGAGTTCACCTCATCAAGTAATTTCTTGACACAAGCATCATGATTTGCCGTAAAGACACATTTTCTACATGTTTTACAAGTAGCATATTTAATGTCCGAGTAAGATCTAGAATCCCTAGATGATTGATTGATGCTCCTAGGATTGGGCATGCTACGGTTAGCAGTGTTGGGTAAACTAGAAGGCATCTGACTAGGTTTGAAATTCCTATCTCTTACTTGTGTCTTTTGAATAGCTTCCCTTTGACCAAAATCATGGCGCACATCATTTGAACTAGTTCTAGACGTGTTCATTGAACTATTCTTAGGGAAATTAGAGGCAATCACGTGATTAGGTCTTGCTAAAATTGATTTAGTCACATTAGGCCTAGTTGGTGGAGTGACAGTTCTAGAAATATGACCCAAATCAACTTGGGAGGCAAACCGCGGTCTCGAGGATTGTGGTCGCTCGGATCCAAATGCAGTAGGTTGTCTGACAGTCGGTTGTCTGACGAACTGATTTATAGGCGGTTTCCCCAAGATTGATGGTTTTTCAAGCTTAGTGTCCACACTAGGTCCTTTACTTTTCCTTAACTCGTTTTTCAACGCAGCTATAGCAAAAACCTTTTCCTGTACTTGGGCCTTTAAAGTCTCATTCTCTTTGAGCAAGTTATCTTGGGATGCCAACTTAGATTCAAGCAGTTGAATTTGTTTCAAAAGATTATCCTTTTCAGCTTTAGAATCTAAAACAGTTTGATCCAATTTTCTTTCAAGAACAACGTTTGATTTTTCAAGTTTTTCAAAGTATGTTTCAAATTTGACCGTTTTCTTAGAAAATTCAAATTTGGCATCCTCAAGATCTTTTGATTGTTGAGCTACAATCGTTTCGAGCTCTCTAATCTTAGAATCAGAAGCAGTCAATGAAGCAGTTATAATACAATTATGTTTAGCATTTTGAACACTTTCTCCCCCATTATGACTCACATCGGATGAATCAGAAGTGGTATTGCTATCACTCTTCTGCATCCTATGTTTGTCATAATTAAGTTCGGAATGCTCAATATGCGACATGTCGTCAGCATATACATCATAAACAACATTACATTGTACCATGTTTGCCGGCTCTTCGTCATAAACGGGTAAGGTGTCATCAAGAGAAATCTCGTGAACATTCCCTGACGTGCCACTGGTATCATGTTGTCCTCCTGATTCCGTTCTCTTGCCATCGTGAGGCTCCAAGTTGTCAATCGTATGACCAATTTCCTCTTGCATCGAAGAGTCTTGCACTCCATTATCATACCCTTGCTGAAGTCGAGATCTTTCATAAATCAAAGACGAGACCGATGACATGAGTTTCAAAATCGTATCACGGAAAACTCGAAGCTCGGTATGTGTATCTCGAAGAAATGATTGGCAAATCACTGAACTTTCAGGTTGGATGATATTGAATCGGAGGAAAGGCGTGAGTTGTGTCACAAGAGCCTTATATGCAAGTGCCGATGCAGAGTGATTAAAGTCTTTATTGTGGATTTGCTCTGCTAGTTGTGTCAAGATGGTAAACATCGATTCCATGAATATGTGACGATCTTGACCAAAGATTGTCACGAATTCGCTCCCTCCTTGAATCCGTGAAAGAGTAACTAGGTGATACTGAAGCATTTGAAATGAAGTTATACCACTTTCTCTAGCGTTGGCTTGCACTTGATGCAATTCTCCCGTGTTGGATGTCGAATTCAAGAAATCCATTGAAAATCGATGAACAATTACGTTACTGATTGATGAAAAATCTGTAGCCACTAAAAATAAATCCCGGCACTTTGACTCGTCACTTTTGACTTTAAATCCGGCCACAATAAACGTTAAATCCAACAAATATTTTTCCGCGTTAACTTTTTTACAATACCCGTCTCAACACGACTTGCCAAAAATTAATAAACAAAATATACTAAACTAGAGATATAAAAGTGGCAAAATACAAAAATTTAATTTTAACTAAAAATAAAAAATAAAAAGTAAAAAGTTGGACTTGAGTATACTTGAAAAAGAAAATGTAACCAAAACTTAAAAAAAATTAAAATAAGAAAAAAAAATAAAAAAAATGGAACGAAAGTAATATATGGAGTCCCCAGAAAAATGTGTCCCCAAAAAAAAAACAGCTTCCTTGTTTTCTCCGTCTAACAAAAACACGTGGCCCAGTAAGAAAAATCCCACCGCCCCACTTGTTTGCTTTGTTATATCCGCCCCACTGAACTCTGTTCCCTTTAATCCTAGTTTCTCTCAAACTTCACCTAAAAAACTCTCTCTCTCTCACAGATTAACTGTCACCAACAATCTCTCTTATTTTCTCCGCCTCCTTGGATGATTAACCAACACAACCAAACAAATTCCACTTGGATGATTAACCAAATACAACCAAATACAACCAAATACAACCAAACAAGAATAAGCCGAATCCCACTTGGATGATTAACCAAAAACGAAGCAGATCCAGGAAAGTCTTCAAGATTCATACATGAGTCTCGGGTAGGTGTAATTGCATGTCAGTTTTGATTTGTTGAGTCTCTCTCTTCTGTAGCGTCTTTCTTGTGTGTGTCAGTTTGGTAGGTTGAGAGTGAGGGAGACGAGAGGTGACGTCGTGGTGAGTTTGATGTAGTCGTGTGAGATGGGTGCTGAGGGTGTGAGTTGTGGGTTTTAGTGTCGTGAGGGGAAAGAGTTGGGTTGTGGTGGGTGTGATAGTCGAGGGAGATTCGAGGGCGAGGATGAGGGTGACCGAGAGAGTCAAGGTGAAAAACGAGGGTGATTTGGTGAGAGACGAGAGTTATGTGCGGGGTGTAAGGGGTTTGTTTCGAGGTTTGAGTGGGTCTGTGTGTGTCTGGTTTGGTTTAGGGGGAGTCGATGGAGTCTGTTAGTTTTGAATCGAGTCTCGGTCGTGTTTTTGTTTGAGTCGGTTCGAGGGAGAGAGTGAGGGTGTTGAGGATGTGAGTGAGGGTTTGTTTTGTTTTAGTGTTAAGAGTTGAGGGAGAGACGAGAGATGTATGAGGGTCGAGAGGTGAGGGAGTGGAGTCCGAGAAATGGTTATGGTTTGTGGGAGTCGAGAGGGAGTTGAGAGTTGTTAGAGTCGCTGTTTGGGTCAGTTTGAGTGTTTTGATTGTTCCAGTCTTTTGGTGATGAAATATGAGTCGAGTCTTATGAGTTAGTCGAGGGTGTTGAGTAAAAAACAAGTTTCCCGTTTTGTTTGAAAGATTTCTATTCGAAAAGATGGTCTATGCGGAAAGATGGTCTATGCGGAAAGATTTTCTATGCGGAAAGATTTTCTATGCGGAAAGTTTCTATGCGGAAAGTTTCTATGCGGAAAAAGTGTCTATGCGGAAAAGTGTCAATGCGGAAAAAATCTATTCGGAAAGTTTTCTGATTCTGAAAAATGGTCTATTCGGAAAGTTTTTCAAAGTTTGTCCATACGGAATGTTTTTCACAGTTAGTCCATATGAAATGACTATACGGAAAATATGGCTTATTCGGAAAAAGAAATCGCACGAACTCAAAAATTGATAGACTGGATGGAAAAAGACAGATGACACTTTTGACAATTTTTGGACTGATTGGACAATTTTTTGGACAAGTTTGGACAGTAGACAGATTTGACAGATTGAACAGTGTAAACAGATTGGACCGATGGACAGATATGAAAAAGAAGGAAGAAAAAAGTGATTAAAAAAAATTTACTGATCTAGAAAAAATGACTGAATAAAAAAAATGATTAAAAAATGAAAAAAGAAAGACTGAAGAAAAACTTGACTGAATAAAAACTTGACAAATAAAAAAAATAGATAAACTTGACTAGACTGATTAAAAAAAATCGAATCTTTTATTAAGAAAAAATTGATTTTTAAGAGACTAATTGGACAGATAAAAAATAAAAAATGAGACGAAATTTTATTATCAAAAAAAAAATCAAAAAAATAAAAAATAAAAAAAGATATGACGAATAAAAAATTTAAAAAACTGATCCGAAAAGGCTAAAAAAGAAAGAAAAAAAAAATTTAGAAAGAAGGGATTTTTAATCAAATCAATAGATAAAAAAAATGCAAATTCTAAGATTCAACCATGGCTCTTGATACCAATTGAAGGTCTACGATTTCTAAGGATTTGGTAAATGATGGATTGGATCTATTGATTAATGGTGGAGATGGGGAAGGAGGAAGATGAAGTGTAGAGAGAGAAAGGAGAGGGAAGAGAAGTAGAGAGAGAAAGTGATTAGATTAAATGAAAGTTGTTATGAATGAATCACCAACCCCTCCTAACATGCTAGGAGGGGTATATATATATATATAGCCCACCCTACATGTGGGCTATATGGACTATACATTACTAAGTGGACCACGAGCCCATTACATAATTATCGTTGGAGCGACCGATCCTTCATAAATACGTAAAACGTATTTCCAACATACGTTACGGTATTATATATACATCTATATATATATATGTAACATGGTTAGATTTTGTTTGTGTTCTGGTTTGGTTTTCTCTTTTGAGCCGCGACTAAGGAACGCATGAAGGAGGCGAAACTATTTCCTCTCTAGTCTTTTTGGTAAATCATTTAAAGTAACCTCTATTACTAATGTAATCATTTGTTTTATGACATAACTTGTTGTTGATAAATGTCTATGATGAGATCCGTCGAAAAATTGCTTAGATAAGTTGAAAGAATGGTTGAGAAATTTTCACGATTTGAAACGCGTGTATACATGGGTCTAAACATGATATAAAATGATTTTTGCGTCAAATATAAACTTTGGCACGTTTCATAATATACGCTTGTGAATGGATACTTCGTCACGTATTTGGAGGTTTGAGATTTTGTAAAAACTTATTGTTAAATTTTAAATAAGATAAAATTTATTTTTATAAATATTTTAACATAAGACAAAGCTTGTATTTTGTTATAATAAATAAACTAGAGAAAAAAAAAATATACACTTTAAGTGTAAATATAAATACTTGAAAGTTATTAATTAAAAGTTGACATAAATTTTTGAAGAGCGATCGAGCATTTTAGAGTTAGTTTTAGCCATCCGGCAAAACACGATTCTTGTTCGAAAGGCCGTTGTTACCTGGAAACTCTGGACATATCTTAGGTGTATCTTGACTCATAGTGCACGCAAATTCAGTAGCAAATATATTGCTCGTTCACCTCATTCAGTCTTATTGATTCTTGATTCCTACTATTTATACTTGCATTGATCCTTGATTCCAAACCACCTTAGCGTCTTTTTTATGATGTAAAATTTTTCTAGAATATATATTAATATATAAAGTATTTTGTCAAACCAAATACCAAGTTGTGTTGATATATCTATATATATATTTTTTTTACAAGAAGGCGAAGGAAAAATATGTTTCCCAAAAATGAATATACAAATAGTTGATGTATTTCTAGAAACAGGTTAAAAATAATTTCTGATTTCTATGTCATGTGATTAACTTATTTTCGAGAATAAGTCAAAAATGTTCATAATCTTGTATGATTGTGCAATAATTATAAAGTTTCTTTTTGTAGCGTCGAATATGTCGTTACTCGGTCCTCAGTTATGCATAGCCTAGCTAACTATGCATAATTCAGGAAGAGTCGTGACGTATTAGATGTGTCGTTGCTTGGTCCTTAATTATACATAGCCTAGCTAACTATGCATAATGCAGGAAGAGCCACGTCGTGTCAGGTCAGTCATTGCCTTCTAAAATTGTGGTTTTGAATAAATGTTTGGGTGAGAACACCCCGTAATATTGTATTGTATTTAGTCGAGTAATCGTACATGGTGCGAGCTCGAGGTGGCATTGTGAAATGCTGCCCGATCGTAAGGTAACGCGTACCTATATTACCTTGGGTATGCATCCGTTTGTGAACACCCCGTAATATCATTTTGGGTATGTATCCGTATGTGAACACCCCGTAATAAATTTTGGGTATGTATCCGTATATGAACACCCCGTAATAAATTTTGGGTATGGATCCGTGTGTGAACACCCTCCTTTGATAAAAGTCGTTTTGGATGTGCATCCATGGCCATCAGGCCCGTGGACATCCTTTAATATGTAAACTTTCTTTTGACTGGACATATCCAAAAACCCTGTCAAATATTCATAATTATCATGGCTTGATTATTTAGCAAGCATGAGTTAACTTGATTGAACTAATTGATTCGACATGGCTTGGTTAGTTAGCAAGCATATCGTAATGTGATTATATGTGCTTAATAATAGCATTCGATGTTTTAATTTACGTCGTAGTGCATTCGATGGAGTAATGTATACTCCGAATGATTTCTGCTTCGAAGAAATCTCCTTTGATGGAAGGTTTCCCTAGCGATCATGTGATTAGGTGATTTCGTATGATTAGTAACGATTACCTTGTTTTAAGTAATTTTGTAACGCATTCGATGAAGTTATGTACTCTCGAGAATATTTTCTATGACGTGATATCTTTTAACGAGCCCCGGGACGGTGCTCCCTTAAGGTGGTGAGGATGTAAACTCCGTAAAAATAAGATCATAATTTAATTCTATTTTTCGGATATTTCTGAAGTATATGATAACGTTAATTATTATGACGTTTAACGATTTAAGTTGAAACCAATATTGAACGTTTTAGTTTTTCGTTCTGACGAGTAACGAGGACTACTAGTGATCGCGATGCCAATGGATGCCTAAATATTATATTTTTAATTCGATTATTTCGATATTTGATATTTCTTAATTTTTACGTTTACGTCTTATAAATTAAATAATTATTATTTAATTACTTGTAGTATTTTTCGACGTTTTAGTGTCGGACTGATCGAAACTAATAAAAATAATAGTTGGAACGATTTAAAACTAAAACTTTGGAAATATGAAGAAATAATATTTTTCATTATATCCTAAAACGTTGCTAATAACGTGAGTAAAAGAATTTACGTTTTATTTTTACGGTGAAATCTAACCGAAATAGCCAAAAACGATTAAACGAGCATTTGAATAAATAATAGCAAATGTTTTCGAAACTCGACGAAGTAAGGACTCATATTTATTGGAAAAATGATTTTAAAAACGACGGCGCAAGTCTCGTGTCTTGATTCGTCCGTTAAGTCGCCCAAACGAGCGTCGAACGCTTACTTTACGAAAGTAAATAAAGTATTTACGAAATGTACCCTAAACTATCATTTATTTGCTACTTTGTTTTAAAAGTTTTAGTATAAATGGGAAAATTCACCTCATTTCTTTCATTTAACACAAACAAAACACACACAAAACCACTCTCTCCCTTCTCTCCCACTTCCAGCCGCCGGCAACAATGGCTGCCGCCGCTGCCATCGAAAAAGTTTTCCGGCGAAACCACCATTAATTCCGGCATGTTTATAATTAATCCGAGCCACCCTTGTTCCAAAACCCCTAAAATCGCCTCTCCTCCTCCCCTTTATCTCCAAACCGTCGTTGCCACCCTACTGTGGTGGTGTTTTCCGGCCACAGCCGCCATATGGTGGTGTGTGAGTGACGGATTCACCATTTGAACATATGGGTATACCTTAAAAACCCTTAAAACCTTTAGATCTAGTCTAGATCTACCCATGCAAGATGGTTACATCAAGATTTTTTATGGTTTATTAAATTTATTTTTATTTTACTTTATGGTGGTTTTTGGCTATATTCTTGACCAAAAAGGGGGCTGCCCGTCGTTTGGACCACCGCTGTGGTGGCGGCCGACTCTCAACAGCAACCACAGCCGCACCTTTTTGGTGTCGGGCTTGTGGTGGTGATGTTTCTGGACTTGGTTTTATTGTTGATTATTAATTTGGGTGTGTCTAGATGTATAATGATATTGTATTTTTTTATTTGTTTTTATTATTTATTTAATGATATGATAAATAAAAGTGATATATAAAATGGGTAAATAAATAAATAAAGGAAATAACAATAGTGGGACATATGAAAATACATATTTTGAGGATACAATAATAATTATTGTTAGGGTATAATAAAATATAGAATGTAAGCATTCTGAAAATATTATAATAATAATATTATTATTTGATATAATAGGATATTGTTATAACTATTAATAAATGATGTAATAAAATATAAAATTATTTGAGGAGATATAAAAAGAAATAAATAAAGTCATAATCAATTATTTAATAAGTTATTTTTATTATTGGTTATTATTATGTAAAAAGGGTGATTCATAAAAGAGATAAAATAAATAAATAAAGGATACAATAAGATTAAAAGAGTTGGATTATGATGAATAAATATAATTATTTTTGGTTATATAATTATTATCTAAGGAAATATGGACTATATAAATAAATTAAAAAGGTATAATAGAATTGAAATGTATGAAGTACATGTATTTTAAGAATACTATAAGAATAATTATTATTATTTGATAAAATGAGATATATAATTATTTGAGGACATATAAGAAATAAATAAATAAATACATATTTAAAGAATATTGTTATTAATATTATTTTAATAAATGGTATATTAAATATAATTTTTTTTTAATGATATATGGAAAGTAATTAAAATATTGATGATTGATAATTAATATATTAATTATGGTATTAATGGAAATATGGAAAGAAATTAATTAAGGAAATATAGAAGGTAATTAAAATATTAATGGTGGGAATATATAATTAATATAATAATTATGTTGATTAAGAATACCTTAATTAGACTATTGATTGACAAAAGTATTAATTGGGTATTGATTGAGACAAAGTGAGAAAAATTATGTATTTTATATACATGAAAACGTTATAAAAACGGCAAGGTCATGCCGAAATTTTCTAAAAAAATATATACTTTTATAAAAGAAATTGGTAATGAATCACTACGATATATAATAACTTTCGAAAAATATTATTCCAGTTAAGATGACATTTAACATATAATTATCGTAAACAAATTTTAATGAGTTACATAATATTTTCGAACGAGTGTCGAATTATATAAAAATAACTTTGTATACACTATTAATTCTGAAGGATTATGTATATAATTTAAGAAATACATTTTTGAATGTTTGTTCTAAATAGTAATTTATGACATGAATCATTTGCGTCATTTTCACTTATAAAATATATACTGGATATATATTATATAATTTGTTTTATTATTTTATTTTACTTGGCCAACCACCAAGATTTTACAAGTTGAATTTTAATAATTTATTTTGTCGAGTTGATGTAACCATCCATCGGGAAAACACCAAAACCTAAACCTCGCAAAACGATTGGAGCATAGCCATTGGAATTAATTACTACCGCGAAAGGATACAGTTGACGCTACATGATTATTAGCTGTTTATGGTGTATTACGACTATTGGAATCAAGCCGTATAGATTATGATGCTGTGTTGATAATTATGTGAAGCAGTATTGGGTTATGATATGCCGTGTGGTATTGATACTTATATTCTGCTCATTGTCTGCATCTAAGGTGAGTTCATAGCCTCGCATTTAAATCCTTTACTATTTTTCAAACCCGCGAGGGGGATACATGCTTGTTTTAAAAAAAATCGAACACAAGTAGCTTTTATGTGAACGTTGCAATGAGTGTTATGTAGTGGCCTTTCCTTCATGAACCGTTAATTACCGATAACCGGTAAACGCTAGTGCAATAATAATAGATCTATTTTGGCCTAACGACCTATCGGAGTATGTTGTCTTACGAGAAGCATACGAGGATATATTGTATTTAGTATTGGGAGTGTCTCACTCCAGGTTGGGCACATGGTTAAGGTTCGGTTCGTGGCTCTAGCATCGTTTGATTGTTCTATGAATAAAATGTTTATTAAGCTTGTGTTCAAAGTTACTATTTATAAACTCTATGGATTCACTCAACATTTTTGTTGACTTTAAGCATGTTTATCTCAGGTTTATATTGGCATTCTTGGATAGGATTGGATGCGGATATCGAAGGAAGTGGACTTGGTGAACTTTGTACATTGGATAAAAATCCTTTCTTTTAAAAAGACAAAACAAAAACTTGTATATTGCAACATATTTGAAAATAAGATTTCTTAATTTATTGGGACCTTGTAACTCTGATCTTTCAATGAAATCATCGTTGGTAAACGTTTATATTAAAATATGTTTACTGTGACTCGTGAGCTTGTATTATGAAGTAGCACCCCAATGTTGTATTCCGCTGCGTTGTAAATGTAGGGGTGTTACACAAGGACCCGAGATTCCTTCTTCTTTGACACAACCTCCTTCTTCTTCCACTTGTGATATACCTCCCGTTATGCATTCTCTACACCTTATGTTCCACCGATAGCCAAATTTTCTACCACACCTTCAGTTCCAAAACCGGTTCCTTCACCTTCTTTTTCTACTCCTCCTCCTCCTCCAAAGGATGTGAGTGAGCAATCCACTCCAAAGCCTTCATCTCAACCCAATATACCTTATCCCTCAAGGTTGCGGAAAGAGAAATTGAAGAATAAGGATGATATTCAAGTTTCGAACTTCCTAAAAATGTTCAAACAATTGAATTTTAATATCACCTTTGCCGAGGCGCTCACTCACATGCCTAAGTACGCTAAGATGTTTAAGGATCTTTTAAGTGATAAGGAAAAGTTGCTTGATATTGCCAATACCCAATTGAATGAGAATTGTTCCGCGGTTCTTTTGAGAAAATTACCGGTTAAGTTAGGAGATCCCGGTCGATTCCTTATTCCTTGTAATTTTCCGGGTGTTGAGAATTGTATGGCCTTGGCGGATCTCGGAGCGAGTATCAATCTTATACCATTGTCCGTGTGGAAACAATTATCTTTACCCGAGCTAGTCCCCACTCGTATGACATTGGAATTAGCTAACCGTACAGTTGCTTATCCGGTGGGGATAGCCGAGGATGTTTTTGTAGGAGTCGACAAATTAACTTTCCCCGCCGATTTCGTCGTCGTCGACTATGAAATGGATCCCCGTATTCCCTTAATTGTGGGACGACCCTTTTTGAGAACCGGGGGTACATTAATTGATGTAGCCGCGGGTGAACTTATCATGAGGGTCGGGGATGACAAAATCGTCTTTAACATGGGTAAACTTTCCAAACTTCCCGATGAGCCCGAATCCGTGAATTTCATCGATGTGCTCGACGAAGCATGCGAAGAACATTTTCACGAGGCTTGTAAGAGCGGGATTTCTCCTTTACCTCATGTTGAGACCGTAGCTTCTATTGCTCCTTCATTGACTCCATTTGGAGAAAGTGACTTAGATGAGTTTGAAGCTAGCTTGGGTCCTCTCGAGATTAACTATGATAATTCTCCCACCATTTGGAATGAAGACATGCGTACTATTGAGAGACTTCTCAATGAGGACAATATTTCTCCACCCACTCCTAAAGAAGTTACAAACAATGATCCTACTTTGACTAAGCCTTCCATTGGCAATCCGCCAGATTTAGAGCTTAAGGACACCGTCTCATTTAGAGTACGTTTTCTTAGAGGAGGATAATAAGTTGCCCGTCATTATTGCTAAGGACTTAAAAGAAGATGAAAAATCCCGACTTATCGATGTGCTTAAGAATCATAAGAAAGCAATTGCTTGGAAAATCTCCGACATTCGCGGAATTGATCCTAATTTTTGTACTCATAAAATTCTCATGGAAGATGACTTTAAACCCGCAATCCAAAATCAAAGAAGGCTTAATCCAAAAATTCATGAAGTCATTAAGAAAGAAGTTATCAAACTTGTCGATGCCAGAATGATTTACCCTATCTCGGATTCGCCATGGGTTAGTCCCGTCCATTGTGTGCCTAAGAAAGGCGGAATCACCGTTGTTCCCAACGAAAACAACGAGTTGATTCCTACTCGACTTGTAACGGGTTGGCGAGTTTGCATCGACTATCGTAAGCTCAATGATGCCACTCGTAAGGATCATTTCCCTCTTCCTTTCATGGATCAAATGCTCGAGCGTTTAGCGGGTAATGATTTCTATTATTTCTTAGATGGCTTTTCCGGATATTTTCAAATCCCTATCGATCCAAAAGACCAAGAGAAAACCACATTCACTTGTCCCTATGGAACATTTGCTTACAAAAGAATGCCTTTCGGCTTATGCAATGCTCCCGGGACTTTCCAAAGGTGTATGATGGCGATATATCATGACATGGTTGAAGAAACTATGGAAGTCTTTATGGACGATTTCTCGGTCTATGGTGATTCTTTCTCTTCTTGCCTTGCTAATTTAGAACGTATGCTCCAACGGTGTGAAGACACTCGTCTCGTTCTTAATTGGGAAAAATGCCATTTCATGGTAAAAGAAGGCATCGTCCTTGGTCATAAAATTTCTAAAGCCGGTATCGAAGTCGACCGTGCTAAAGTAGACGTCATTGCTAAGTTACCTCCGCCTACCACCGTCAAAGGAGTTAGAAGTTTTTTAGGCCATGCGGGATTTTATCGACGTTTCATCCAAGATTTCTCGAAAATAGCTTGTCCAATGACTCATCTCTTAGAAAAGGATGCTGATACATAGGTTTTGCTAGGTTCAATTTTCTCTCGATATCCTCTCGAATTGATCTAGGTCTTAAGTGGAATGATTGTTCTTGGTTACTAAATAAAGGGGTCGGGTTTTCTAATCTAATAAAAAGTGGAAATGAAAGTTTAAGTCAAAAACAATTACTTTAATTATAATTAACTAAGACTTGGTTTAAAATTTAAAGTTCAACTTAAAATTAAAGTTAAAATGTGAATTGTGAAATATGAGTAGAGAAATAGTAAAACAACAACAGTAAAACAGTAACTTTAAAATGCCCAAAAATAACTGATTCAAAACTTTAAACCTTGATTCGGAACTATCTGATTCGGAAGGTACTATTCACTCATCCGGAACTTGCTCATTCGGAACCTTCCGAATGAGGGTGCTTGGTTCGGAAATCTGAGCTTGATCCGGAACTTCTGCTTCGTTCGGAAGTCACTGGTTCGGAAGTTTTAAAACTTCCGAATGAAGGGTTTGGTTCGGAACCTAATGAATGATTCGGAAGTTTCCGAATGAAAAGGTTGATTCGGAACTCAATGATGCGGAATTAACTGATCCGGAACTTAATGCCTGATTCGGAAGTTTCCGAAAGAAAACTTCATTCGGAACTTTTTTGTTGGTTCGGAAGATTTGGAACCCAGATACAGTAGCAGTTTTAGCGAAGAACACGGGACAAGGATTTTGATCAGAATCAAACCAAATACTTAAAAAGTTTTTACCGAATTAAACACAACTCATTTAAATACCATAAACAACAAATCCCACTAATAAAAACACAAATTCAAACAACTTTTGAAGATCAAATCAAGAAAATGAAAACTTAAAAACTTGAAGATAAAGATGATGATGAACAAGATGAAATGAAAGATTAAACAAGAACTTTGTATTGAATGATT
Source organism: Glebionis coronaria (assembly GCA_025667525.1). NCBI lineage: Eukaryota > Viridiplantae > Streptophyta > Magnoliopsida > Asterales > Asteraceae > Glebionis > Glebionis coronaria. Next base: position 316,185,251 of record CM046878.1, read on the forward strand.
AATGTTTTGACAAGATGAAACAAAGATTAAAATTACAAGATTGTAAAGACAAAGATAAAAATCACCAATCACCCTAGTGGTGATGGTGTTCTACGAACCAGGAAGAAAGAGTGGGGAAAAAGAAAGAAAAAACTAGTCTAAAATGTGTGAGGGGAAGGCTATTTATAGCGTTGTCCTTTGGTTGGTGAGTGGGCTTTCTCCCGTTCTTCTTGTCTTTTCGTCTTTTCAGAAAAGTTTCCGTTTTCGATTCTGATTCGGGATTTGTCGTCGATTAAATTCAACTCGTCTTTTAATTTCTTCGTTTAATAGACTTGAGTTTCTTCGACTTATATAAATCTTCCATCTTTGGTCCTTTTCTTCGATAAATCTTCGAATAGGCCCAGCGACTTCAAATCTTTTACATCTCTTAGACAATAGACTTTATCTTGAGTCTTTTTCTTCAGTAAAACCCGTGCAATCCCATGTTTTCTTCAATATTCATCCGGTTGGCTCTGAAAACACAATAAACACAAAAACCACGCATAATTCCAAACAAATGATATTAAATACGTGTTTTGGTCTCGTTTTAGCCCGAATTAAGTGGTAAAAGGATGGGTGTTTACACACCTATCAAATCCCCTACACTTAACCATTGCCATGCCCTCATGCAATGCTTAGTGATAAAGCAAGCTTACACTTTTCTCATAATTAATCAACCTTGGCCTTATTTAAAATTCTACTAAACAAAAATTAAAGAAATAAAACTTCAAAGATAACAAAGGGGTAGAAAACCATTTTCTCTTTGAAAATAGCTATATGGAAATAACTTGCAAAGATATCGATGACTTACATTAGGGCTTTGGTGCTGCGAAGATTTATCACCCTCAAGTTTCACGTTCCCCAAACTAAGCTTAAAAACGAGATCATTGTTATTATAAGTTAGTAATTCAAACACTTACACACATGGCTTAATTAAATGCTTAAACTCCCTTATTCCTAGGTGTATCTCTTATATTTTATTTTTGTCTTAGAATGATCATGAAGATGCATTTTTTTTTGACTTATTTCGATAGTTTATTAGGGCTGAAAGCAAAGTAGGACGATTTGATCAATAGTTAGCTAAAGGACAAAATCTCTTAAAACTGCTTCTCGGGATATCAAAAAGTTCATATCTTGGCATAACTTGGTTCACGATTTGAGACCTTTCTCGGGCCGATATTTGGCATGTACTTCATACTTCATATCTTCGAGAGACGTTCTTGAGATAATGGTCTTCTCATCATAATAGAGTTTCTTCACTTGGAGACTTTTGAAGGGTACTCCAACTTTGTTGACCACGACTTCATGATTCTTTCTTCAATCTCTAATTGGGATTTTGAGATACAACGATCCGCCTCCTTTTCAGACTTGGATCTATTTATCCTCATACCTTGTTAGGGTCTTTTCGGATAGACTTCTCCATGATCTTTATGGGAGTTGATTGCTTTTCGTCGTGAGTCTTGATCCTTCATATTGACTTTAGGAATAATGCTTTTCACATCACTTTGGATCTTCAGCAATAAAATTGAATCCTCATGCCTTGTTAGGGCCTTTTCGGACTCGCCAATCTTCGCGCCCCACTTCATAAGTTATGCCTTGGCTATGAACTCTTATCATTACCGAGCAACTTTTAAACGATCTTGGGCTAGAAGCTAAGTAACTTTTCAAATCGTAAGACCTTACTTATTGCAGATAAATTATTAGCAAGTGATGGGAGAATAGGCAAATAATTACACCAAGTGAGCTCGCGCAAGAATACCGACTTATGATTGACTCTATCATTTCTCGTCCTCCACAATTTAAAATCTCAAGTAATGAGACTCGTGGATACTTAGCCTAATAAACCAATTAAGGTCTACATGGTTAAGGATACTAGCTAGAATAAACTTGGATAAGTCTATTCGGGTTAAGTCAAAATAAACGCAACGGGCCTAATATGTCAAAGACTTCTAAACTAGCTATACCACTTTATTAATATTTTTGACTTTATTGCGGAATATATACATATGAAAGCAACGATAAAAATTTAAAAATTACAACTAAATGGCCAAAGTTAATAAAAAATTTGAAAAATGTTGAAAAATAGGATTTTCCGGTTAATTGAAGGAACTTTCATGGAAAAGTCCACTTAAAACTTCGATAGAAGTCCCCCATACACTTAAGATAAACATTGTCCTCAATGTTTAAGCATGTGGGAAAAGTTTCCCCTACACTTATGACATTGTGCACGTTGGTTAACTCAAGTTAAGGAAGAGACGACTAACGTGATCAATTTCAAATGTGAGTATGAAGAAAATTGAATCACGATAGTTGAGAGATAGAACCGGATTTCGGATAAACACGGGAGCACGGTTCTTCAAAGATTCCAATAGTGCACTTATCCCTGTAATCACATCACCACACAAAGGCAACACATATAGAATTCCCCCCCTACACTTAGGGGATTAAAACACACAAGGATAGATACTCGGGCTGCCTCCCGAGGAGCGCTTGTTTTTGATAACCGAGTCACGAGCCTGACTCGACCCAAAATTAGTTCATGGGGAACGTGGTGAGGGATGGAATCACCTCCTTAGAGGTGTCCTCACCAAAGTACAACTTCACTCGTTGGCCATTCACCTTAAAATTTGGTCCATCAGGTTGAGCGAGCTCGAGAGTACCATATGGAAAAATTTGGGCAATGGTGAATGGGCCGGACCAACGAGATTTGAGTTTGCCCGAAAAGATTTTCAACCGAGAGTTGAAAAGTAAGACTTTGTCTCCAACATGGAACTCTCGGTTTTTAATCTTAGAATCATGAATGAGCTTAGTCCTTTCCTTATAAATCAAAGAATTTTCATAAGCCTCATTACGGAGTTCATTCAGCTCATTGAGTTGGATTTTGCGTAGGTCACCGGCTTTGTTAATATCAAAATTAGCCCACTTCAAGGCCCAATAAGCCTTGTGCTCCAACTCAATGGGGAGGTGGCACGCTTTCCCGTACACAAGACGATAAGGCGTACAGCCGATCGGGGTCTTGTAAGCAGTACGGAAAGCCCACAAAGCATCATCCAATTTATCAGCCCATGAGGCACGATGCTCTCCCACGGTCCTTTCAAGAATTCGCTTCAGCCCTCGGTTGGATATTTCAGCCTGGCCATTAGTTTGTGGGTGGTAGGCTGTGGAAAGACGATGATTTACACCGTACTTAGCCATGACTCGAGCAAATTGGTCATTGCAGAAATGAGTCCCACGATCACTAATAATGGTGCGAGGCACACCGAATCTAGCGAAAAGAGCTTTCAAAAAGTTACAAACCACCCTTGCGTCATTAGTAGGCAAAGCTTTGGCTTCAACCCACTTTGAAACGTAGTCAACGGCTACAAGGATGTATTTGTTTCCTTTAGACGAAGGGAATGGCCCCATAAAGTCGATACCCCAAACATCAAAAATTTCACACTCTTGAATGAAATTCTGAGACATCTCGTCTTTATGTGTGATTTTGCCTTGCTTTTGGCAAACATCACATCGTTTGACCATATCGTGAGCGTCACGGTATATGGAGGGCCAATAAAATCCCGAATCAAACACTTTTTTAGCGGTGTAGTTGGGACCAAAGTGACCACCGGTGGGTCCTTTGTGGCAAGCATCAAGGATGTCCAACGCTGCCGGTCCATCAACACATCGGTGAATTATCAGATCAGCACATTGTTTGAATAGGTAAGGGTCGTCCCAAAAGTAAGTCTTGATGTCGGTAAAGAACTTCTTCTTTTGCTGGGACGTCAACCCTTCCTTGAGAATTCCACCCGCCAAGTAGTTTGCAAAGTCCGCAAACCACGGGGTTTCATTCGGCTTCGAGTTTATAGACATTAAGGTCTCCAAGGGAAAAGAATCATTGATTTCTTTGGTCGGATGATCCCCTTGGTATGGATCCTCAAGTCTGCTCAGATGGTCCGCGGCTAGGTTTTCTGCTCCTTTTTTATCGCGGATTTCGATTTTAAATTCCTGGAGCAGCAAAACCCAGCGAAGAAGTCTTGGTTTGGAATCTTGCTTTGTCAACAAGTACTTCAGCGCGGAATGATCGGTATACACAATGGTGGTAGAAAGGACAAGATAGGGGCGGAATTTTTCAAAAGCATAGACAACAGCTAAAAGCTCTTTTTCGGTTGTCGTATAATGCAATTGTGCCCCAGTCATTGTCTTGCTAGCGTAATGGATCGGTTGGAAGTGTTTGTTCACTCTTTGTCCAAGAACCGCTCCAATAGCAAAATCGCTAGCATCGCACATCAACTCAAAAGGAAGCTCCCAATTAGGGGTAACCAAGACGGGTGCCTTAGTTAGCTTATCCTTAAGCGTGTTGAAGGCTTCAAGGCACTCTTTGGAAAAGATAAAAGGAGTATCTTTTTCCAAGAGGTGGGTCATCGGGCGAGCGATGTGCGAAAAATCTTTGATGAATCGACGGTAGAAGCCCGCATGACCCAGGAAACTTCTCACACCCTTCACGGTTGAAGGTGGAGGCAACTTTGCGATAACGTCGACTTTAGCACGGTCAACTTCAAGACCGGCTTTCGAGATCTTATGTCCAAGCACGACGCCTTCTTTTACCATAAAATGGCATTTTTCCCAATTCAGAACAAGGCAAGTGTCTTCGCACCGCTTTAGCATACGTTCTAAATTGGCAAGGCAAGCAGAGAAGGAATCCCCGAAGACCGAGAAATCATCCATGAAGACTTCCATGGTTTGTTCAACCATGTCATGGAAGATAGCTAACATGCACCTTTGGAAAGTCCCGGGCGCATTACATAAGCCAAAAGGCATTCTTTTGTAAGCGAAAGTGCCATAGGGACAAGTGAATGTAGTTTTCTCTTGATCTTGGGGATCGATGGGTATTTGAAAATAACCCGAGAAACCATCGAGAAAGCAGTAATATTCATTACCGACTAATCGTTCAAGCATTTGGTCCATGAAAGGTAGAGGGAAATGATCCTTTCTCGTGGCATCATTGAGTTTGCGGTAGTCTATACAAACTCTCCACCCAGTAACGAGACGAGTGGGAATCAACTCGTTGTGTTCATTGGGAACAACGGTTATTCCGTCCTTCTTGGGCACACAATGGATTGGACTAACCCACGGTGAATCCGAAATAGGGTAAATCATACCCGCATCAAGAAGTTTGATAACCTCTGTTTTGATGACTTCATGTATTTTTGGATTCACCCTTCGTTGGCTTTGAATAGTGGGCTTGAAGTCGTCCTCCATGAGAATTTTGTGCGTGCAGAAGTGAGGATCAATTCCACGAATATCCGAGATTTTCCAAGCAATAGCCTTCTTATGATCTTTCAATACAGCGACAAGTCGGGCTTTCTCTTCATCCTTCAAATCCTTAGCAATGATGACTGGTGACTTCTTCTCTTCTTCGAGGAATACATACTCAAGATGGGGTGGCAACTCCTTAAGTTCCAAATCCGGAGGATTGTCGACGAGAGGCGTATTCGAAGTCGGAGTCTCGATAGCAATAATAGTGGGAGATGGAGGGGAAGGATTGTCTTCTTTGAGGAGGTTTGCAATGAAACTGAGGTCTTCATCCCAAGTGGCAGTAGAATCGTCATTGTTTTGCTTCACATCTTCCAAGGTGGCTTCCAAATCTTTCCAAAGGAAATCACTTTCTCCAAATAGAGATAGTGATGAGTCGATAGAGGAGACGGTCTCAACAGTGGGAAGAGAGGTAGGAATGTTTTTACAAGCATCCTTGAAGTGTTCTTCACAATCCTCATCAAGAACGTCAATACAATTAACATTCTCGTAAGAAGAAGGCTGTTTAGATAACTTTCCCATGTTGAAGACTACTTTATCGTCACCCACTCTCATGATAAGCTCACCGGCTTCAACATCAATGAGAGTGCGACCGGTCCTCAAGAATGGACGACCAACAATGAGTGGCACACGGGGGTCCATATCGTAGTCGACGACAACAAAATCAGCAGGGAAGGTGAATTTGTCGACTCCTACAATGACGTCTTCGGCTATCCCCACTGGATAAGCAACCGTACGGTTAGCTAATTCCAAAGTCATTTTGGCGGGGACTAGCTCTGGGAGAGATAATTTCTTCCAAACACTTAGAGGCATGAGATTAATACTGGCACCTAGATCGGCTAGGGCCATGCAATTCTCTACTCCCGGGAAATTGCAAGGGATAAGAAAACGACCCGGATCACCAAGCTTGGTTGGCAATTTCCTTAAGAGCACTGCGGAGCAGTTCTCATTAAGTTGGGTGTTGGCGAGATCGAGGAGCTTTTCCTTGTCGCTCAGAAGATCTTTAAACATTTTGGCATACTTGGGCATGTGAGCGAGAGCCTCAGCGAAGGAGATATTGAAATTCAGTTTCTTGAACATTTTAAGGAAATTCAAAACTTGAATATCATCCTTGCTCTTTTGCTTCTCTTTCCTCAACCTAGAAGGATAAGGTATATTGGAAGAAGAGGAAGGCTTTAGGGGAATAGGATCGTTCACAACCATGGGTGGAGGAGGGGTAGAAAGAAGAGGTGGAGAAATTGGGGAAGGAGACGGAGGTGGAATAGGAGCAGGCGACTCGTTCTCCTTAGTCACAACCACCGGTGGAGGTATAGGAAGCTCGGGTTCCTTGGTACCTTTACCACTTCGAGTAGTGATTGCTTTCATCTCCCCTCTTGGGTTAGCAACGGTGTTACTCGGAAGAGTACCCGAAGAAGAGGGTTGACTACTTTGGAAGAAACTAGCCATCATGTTCCTCAGATCATTAGTCTGGCTATCCAACGTGGTTCTCATATCGGCTCTCAAATCATTTCCTTGCTTGACCAAATCTGCCTTCAAGTTGCGCACTTCTTCTTGGAGATTTCCCACTATCACATCATTGGTCCTCATGTAGGTTGCGACCTCTTGGTGTAAAGCAGTGGTGGTTTGGTTGGAAGGAGCATTGTATGCAGGTGGTTGGTAAGAAGGTTGTTGGTAGACTTGATTGTTACGTTGAGGTGGTTGTTGCTGCTTGTGAGGTGGGATGTATGGTTGTCGTGGCTGTTGTTGTTGTGGAGGAGGGCGGTTAAGGTTTTGTTGTTGGTTTGGGTTGGTTGGAGGAAAGCCAGGTGGTGAAAGATAGTTGTTGCTGCGGTAGCTAAGCAAGTTACGGTCACCTTGAGGTCTAGCTTGATAAGCAGGTTGTTGGTAGGTGCCATATGCCGTATTCACATTCTCAGCAGGGTAATCTTGGGTGGCGGTACAAGTTGTGTAAGAGTGGGGACCACCGCATATCTCACAAGGTTGGCTGACAGCGTTCACTTGTGCATTTTTGGCGTTGTTGCTGTTGTTGTTGCTGACGGTGTGGGTGACAAGCGATTCAAGAAGCGTGGTGATTTTGTCAAGTCGCTTGTCGCTGTCATTAGTGCTAGCACTAGCAACATTGGTCCTAACGCTCTTGGTTTGCACACGAGACTTGTTCTCAATGATATCCCAAGCAGCATTGGAAGTCTTAGCCAATAAATTACCCCCCGAGGCACTATTCAGTGAATCTTGGTCACTTATGCTTAAACCATTATAAAAAGTATTTATTTGATGAACTTTGGTAAAACCATGTTGTGGGCATTTTCTTAAAAGATCTTTAAAGCGATCCCAAGATTCACTGAATGACTCGTCGTACTTTTGTTCAAAGGTTATAATCTCATTCCGCAAAGCGGTAGTACGAGAGGGTGGAAAAAAGTAGTTGATAAACTTTGTTTCCAAATCCGTCCACGAGAGAATACTCTGTGGCGGTTCCTTAGCAAGCCAATGCCGGGCTTGTCCCTCTAAAGAAAAGGGAAAAAGTTGTAACCTTATCACTTCTTGTGGAACACCATTGAACTTGACCGTGTTCGTGAGTTGTAGAAATCTCTTGATGTGATCGTGTGGGTCATCAATGGTTCGTCCAAAGAATGGTTGAGCTGAGACCATCTGGATAAAGCCTGACTTTAGCTCGAAATTGTTGGCGGCAATTGGTGGAATAACAATTGGATCCATGTTGCCATCGACATGAGCTTGCAGCAATTCAATCATTGGTCGATTATCCGGAAGGTGCTCATTGTTGTTATTATTGTTCATGTTGTTGAAAGGCGGGTTGTTGTTATTATTGTTGTTCGGAGGTGGTATGTTATTGTTGTTTTGTACACCAGCCATGTCTAAGTTATCGAGAGGCTCGGGCTCTTGATAAGACGTGGATCGAGTGCGCATACACCTGCAAAAGAACGAACAAAGAAAAACAAAGCAAAAATATTTTTGGTTTTTATTGTTTTTTAATTTTTTAGGATTTTTGAAAATTTTATGAAAAAGTAACGTTCACGGGGAACGGATCCCAAAATCCAAATTCTCACAAAAAACTTTTGATCTTAACGAGAAGAGCCGGCAGCGGCGCCATTTGATACATAGGTTTTGCTAGGTTCAATTTTCTCTCGATATCCTCTCGAATTGATCTAGGTCTTAAGTGGAATGATTGTTCTTGGTTACTAAATAAAGGGGTCGGGTTTTCTAATCTAATAAAAAGTGGAAATGAAAGTTTAAGTCAAAAACAATTACTTTAATTATAATTAACTAAGACTTGGTTTAAAATTTAAAGTTCAACTTAAAACTAAAGTTAAAATGTGAATTGTGAAATATGAGTAGAGAAATAGTAAAACAACAACAGTAATACAGTAACTTTAAAATGCCCAAAAATAACTGATTCAGAACTTTAAACCTTGATTCGGAACTATCTGATTCGGAAGGTACTATTCACTCATCCGGAACTTGCTCATTCGGAACCTTCCGAATGAGGGTGCTTGGTTCAGAAATCTGAGCTTGATCCGGAACTTCTGCTTCGTTCGGAAGTCACTGGTTCGGAAGTTTTAAAACTTCCGAATGAAGGGTTTGGTTCGGAACCTAATGAATGATTCGGAAGTTTCCGAATGAAAAGGTTGATTCGGAACTCAATGATGCGGAATTAACTGATCCGGAACTTAATGCCTGATTCGGAAGTTTCCGAATGAAAACTTCATTCGGAACTTTTTTGTTGGTTCGGAAGATTTGGAACCCAGATACAGTAGCAGTTTTAGCGAAGAACACGGGACAAGGATTTTGATCAGAATCAAACCAAATACTTAAAAAGTTTTTACCGAATTAAACATAACTCATTTAAATACCATAAACAACAAATCCCACTAATAAAAACACAAATTCAAACAACTTTTGAAGATCAAATCAAGAAAATGAAAACTTAAAAACTTGAAGATAAAGATGATGATGAACAAGATGAAATGAAAGATTAAACAAGAACTTTGTATTGAATGATTAATGTTTTGACAAGATGAAACAAAGATTAAAATTACAAGATTGTAAAGACAAAGATAAAAATCACCAATCACCCTAGTGGTGATGGTGTTCTACGAACCAGGAAGAAAGAGTGGGGAAAAAGAAAGAAAAAACTAGTCTAAAATGTGTGAGGGGAAGGCTATTTATAGCCTTGTCCTTTGGTTGGTGAGTGGGCTTTCTCCCGTTCTTCTTGTCTTTTCGTCTTTTCAGAAAAGTTTCCGTTTTCGATTCTGATTCGGGATTTGTCGTCGATTAAATTCAACTCGTCTTTTAATTTCTTCGTTTAATAGACTTGAGTTTCTTCGACTTATATAAATCTTCCATCTTTGGTCCTTTTCTTCGATAAATCTTCGAATAGGCCCAGCGACTTCAAATCTTTTGCATCTCTTGGACAATAGAGTTTATCTTGAGTCTTTTTCTTCAGTAAAACCCGTGCAATCCCATGTTTTCTTCAATATTCATCCGGTTGGCTCTGAAAACACAATAAACACAAAAACCACGCATAATTCCAAACAAATGATATTAAATACGTGTTTTGGTCTCGTTTTAGCCCGAATTAAGTGGTAAAAGGATGGGTGTTTACACACCTATCAGATGCTCCTTTCATCTTCTCTCAAGAATGTCTCGACTCTTTCGAACTTCTTAAAGGTAAATTAACTAAGACACCGGTCTTAGTCTCTCCAAATTGGGAGTTACCTTTCGAGCTCATGTGCGATGCTAGTGATTTCGAGGTAGGAGCGGTTTTAGGTCAACGAATTAACAAACATTTCCAACCCATTCATTATGCTAGTAAGACAATGACGGGGGCTCAATTGCACTATACCATTACCGAAAAAGAGCTTTTAGCTGTAGTGTATGCTTTTGAGAAATTCCGCCCCTATCTTGTGCTTTCCACCACCATTGTTTACACCGACCATTCCGCCTTGAAATACTTGTTGACCAAGCAAGATGCTAAACCGAGACTCCTTCGTTGGGTTTTGCTCCTACAAGAATTTAAAATCGAAATTCGTGATAAAAAGGAGCGGAATACCTAGCCGCGGATCACCTTAGTAGACTTGAGGATCCTTATCAAGGGGAATATCCAAATCAAGAGATAATTGAATCCTTTCCCCTTGAGACCTTAATGTATATTAATTCCAATCTTGATGATACCCCATGGTTTGCCGACATTGCAAACTATTTGGCGGGTGGTGTTCTTATCGAAGGGTTAACGTCCCAACAAAAGAAAAAATTCTTCAAGGACGTTAAAACGTACTATTGGGACGACCCTTATCTTTTCAAGAAATGTGCGGATTTAATCATTCGTCGATGTGTTGATGGGCCGGCGGCTTTACAAATCCTTGAAGCTTGCCATAAAGGACATACCGGTGGTCACTTTGGTCCTAATTACACCGCTAAAAAAGTTTTCGACTCCGGATTCTATTGGCCCTCCATTTATCATGATGCACATGAAATGGTTAAACATTGTGATGCTTGCCAAAGGCAAGGCAAGATCACACATAAAGATGAGATGCCTCAAAATTCATCCAAGAATGTGAAATCTTTGACGTATGGGGCATCGACTTTATGGGGCCGTTTCCATCATCGAAGGGAAACAAGTACATCCTCGTAGCCGTTGACTACGTATCAAAATGGGTTGAAGCAAAGGCTTTACCTACTAACAATGCGAGGGGTGGTTGTTAACTTCTTGAAACAATTGTTTGCTCGATTCGGTGTGCCTCGTGCTATTATTAGTGATCGCGGGACTCATTTTTGCAATGATCAATTTGCACGAGTCATGGCTAAGTATGGTGTCAATCACCGACTTTCCACCGTGTATCATCCTCAAACTAATGGACAAGCCGAGGTTTCTAACCGTGGTCTTAAGAGAATCTTAGAGCGAACCGTGGGAGAGCATCGTGTCTCATGGGCCGATAAATTAGTTGATGCTTTGTGGGCTTTCTGTACCGCTTATAAGACACCTATAGGTTGTACCCCTTATCGCATTGTGTACGGAAAGGCGTGCCACCTCCCCATTGAGTTTGAGCATAAGGCTTATTGGGCCTTGAAATGGGCTAATTTTGATATAAACAAAGCCGGTGATCATAGGAAAATCCAACTCAATGAACTCAATGAACTTAGGAATGAGGCTTATGAAAATTCATTAATCTACAAAGAGAAGACTAAGCTCATTCATGATTCCAAGATTAAAAACCGAGAGTTCCATGTTGGTGATCAAGTTTTACTATTTAACTCTCGGTTGAAAATCTTTTCGGGTAAACTTAAGAGCCGTTAGTCCGGTCCATTCACCGTGGCCCAAGTCTTCCCTTATGGCACCATTGAGTTATCCCAACCAAATGGGCCCAACTTTAAGGTGAATGGCCAACGGGTTAAGTTGTACTATGGAGAGGACATCTCTCATGAGATGATTCCATCCCTCTCCACATTTCCCTTGAATTAATTCGGGAAATCGAGTCGAGCTAGAGACTCGTGATAAATAAATCAAGCATCGTATAACTAGGTTAGATTTTTACCTTTCCCATCCTTTCCACCTTTTTTTCACCTTCATCCATTGTCCACCAATAAGTGTAGGGGGGAGCCAAATAGGTTGTTTGTGATTGTGTGCAGGGACATGTGCTTTGATGATCCACTTTTGGTTCTTTTGACGCGACCCGTGATCCCGTGTTCCCGTGTACCCGGTTCTATCAAAACTATTGTGATTCATACTTGCATATAAATAAAACGAATAAATGTAATCACTTTAGTTGTCCCTTCCTTAGCTCGATTTTAAACAACGTACTCAATGTCCTAAGTGTAGGGGAGTTTATTCTCCCACATGCTTAAATATTGAGGACAATGTTTATATTAAGTGTAGGGGGACTTCTATCGAATTTTAGTGCACTTTTCCATGAATTTGACCCTATTTAACCGGAAAATTTAAATTTTTTTCAACGCTTTTCAAATTTTTGATCTATTTTGGCCTAGTAGTATTTTTATTTATTTTCTTTCCTTTTATCGCATCGTAATAATTTCCATTTCAAGAATAAAGTCAAAAATGAAATAAATAAATAAAATGGTTCTAACAAGTTTAGTTGTCTTTGATATATTAGGCCCGTCGTGAATATTTTGACTCAACCCGAGTTTACTTATCTAAGTTTACTCTAGCTAGTATCCTTAACCATATGGACCTTAATTGGTTTATTAGGCTAAGCATCCACGAGTCTCATTCCTTGAGATTTTAAATTGTGGAGAACGAGAGATGATAGAGTTAATTATAAGTTCGGTATTCTTTCATTAACTTATGTGAGTTAGTTATGAGCTTTTTCTCCCATCACTTGTTAATAAATATATTTGCAATAAATAAGGTTGTACGATTTAAAAGGTTACTTAGCTTCTAGCACAAGATCGTTTAAAAGTTGCTCGGTATTAATTAGAGTTCATAGCCAAGGCATAACTTATTGAAGCGGGACGCGAAGATTGGCTTATCCAAAAAGGCCCTAACAAGGCATGAGGATACCCGGGTCCAAAAAGGCCCTAACAAGGCATGAGGATTCACTTTTTGCTAAAGATCCTAAGATGATGTGAAGATCATTAATCCAAATCAATATGAAGGATCAAGACACACGACGAGAAGCAATTACTCCCCTAAAGATCATGGAGAAGTCTATCCAAAAAGACCCTAACAAGGTATGAGGATAAATAGATCCAAGTCCGAAAAGGAGGCGGATCGTTGTATATCAAAATCCTAAATAAAGAAGAGGATAAATGAAGAAGTCGTGGTCAACGTTTGAAGCATCTTTCACTCCTTATGAAGATGTATACCATAATGAAGAGAAGACCATAATTTCAAGATCGTCTCTCAAGATTTGAAGTTTGAAGTACAAGTCAAATATCGGTCCGAGAAAGGTCTCAAATCGTGAAACGAGTTATGCCAAGATATGAACTTTTTGAGGTTTCGAGAAGCAGTTTTAAAAGATTTTGTCCTTTAGCTAACTATTGATTAAATCGTCCCACTTTATTTTCGGCCTTAATAAATTATCGAAATAAGTAAAAAATGCATCCTCGTGATCATTCAAGACAAAAATAAAATACAAGAGATACACCGTAGGAATAAGGGGGTCTAAGTGATTAACTAAACCACATGAGTAAGTGTTAGTTGTGCTAACTTGTAATAACAATGATCTCGTTTTTATGCTTGGTATGGGGAACGTGAAACTTGAGGGTGATTTATATTCATGACACCAAAGCCCTAATTCAAGTCTTAGATTTCTTTACAAGTTTCTTCCATCGAATATTTTCCAAGTTAATAAATGATTTTAACTTTTGTCTCTTTCTTAAGTTTTATCTTTTCGTCATAGTAGTAGTAATAATAGTAATAAAGGCCGAGATGGATTGATTATAAGAAAAATGTAACTTAATGCTTTATAACTATGCATTGCATGGGGTCATTGCAATGGTCAAGTGTAGGGGATTTAATAAGTGTGTAAACACTTATCCTTTTGCCACTAAAATCAAGGAAAAACAAGACCTAATCATGTGTTTAATGTCGTAAATGTCGGAATTACGCGTGGTTTTGTGTTTTGTATGTTAAATAGGTACAAATCATCAAAAGAAGAGAAAACACGGGATTTCACGGTCAAATGTCGAAGAAAAAGTCAAGAAATAGTCGAAGACAAGATCAAAAGACCAAAAATGTGCCAAGATCACGAAAATCGGCTAAGTCAACTTAAATTTGAAGAAAATGATCGAGAAAGCCGAAATCGAGCTCAACTTTAGCGGATTAAATCTTTTTGAAGTTATTGGGCCAAGTGGGTCCCACATCCGGTTAATGGGCTTTAAAGCCCATTTATGGGATAAATACGGATACAATTTGAAAATTAAGCCCAAAGTGAAAGCCCAATATTTGGAAATTATTTGGGACGGCTGGAAAGTATCCAAGGCCCATTTGCTTAAACGAAATGAAAAGAGAATTGGGCTTAAGCCCATGAGATGAAAGTAAGAAACGAAATTTCATTGTTTTTTTGCTTGACCAAGTCAACACAAACCCCTCACCAGTCACCCTTATTTAATCTCCCCCACACGTAACCCTCTTTTACCTTCCCACGTGTCAAACCTTTTACCCATCCACTCACCCACAACCCAAATAAATAAACAAATTTATTACCCTCACCCCTCAATTTCACTCGTTACAAACGAGGTTCTCTCACCCACCTTTCTTCTCCAAAAAAACACAACCATCTCCTTCCAAACCCTAATTTTCGGATCAGTAAAAAATCATGAGTAAAAATTAGGGCTTTTAATCCAAACGTGTGATTTACACGTGTTTGGATTAATTCCCCATAAAAATCGCACCAAACACTTATCAGTGGTCCTCATCCTTGATCCTACATGGCCATATCCTTGGATGTGATTGCATCATCCACCTCACCAAAACCCTTTTCACCAATCAAATCATGCCACTTCACCAAGGAAGAAACACAACTAGCACATCAAAGTGACAGCATGGCAATCCGTGGCTACAAGGGCAGTTTTCAAACGTAGGATTAAGAAGTTTGAAGAAAGAGAAGAAGAATGATGGGATCAACGATTGAGATTGATTGCTTACAAACGAAGCCAAGATTAGGGTTTCTGGGGGTTCTCCTATAAAAACCCCCCTCTATCATGTAATTTAGGTGCCTTTTTTTTTTAATTTCAGTAAAATAGATTTAGGGTTTTAATCTTGTAATTTTCAATTTCAAGTTATGTAATCTTTTTTATTTATTAATGAAAAATTAAATTTCGTTTTAATTCTCGTCTCAATTTAATTTCAGTTACTGTTTTATTCTCAATTTGAATCTGTTCTTTTTTATATTATTACTGTTCTACCATATTATTATTATAAAAAAAAAGAAAAAAAAAATATAAAGAAAAGTGATATCCATATTTCCCCCACTGGGAAATATAAAAAAGTTTCTATTCTTGTTACTGTTCGGTTATGAAAGTTGGTTACGATTCGGTTTACTATTGTTTGGTTCGAAAGCCTTGTGATGATGTCTCGGGTAAGATATACGGTGGTGATTAGGTGTTCGATTTGTCATTAAGTTCGCTCAGCGCGACACTTCGTCTCAAAGGTTTCGACATCGGGTTTGATCTTCTTTTAAATTTTATGTTAAGTTTTTTTAATTTATTGATAATCTGCTATAGTTTGAATTTATTTGGTATTCGGTTTTAGGATTTGGTATTTTCTGTTGAGTTTGGTTCGTATGCAATGTCTGTTTATGCCTGTTTGATTTTCAGTTTTAATTGTATCTGCATATCTGTTTAGTTAGTAGTGTCTGTTTCAGCTTAATTTGATAATTGCTTATTGTTCAGTTCATAGGGCTTCTGGAATTGCTTATTAATATCTAAGTTTGTGTTTTGAGTGGTTTTTATTGTGCTATTAGTATCTTATTAAATTTTCAGCTTATTTTGTTATCCAGCTTATTAGATTCAGCTTAATTTTTGTTGTTTAGAATTTGCTTATTTTGGCTGTATAGCTTATTTTTGGTTCCTGCTTATCTGTGCTCAGCTTATTGTTAGGATTTTGTGCTTATTTTATTTGCTGATTTTATTTCTTAAAAAAACTGAACCAATTGTTCAGTTTTGACTTTCTGTCCAAATAACAAGTTCCAAAAAAGTAACAAAATATTAACAAATTGTGTCTATCCTGGGACTCGAACCCAGGACCTCTCGCTCACTAGTCCAACAACCCAGCCATCTACTCTAGTGCTATTCTTGTGTTCGTTTATGTAGAGTTTAATTAATATAGGGTCTTTAAAATTTAGCAGTTTTTAATTGAGGTAGTTTAAATTAATTTTAGGCCTAATTAAATTTAGATAAAAGTTTTATTTATTTTTTTAAAAAAAAATAATATAAAAAGGTTAAAAATTATTTTTATTTACTTTTATAAATTAATATTAGTTTTATATTTCTTTTATAATTTTAAATAGTTTTTTTTATATAGAATTAAAAGTAGTTTTCAATTCCCATTTAAATTTTAGATTTAAAACAAGTTTTCAATTTATTAAGTTTTGTTTAAAAATAGGTTTTAATTAAAAGTTTTTAAGTTTTATTAATTAGTTATATTAGATTTTTAAAAAAATTAGTTTAAAAAGATTTTATTATTTAAATAGTTTAGTTTAAAATATTAAATAGATTTCTTTTAATTAGTTGATTTTAATTAGTTTAAAAAAATTCCAAAAAGAGATTTTATCAAAAACAAAGTTAAGTTGAAACGTTAAATCGGAAATCAAATTCGAGTCGAATCGAGGAAAAACAAACATTCATTGCATTAAAAAGGACTAAAAACCTTAGTTTCAGTGCTTAATGAGAACAATGAGCTTATTCCTACTAGACTTGTTACGGGTTGGAGAGTTTCTATTGATTATAGGAAGCTCAATGATGCTACTAGGAAAGATCATTTTCATTTCCTTTTATGGACCAAATGCTTGAACACTTAGCGGGAAATGAGTACTATTGCTTTCTAGATGGATTCTCGGGTTATTTCCGAATACCCATAGACCCTAAAGATCAAGAAAAGACCACATTCACTTGTCCCTATGGTACATTTGCTTACAAGATAATGCCTTTTGTCTTGTGCAATGCACCAGGGACATTTCAAAGGTGTATGATGGCAATCTTTCATGATATGATTGAGCACACTGTGGAAGTTTTCATGGATGATTTCTCGGTTTTTGGAGATTCATTCACTTCTTGTCTCTCCCATTTAGAACGTATGCTTAAGAGGTGTGAAGAAACACGTCTTGTTCTTAATTGGGAGAAGTGCCATTTCATGGTCAAAGAGGGGATAGTCTTGGGACATAAGATATCCAATAAGGATTTAGAAGTGGATCGTGCTAAAATTGATGTTATTTCTAAGCTTCCCCCACCTACCACGGTGAAAGGAGTTAGAAATTTTTTGGGTCATGCGGGATTCTATAGACGTTTCATATAAGATTTCTCTAAGATTGCAAGACCGATGACCCACCTCTTGGAAAAAGAGGCTCCTTTCATTTTTACCCAAGAGTGTTTAGACTCTTTTGAGATACTTAAGGAAAAGTTGACTAAGGCTCCCGTTTTGGTTTCTCCAAATTGGGATTTGCCCTTTGAGCTCATGTGTGACGCTAGTGATTATGCCGTTTGGGGCCATGTTAGGACCAAGAGTAAATAAGAATTTTCAACCTATACACTATGCTAGTAAAACCATGACGGGTGCTCAACTTCACTATACCACCACGGAAAAAGAGTTGCTTGCTATAGTCTATGCCTTTGAGAAATTAAGACCCTATCTTGTGCTCTCCAAGACCATAGTGTATACGGATCATTCTGCTCTCAAGTACCTCATGACAAAGCAAGATGCTAAGCCTCGGCTTTTGAGATGGGTTTTATTGCTACAAGAGTTTAAAATAGAGATTCGTGATAAGAAAGGAGCCGAGAATTTAGCGGCGGATCACTTGAGTAGATTTGAGCATCCTTTTCAAGGAGACTTACCTCATAAGGAAATTAATGAATCTTTTCCATTAGAGGAGCTCATGTCTATCTCTTCTCAAGAGTATGCCACTCCTTGGTTTGCGAATATTGCAAACTATCTTGTGAGGGATGTGCTAATAGAGGGTCTCACTTCACAACAAAAGAAGAAATTTCTTAAGGAAGTGAAATACTACTTTTGGGATGACGCTTACCTCTTTAGGAAATGTGCGGACCAAATTATTAGACTGTGTGTAGATGGGCCCGAGGCATTTAAGATCTTAGAAGCTTGTCATAAGGGACCTACGGGTGGACATTTTGGGCCCAACTACACCACCAAGAAAGTCTTTGATTCGGGTTACTATTGGCCTTCAATTTACAAAGATGCTCAAGAGATGGTGAAATTTTGTGATGTATGTCAAAGACAAGGAAAAATTACTCAACGAGATGAGATGCCACAAAACTTCATACAAGAATGAGAGATTTTTTATGTGTGGGGAATAGATTTCATGGGACCTTTTCCATCATCTAAGGAAAACAAGTACATACTCGTGGCCGTGGACTATGTGTCAAAGTGGGTTGAGGCCAAAGCCTTGCCTACTAATGATGCTCGAGTTGTAGTGAAATTTTTGAAGCAATTATTTGCTGGATTTGGTGTACCTCGGGCCACCATAAGTGATGGTGGTACTCATTTTTGTAATGATCAATTTACAAGAGTTATGAAGAAGTATGGTTTTAACCATAGAATTTATACCGCATATCACCCTCAAACCAATGGTCAAACCGAGGTCACAAATCGTGTTTTAAAGAGAATATTGGAAAGAATGGTGGGAGAGCATCGAGCTTCTTGGTCAGATAAGCTTGATGATGCTTTGTGGGCTTTTAGGACGGCTTTTAAGACATGAATTGGTTGTACTCCATATAGGTTTGTCTATAGAAAAGCATGCCACCTCCTATTCGAGTTAGAGCATAAGGCTTCATGGGCTCTCAGTTGGAAAACTTTGATTTAAACCAAGCCGATTCACATAGAAAGGACAAAATCAATGAAATGGATGAATTAAGAGCCAATGCTTATGAGAACTCATTGCTTTACAAGGAAAAGACTAAGCAATTGCATGATGCTAAGATTAAGAACCGTGAATTAAAAGTTGGAGAGCCGATTCTCCTCTTTAACTCAAGGTTGAAACTCTTTACGGGCAAGCTTAAGTCAAGATGGTCCGGTCCATTCACTATTGCTCAAGTCTTTCCATATGGAACTATTGAGTTGTCACAACCCAATGGACCAAATTTCAAAGTGAACGGTCACCGTGTTAAGCACTATTTTGGGGAGGACATTTATGTGGAAATGGTCCAAGAGATCCCTATTTTCTCCATGAATTAGTTCATTGTGGGAAGAGTCGAGCTAGAGACTCCATAAATCAAGCTTGAATAACTAGGCTTAGAGTTTTTAGACTTAGAGTGTGGTAGGATAGAAATAAGAGTATAGAGTTGAGGAGAAGTGTAGGGGGAGACCTTCCTTTTGTATTCATGTTGTTTGTAGGGTTGCTCTCTCATCACGTGCATTGGAGCTTATGGAGGAGGCCCTTGTATCTGGTTCACTGTGTTACTATTGTGATTTTTCATAACCACATTATGCTTAAAAATGAATTCACTATAGTTGATCTTTCCTTAGCTTGGGTTAAGCAAAGTTGTCAATTTCTTAAGTGTAGGGGAGTTTATACTCCCATGCTCTTACACATTGAGGACAATGTTTATCTTAAGTGTAGGGAGGTCTTCTATCGAAGTGACCTTACCTAGACTTTGTCATTGACCTTCATGATAACTTGGAAACTAATTTTTCAAACATTTTTCAAAATTTTTGATCTACTTTGGCCACCAAAAATATGCATTAATAATTTTTGCATTAATCATTTTTCATTTGCATAACACATTTGCATTGTATATATTTCTTCTTTTGTTCTTTAAGAAAAGTTGAAAAAGAAAAAAATATAATAAGGACATGGTTTAACAAATTTAGATCTCTTTGACATATTAGGCCCGCCAAAGATATTTTGACTCAACCCGAGTTTGCTTATCTAAGCACTCTCTAGCTAGTATCCTTAACCATGTAGTCCTTCATTGGTCTATTAGGCTAAGCATCCACGAGTCTCATTATTTGAGATTTTAAATTTCTGGAGAATGGGAGATGATAGAGTTGAAGCAAGTTTAAAAGAGCTAGATAAACTTCATGACAATTACTTGTGGCTAAACCCTTCTCTTTCTTTGCCTCTATTTTCTTCGCATGTATATATGTTAATAAATAATAAAGAACGGTTTTAATCGGTTTGTAGTCTCTTATACATTTTGACTAATCATTCATGGTTGGTATAAGTACGTCTTAAGATTCTAAGTTAGAACGTTTTATGTGTACTAGACTTATGTCATCCTTAATACTTAGCGGGTGTTTTTCCTTTTATTCTTTTCAAATTTATTTGTGAGGAATAAAGAAAAAATAAGAGCGGCTTATGAAAAAAAAAGAGTGGCTGGAAAAAAAATGAGTGGCTAGAAAAAAAAAGAAAAAGAAAAGAAAGAAAAAAAAAATAATTATACAAGACTCCCAAGAGGGGCAGTGAAGTGTTTATTATAGTAGCTATTGAATTCCAATATTACTCTCACAAGGGTTGCGGGGATTTAATAGTTTCTCCAATCTAATATTTCCTTGACGGGTTGCGGGATTGAAGATCCAAAGTCTCAAAAAGGCGGAGGATATAAATTATTGCGTGAGTTTTATTTTTCTTTCCTTAGCGAGTGTGTAGATACTTATTAATGCATGACATAAGGATCTTACACATAAGGCGAATGACTTATTATTCTTGAGTCAGACTTATATTAATTGTGGGCGGTTTTTCAAGTAGTGGATGAGAGGATTACTTAGGATTAAAACCGTGCTTCCTTATTTTGAGATTTTTACATTTCTTATATTTCACGCTTTAAATAATGACAAATTTGCCTCCAAGCAATTTGCTCAAATAATAACCGGTTCCACATTTAATTGTTATGAATAAGTTGATGCACTTTTTACTTGTGAATGCAATGATCCTATTTTTAAGCTTAGTATGGGAAAAGTGAAACTTGAGGGTGATAAATGTTCATGGTACCAAAAGCCCTAATTTACGTCATTGATTTCTTTATGAGTTATTTCCATCAAAACCATTTCAAGAAAATAATAAAAAAAAATGTATAAATAGAATTGCTTTCCTTTGCATTGCATTGTATAAAATCAAAATCATGCATCATATAGTATAGAGTAGTGTAAATGCATTGCATATTGGCCAAGGTGGATTAATTATGAGAAAAATGTAAATTGGTGCTTTAAAATATGGCATTGCATGAAGTCATGGCAATGATCAAGTGTAGGGGATTTGATATGAGCAAAATCTCATATCAATAAGTCAACAAATCACCCTAAAACACATAGCAAATACCTAACTTTTATGCCATAAAGCAGTATTATGTGGTATGTTTTGTGTTTATGCTTGTTTAGATAACAAGGATACAAATTTGAAGCAAACAAGTGAAATCAAGCTCATTTATGATGAAAAGACAAGAGAAGGATAAAAAATGACAAGCCATGAGAAGATGAAGGACCTATCTTGACAACATTCAAAAGTTGAGGGACTAAAGTGAAATTTTGATAAAGTCAAGATTAAAGTCAAACCTCGTCAACTCTCAAGTCAACCAAGTCAAAGGGCTCAAATGTTCAAGAATCCAAGTCAAAGGATTAATTTTGCCAAAGAAATGAAGTCCTAAGCCTAAAACATGAATCTGCCAAAGTTTGAGGACTGAAATTGACAAGTTTCATATTACTTTTGGTCTTGATCCGGATTCACATGCGACAACCAATGAGAAGAGAGGAAAAGAGTGACACGGATTGCCACACACTCCTACTCAACCGCCAACATTTAATAAGAGTATCTAAACAGTAACTCCCACTAGCCTTATTTACACCACTCACAGCTCGCCATGCAATAATCTAATAATCCATTTTGGATAATGATCCGTGTGAGAGATAGAAAACCAATAATATTCTACCACGTGTTAAATTCAAGTTCAAACGCGCCCAGGAGTGGAAATTCGCTACACTTCATATCAAGCAAAGTTGTTAACATGAAAAGTGCTTCATTTTGAAAGACGAATCCATTCATCACAACTAATTAAGCTGAAATCAAGTCAAACAAAAACCCCCAAATATGTTCTTGAGATGGATTTCACAATTGAGAAAATTTGTGCACATGGAGCTCAGGGATTAGACATAACACGTCATCCACCCCAACTAACTCTCACTTCAGCTCTATAAATAGGACATGTATAGCTCATTTGCATTTGTAGACAGTAGGTGTGATAAACACACACTTTATTTTTTTCTTTCTCAATTCCAGTACTTCACTTTCAGTTAGAACTACTCTTGGGTGCTTGACACACACCTAAGAGTTAGTTAGTTAGTTAACAACTTCTTGTAACCACTTTTCCCTCCGATAAATACAATTCAACTTTCAGTTTCCATCAATCTCATTCTACTACATTCATTACTGCAATCTTAGTGATATTGTGTTATTTCTGTTGATCTTCCATGATCAATGGAAGCTTGTTGATGATTTGGAGCATTGTAGCTATTCATAATTCCAATTGCAGTTCATTTTCATCCATTTGCAGAACTTGTAGCAGGGTGATTGATTTTAGCTGATCATGATGATGATGATGGTTAATGTTAATGCAATAATGCCTAAAAACGTTACTTGCATTTTTCGGTCTCGCTTAGTTTTGATTACGACAATATGAAAAAACAAGCATTTATGAAAACAACGAAAAACGAATTCTTGAGTTCAAGTATTTTTCATTTTACCCATTTTCACTTAAGGTATGAATAAACAAGTACTAACCTTAATCAAGTGATCAAGTGATTTAATCTTTTCTTAAAACTCACATTTTATTAAGTGTGACAAGTTTTTTATTAAACTTTCTTTTTAAGAAAATGTTCTATTAAATTAAATATTTGAAAATTTGAAAATGGCATATTCTTTTTTTATTTGGAATATTCTTTCAAGATATTTTATAATCAGATAAGACCCCTACAACTAAAGGACAAAAAGGTAGTGGAGTCTACTCTGGCGGTTCCCTAGTGCCTAGGCGGTTCCTTATCGATAAGGTACCGCCGGCTGAGATAAGGAACCGCGGGCAGATATAGCCGTTGGCCCTTTGTCCTATAAATAGTGGACCTTTCTCAGATTTTTTCTTCACCTCTTTTGCACATAAATTTCCAGATTCAAAAATACTTCTTAAATCACTCAAATCCTTGATCATTTGATTGATTACTACTTGTTTAGAAGTGAATCTATCCCATCCATTCCTTCCTCTTCAAGTACAAAGAAAATAACACTATCCTTGTGGAGTGTTGAGTCCACCACCAAAGATCCTTTGAAGATCAAATTTTATACTTTTTTTGTTGTGTTATAGTTGTGAAGATCCAAGTAGTTGTGTCTATTTGGAAGTTGTGTATGATACTAAGTATAGTTGTGTAGATTGGTCCTAGCTACGATTAGGGCTCGACTTTTAGCTTAGAGTCGGAAATTGGTTAAGCAACGTGTACGGTTTTCTCCACCATAAGGAGCTTGTTGTGTAGTGAACTCTCGAGTAAGGAGTACTCGAGGAGTGGAGTAGGAACGAGGAGTGAGCTTCGTTGCCGAACCACTATAAATCCTTGGTGTTTGGTTTGATCTTTCTTTACCCTTAACTCTTTACATTCTTTATTCTTTGTGCATATACATTAGTTAGTATTAGTTTAGTTACACTATCATTGTTCATATTGTGCATAAGAAGATTTCACATATTTCCTTAAGTCTACGTTTTTGAAAAAGGATTTTTTTGACAACCATCTTTTAACAAGTAAATATAAGAAACTATTCAAACCCCACCCTTCTAGTTTTCTAATTGGTATCAGAGCGAGGTTGCTCAAGAATTTTAAAGTATATTGTATTATAAAACTTGAATCGATCTATGGATTCCAACAAGCACCTAGAAGGGCAATCTATGCAAAGACTACCACTTTTTGAAACCGATAGTTTTATTTATTAGAAAAATAGATTTGAGACTTATGTAAATTCAAAAGATTTAGATCTTTGGCATGTTATTACCAATGGTGATTTTTTACCTTATCAATTTAATGAAGTTTATAAAACAAAAGAATTGGTCACTTTTGACAAAGCTAATGACGATACTAAAAAGAAACTTTCGAAAAATAATGAGGCTAAAATGGTGATTTATAATGCTTTACCTAAGAAAGAGTATGAAAGGATTTTTATGTGTGAAACCGCTAAAGATATTTGGAACACTCTTTTAGTAACCCACCAAGGTAATAGCCAAGTCAAAGAAAGCAAAATCGATCTTCTTGTCCAACAATATGAACAATTTATCATCTTAGAAGATGAAACTATTGATAGTGCTTTTGCTAGATTTAACACTATTATTACTAGCCTAAAAGCACTTGATGAAGGTTTTTCTAGGAAGAACAATGTTAGGAAGTTTCTAAGGGCATTACATCCAAAGTGGAGAGAAAAAGTCACGGAGATTGAAGAATCGAAAGATCTCTCAACTTTATCACTCGATGAACTCATAGGCAACTTGAAGGTTCATGAGATGATAATTTTGAAGGACTCGGAATTGGTGAAAACCAAGAGTGAAAGGAAGTCTCTTGCACTCAAAGCCAAGAAGGCACAAAGCGATCATGATAGTTCCTCGGATAGCGACGACGAGGAGTATGCATTGGCGGTGAGAGATTTCAAGGTTCTTCAAAAGACGAGGTCAACACGTGAGTCAACCCAACAATGACAAGAAACCATTCTCAAAGAATCGGTTTGCCAAGAACGAAAAAGGTGATAGGAATTGCTTTAGATGTGGTGATCCAAATCATTTAATTAGTGAGTGTCCAAAGCCCTCACGCGATAAAAATCACACGGCATTCGTTAGTGGTTCTTGGAGCGATAGCGGTGAAGATGTTGATGACAACCCCAAAGAAGAGAAATGTCTTATGGCTCACACTTCTAAAGAGATATGCTTGGGAATTGATTTGGAACCCGACGAGTGGATTAAGGATAGTGGTATTCTAAACACATGACGGGTAATCGAAGTTTGTTCTCGCGCTACAAAGCATATGATGGAGGTAACGTCACCTTCGCTAGTAGTCTACGCGATAATATCATTAGCAAAGGTACGGTTTCTCTTGACTCCATGACCATTGAAAATGTTGAGCACGTAGACAAATTAGGGTTTAACCTTTTAAGTATAGGTCAAATTTGTGACAATAAGTGTAAGGTCATCTTTTCGGAACATGACAGTGAAATCGTAAAAGATGGAAAGGTCATTGGAAAAGGTGTTAGAAAGCATGGGCTTTATGTCATGAAGGTCAATAAGAAGTCAAAAGACAACATATGTCTTGCGACTATAGATGATAGTTCTACTCTTTGGCATAGGAGATTAGGTCACGTTAATATGCGTTTAATTTAATCTTTAGTCTCTAAGGAGTTGGTAAGAAACCTCCCCAAGATGAAGTTTGATAGTCACTTTTTGTGATGCTTGCAAAGTTGGAAAGCAAGTTCACTCAAGTTACAAAGCCAAGAATTTGGTTTCAACCTCTCGGTGCTTAGAACTCCTACATATGGATCTCTTTGGACCTTCCGCCATATGGAGTTATGGAGGTAACCTTTATACCCTAGTTATAGTTGACGACTATTCTAGATTCACTTGGACTAGATTTTTGGCATCTAAGAATGAAGCTTTCGATCATTTCGAAATCTTTAGTCGAAGAATTCAAAATTAACTAGGATGTCCAATTGTATTTATTAGGATGGATCATGGTAGGAAATTTGATAATGAAGTGCAATTTGGTGCCTTTTGTAAAGCTCATGGTATTACCCATAACTTCTCGGCTCCTCGCACTCCACAAACAAATGGGGTAGTTGAAAGGAAGAATAGGACCATCCAAGAGATGAGTAGGACGATGTTAAACGAGCAATCTTTCCCTCAAAAGTTTTGGTGCAATGTCGTGGACACATCGACTTATATTCTCAACCGAATTCTTATTCGACCTTTCCTAGGAAAGACCCCCTATGAGATTCTTAAAGGTAAGAAACCCTCATTGGAATAGTTTAGGGTGTTTGGAAGCAAGTGCTTTATCCTCAACACCAAAGACTACCTTACCAAGTTCGACCCAAAGTCTTACGAAGGTATCTTTTTAGGTTATTCCCAAACTAGCAAAGCCTACATAGTCCTCAATAGAACCTCGGGCGTAATTGAAGAATCACTTAATGTGACTTTTGATGAAACCCCTCCTTTACCCAAGACACCACCATTGGTTGATGATGACTTGGATGAAATAGAAGTAGTTAAATCCAAAGAGGTTAGAAAAATAAGAGTTGAAGACCTTAGTGTTGAAAAGGAAGTAAACATTAAGGAGTCTAAGGATCATACTCTCAATAATATCATTGGTAACTTAAATCAAAGGACCCTAAGATCTCAAGTCCAAAACCAAAGCAACTTCTTTTGTTTCGTCTCCTTGATTGAACCAAAGAATGTTAAAGAAGCATTGACAGATGAGAATTGGGTCATTGCGATGCAAGAAGAATTGAATCAATTTGTTGCTAATGATGTTTGGGAACTTGTTCCTCCATCTAGAAGTTCTACCATTATAGGAACCAAATGGGTCTATAGGAATAAGTTAGATGAGAATGGTGTTGTGTCTCGTAACAAGGCTAGACTTGTAGCTCAAGGCTATAATCAACAAGAAGGGATTGATTATGACGAGACATATGCACCGGTAGCAAGATTAGAATCCATTAGAATCCTTTTTGCCTACGCTTGTGACTTAGACTTTAAGCTTCAACAAATGGATGTAAAGAGTGCATTTCTTAAGGGTTTGATCAATGAGGAGGTATATGTGGCTCAACCTCCTGGCTTCAATGATTTTGAGAAACCGGATCATGTTTACAAGCTTTAGAAGACACTTTATGGTCTTAAACAAGCACCCAAAGCTTGGTATGATAGACTTAAAGCGTTTCTTATTAAACATGAGTGTACCATGGGGATGGTAGACAACACGCTCTTTACAAAGAAGAAAGGTTCTCACCTCATAATCGTGCAAATATATGTTGATGACATTATATTTGGCTCAACTTGTCAAGAATTGTGTGATGACTTTGCCAAAATCATGCATGATGAGTTTGAAATGAGTATGACGGGAGAACTTAACTTCTTTTTAGGACTCCAAATTAAACAAATGGACGATGGTATTTTCTTTAGTCAATCTAAGTATGCTAAAGAAATGCTAAAGAAATTTGGATTAGAAGAATCTAGACCAATGAAAACCCCAATGGCCTCGGATACTAAACTCACCGTAGATGACGATTGTGAGTCGGTAGACAACACCAGATATAGAGGTATGATTGGTAGTTTGTTGTACCTAACGGCAAGTCGACCGGATATCATGTTTAGTGTTTTCCTTTGTGCTCGCTTCCAAGAGGCTCCCAAAACCTCTCACCTTGAAGCGGTTAAGCGTATCTTCCGATACATTAAGGAAACTATACATTTAGGATTATGGTATCCTAAAGGGACCGGAGTGGAAACCATTATCTACGCGGACTCGGATCATGCGGGAGACTATGTGGACCGGAAAAACACTAGTGGAGTTTGTACCTTCATGGGTTGTTGTTTAACTTCTTGGTTCTCCAAGAAACAAACCGCTCTTGCGATATCCACCACGGAAGCCGAGTATGTGAGTGCCGGAAAAGCATGCCAACAAGCTCTATGGATGAAGAAAGTGCTTGTTGATTATGGGATTTCTCTTGATGATGTTCCCATCATGTGCGACAATAAAGGTGCTATAGACCTTAGCAAGAATCCCGTGCAACATTCGTGAACCAAGCACATAGAAATTCGCCACCATTTCCTTAGGGATAATGTTCAAAAGGGGAACATTTCAATTAAGAAGGTACCCTCCGAGGATAACTTAGCCGACATCTTCACTAAGCCACTTAAGAGGGAACCTTTTAATTAATTGCGTCTAGGTCTAGGATTAATGGAACATATTCCTTAATTGCTTTCCTTTTATTGAGTCTCTTATTTCCTTTTGAGTCTTTTATCACTTTGAGTCATTGAGTCTCCTAAACTCTTCTTGAAAATCTTCTCTTCCCCTTTTCAAAATCCTCAAAGTCTCTTTTGAAAATGGTCAAGAAATGTTTTGACATTGTTAATTCAATCTAAAAACGTTTTTTTATTCTTGCTATTAATCTCGAGCTTACATAATTAATATGTATGATTCTCTCAAACATAGCAAGAACAAGATAGAATCATGGAGGATCATTGTGTCATGACTTAAGGTCTTGTCTTACACACCTCCCACATCGATTTTTATTTTAAAATCCATGTATTTTGGTCAAATCCCTATTTGGTGAGTTAGTATGTGTTTTCTTTGTCTATCTTTGCTTTTAAGTATATCCCTATGATCAGTTAGACTAGAAAAATAAGATTTGCTGAAAAATCTTCCTTCACCACCAAAACACAGCCTCTGTAGGCGGTTCCATATATGAATCGCGGTCCCTTATCAATAAGGAACCGCCAAAAGCAATAAGGAACCGCGTACAGTGCTTCCTTTTTCGGGTATTTCTGAAACCAAATTTGTTCCAACACTTTTGGGAATCTTTGTTTCAACCCTTTGACCACCCCAAAAATACCTTGAGCCTTCCCTATTTAACCATAAGCATTTTGCCATACTTCACATTCCAAAATGTCTTATTCTCCTAATGAAAGCCTTGATTCTCCTCCATTTTCCCCAATTGCTTTCAATCCCAACTCACCCAAGAACACTTTCATTCCCAACTCACCCAAGAACACTTTCAATCCAAATTCACCCAAGAACACTCTTAATCACATTTCTCCTACCAAGAATGTTGATTGTGGAACATCTTTTCTTCCACCACCACCCTTTAGTGTTCTTCCTCCTTCTCATGATAATGTCATGCACCATGGGACATATTGTCATTGTTGTCAATATCAGCATCTTGATATGGCACATATCTATGAGGAGTTGAGCTACATCAAGAGTCTCTTAATCAAGCCTCCTCTTCACTTTGATTATGAGATCTCCACCAAGCCACCACCACCACCTTCCGCCACTACCTTGCCTTTCATATAAGCATTGGTTTCTTATCCACAAGACACCTAATTCAAGCAAATCTTAGAATTCTAGATTAACTAGGATTAGATTTATGCTTTTGGCTTGCTTCCTTTTTCATACATCTTTGTATGATTTTATTTTATTTTATATGACTTCACTTGGATCTTAGTCTTTATGTTTTCTTCTCTTTTTATTTTTATTGTTGTGACCTATAGCTATCTCTTGTTGGTTGTCTGTTTTGTTCAACTAACCCTTCTATGTAGCTTGTCACCATATCTCGATTCCTTGGTGCCCCAAGCAAAGGGGGAGTAAGCACCAAGGTAGAGTCTTTGCAAAGTCCGTCTCTTCAACACCGACTTGTGCAACCTTTTTACTTTGACAAAGGGGAGAAATGAATAAACTCGTCTTCGAAAATCTTGTTTTTGTGTGATTGAGTTTATGTATTGTCGGAATCAAAAAAGGGGAGATTGTTAATGCAATAATGCCTAAAAACTTTACTTGCGTTTTTCGGTCTCGGTTAGTTTTGATTACGACAATATGTAAAAACAAGCATTTACGAAAAAACGAAAAACGAATTCTTGAGTTCAAGTATTTTTCATTTTACCCATTTTCACTTAAGGTATGAATAAACAAGTACTAACCTTAATCAAGTGATCAAGTGATTTAATCTTTTCTTAAAATTCACCTTTTATTAAGTGTGACAAGTTTTTTATTAAACTTTCTTTTTAAGAAAATGTTTTATTAAATTAAATATTTGAAAATTTGAAAATGGCATATACTTTTTTGATTTGGAATATTCTTTCAGGATATTTTATAATCAGATAATACCTCCACCACTAAAGGACAAAAATGGAGCGGAGTCTACTCTGGCGGTTCCCTAGTGCCTAGACGGTTCCTTATCGATAAGGTACCGCCGCTGAGATAAGGAACCACGGGCAGATATAGCCATTGGCCTTTGTCCTATAAATAGTGGACCTTTCTCAGATTTTCTCTTCACCTCTTTTGCATATAAATTTCTAGATTCAAACATACTTCTTAAATCACTCAAATCCTTGATCATTTAATTGATTACTACTTGTTTAGAAGTGAATCTATCCCATCCATCCCTTCCTCTTCAAGTGCAAAGAGAAGAACACTATCATAGTGAAGTGTTGAGTCCACCACCAAAGATCCTTTGAAGATCAAATTTTATACTTTTTTTGTTGTGCTATAGTTGTGAAGATCCAAGTAGTTGTGTCTATTTGGAAGTTGTGTATGTACTAAGTATAGTTGTGTAGATTGGTCCTAGCTATGATTAGGGCTCGACTTTTAGCTAGGATTTCCAGAAGAAGATGCCATTCATTTGATAAGAAATAAAAAGGAATATCGAAAATTCGAGTGGCTGAAGCTGAAGCAGCCACTTTCGAAGTAACAGAAAGAAAAGCAACGACCGGAGTGGGAGAGTTAGAGTCGAAAAGAGGATTCCTCACTTCTTTCTCTTATTCAAAACCGTGCATGAGACTTTCATCTCACACGGCACCTAAGTCTTAGAGTCGGAAATTGGTTAAGCAACGTGTACGGTTTTCTCCACCATAAGGAGCTTGTTGTGTAGTAAACTCTTGAGTAAGGAGTACTCGAGGAGTGGAGTAGGAACGAGGAGTGAGCTTCGTTGCCGAACCACTATAAATCCTTGGTGTTTGGTTTGATCTTTCTTTACCCTTAACTCTTTACATTCTTTATTCTTTGTGCATATACATTAGTTAGTATTAGTTTAGTTACACTATCATTGTTCATATTGTGCATAAGAAGATTTCACATATTTCTTTAAGTCTACGTTTTTGAAAAAGGATTTTTTTGAAAACCATCTTTTAACAAGTAAATATAAGAAACTATTCAACCTCCCCTTCTAGTTTCTACAATTAATATTGGTTGATTCATGTTGGTTTAGTGTTTACTAGAAGGCTCAGTGCCTCTCTACTCCTACAACGGAGGCTTCAAGCTAAAAAGTTCAAAATTCCTTATTTTTGTTCCTCTCAAATGTCATTGCATGCTCAATTCCTAGTGTAGCTTCTATTTGCTGAACTGAATGAGTGTTTAGACTTCTTGTAGCTTAATTGTATTAGTGTGATAGCTTACTTGTAGATTTACAGCCTTTCATACAATTTTACTTAGTTAAACTTTGATATTTCATCAGTAATTGCTCACTAGTGTACAATTTGTGATTCAACAAGTAAACCTTCTAGTTTTTCGTTCAAAACTGATTCATTCCATCATTTGTACAAGTTCTAATAAGTGTCCAAACCTGTTTTAGTCTTTTGATAAAAAAGTCTTTGTAAAAGTTTAATAACAGATTTTAAAGTGGTGTTTGGTTTAAGTGATTTTTGGTACATCAGTTTGCAAACCTTGTTAACAAGTGTTCATTTACACTAGGTAATCTAGTGTGAACATTTTGGTTCAGTTTTGAAGTCAAAAGAAAATTCAAAAAGGCAAATGGTAGTATAAAAGTTTGGGTCAAGGATTTTGACTAGTGCATCAGTTTAAACTTGTCAACTTTGATTCCTTGTCATTCCTTTGTTACTTGATGATTTTGCCTCAAACCTGTTTCAAATTGTTGCTTATAATCCAAACTTTCAGAGCCTAATTGGAATTTATACAGTTTCAACTTTTGAGTGAGTTCTTAGCTTATTAGTTAGCTTATAAGCAAACTCCAGTTTCTGTAATAAGGTGCATACTGATTTGTCATAACTCAAATTCTACTTCATAAATCTTCTTATTTTCTTTCACATAATCACTTGCAAACATGTCTTGAACAATTTCTGAAAGTTTCATCTTTTTGAGTTTGTTGGTCAAACTTGGTCAAATAAGCCAATTTTGGGTTATTCAAGATTCCAACTTATTCAGTGGACTATTTTGATTCTAAAAGACATTCCAAGCTTCTTGGAACTTGATTAATCAGTTTTGATTAGAAAATCGTTTTGTGGTTGACTAGTTTTCAAATGAGCTTATTGTTAGCTTATTGATATAAGCTAATTTGAGATTTACGAACTTTTAAGCAAAATCCTTTTACCAACCTAACTCATTTTCACTTTTAAGCAATTTGCAAAAGATTAAAATCAATTTGGTTGACTAATAAGCTCTATCCAGCTTATTTGAGTCTTATAGCCCGTTTTTGTGAAAAGTTCATTTTAATTGCATATAGGTCCTTGGTGTTTGTTAATTTTTGTAATCAGAGCTAAACTTCATTGTTTTTAGGTTTTGCATAAATAAGTCCCTGAATTTTCAGTTGTTACAATTTCAATTAGTAAGTTTTGGATTTTGTTAAGTTTGTTAGCAAGTTTGTTACATTTTTCATATTTGGTCCTTTTAGTTCCTGAATTTACACTTTCAGTCCCTATATTTTCATATTGTTTACATTTCAAGTATTTTTACTTTCATGCATTAAATTCTTGTACTTTGTGAATAGTAATTGGTACTTGCACTTTGTTTTACGGATACATAGCCTTAATAATTTTCACTTTTTACGTGCTTGTTTTAATTAGAAATAGAATCCAAATAACCCTTAACAACCAAGAACAATTTAGAAAAGCTCGATATTAGTACGCCTTTCAATTTGTCTAGAATCGAGAATAAACGAACTTACAAATACTTAATTTCAAGGTTGATGATAGTGTTTATAATTGGGAAGAAGAGATTCGTCCTAGTGAGAACTTGCTTTTTAGGACCGTAGAGATTACACTTCCTCCACAAGACACTATAACTATTGATCCTCCTTTCACTATGCCTTCTATGGAAGATTACACACATTTTGATGATGATGAGGAGCCCAACATGGACATAATAGTTATAAATGTTTTGATTCCTACACCTTCATTGTCTCATGATGATTTGATCACTAAGGGGGAATCTTATATGGTTGATACGAGTTCATTTTCTTATTTTCCCATGAAGGGAAATGTTTTTGATCCCGAGATTCGTATGTTTGGGAAATATTGGTTTTCATCTACTCCACTTAAGAGTGCGACTTTGATTGATATGAGCTTCTTGTATGAGCTTACTTTGTTGATGCTTCCTACTTTGGAGTTGTTCGAGTGTCGAGATGGAAACTATGTATTTGATCCTGGTGTGCTTACTATATGAGAGCTTTCTATATTGGACAAACTTGAGACACGTTGGACCGTTCCATTTATCGAGGCGGATATTGTAAATATTATAGTAAATGGAAACGTGCTAAGTTTGAGTGTATCATGTGGGATGTGCTTCAAAGTGGATATCTTTTATTCTCCATGATGGTTTCCCCAAGGACAACCTAATTCGGGGCCGAGTCCAGCTAGAGACTTAGGGTTAAAAAAACTCAAGCATTGAAAAACTAGGTTAGAAAGCATAGAGTAGATCTAAATAGGTTAGGTTTAATTAAGATGTTATAGTAGAGTTGCAGTGGAGGGGTGGCCTTTCTTTGTCTTTTGGTGTTTGTTTCAAGGGTTGCTCTCTCTCATTTCATGCTTGGAGCTTATGGAGGAGGCCCGTGTATCCGGTTCACTTTGATTAGTTTTTGCTATTGTGATATTAAACAATTGTGCTTAAAAAGAATACACTTTAGTTGTCTCTTCCTTAGCTTGAGTTAAACAACATAATCAATGTCATAAGTGTAGGGGAGTTTACTCCAATACTCTTAAACATTGAGGACAATGTTTATCTTAAGTGTAGGGGATACATCTATCGAAGTAACCTTGCCTAGACCATTGCCTTAGTTTCATGATAACTTGGAAATTATTTTTCAACATTTTTCAAATTTTTGATCTACTTTGGCCACCAAAAATATGCATTCATAATTTTTGCATTAATTATTTTTCATTTTCATAACACATTTGCATTGTATATATTTCTTCTTTTATTTTTCATCAAAAATATATATAAAGAAAAAATATAATAAAGGACATGGTTTAACAAATTTAGACTTCTTTGACATATTAAGCCCGCCATGGATATTTTGACTCAACCCGAGTTTGCTTATCTAAGCATTCTCTAGCTAGTAGCCTTAACCATATAGATCTTTATTGGTTTATTAGGCTAAGCATCCACTAGTCTCATTATTTGAGATTTTAAACTTTGGAGAACAAGAGATGATAGAGTTTGAAGTAAGTGTAAAGGGATAGATAAACCTCATATTAATTAATTGTGGCTTTTATATCCCCTTTTGTAACCTTTACTTTCTTGTCAACGCATGTATATATGTTAATAAATGATCAAGAACGGTTTTAATCGGTTTGTAGTCTCTTATGCATTTTTGACTAGTCATTCGTGGTTGGTATAAGTACGTCTTAAGATTGTAAGTTAGAACGTTTTATGTGTACTAGACTTATGTCATGCTTAATAATTAGCGGGTGTTTATCCTTTTATTCTTTTCAACTTTCTTTGTGAGGAATAAAGAAAAATCTAACACCCCACCAAATGCTATGCGAAGCGTAACTACAACATTTGGGTGCTAGGCAGTTATCATCGCACACAAGATATATCGAACGACTCCAAAGATACGTCAAATTTAAACTTAAATTAAAAATTGTTGAAAAGTTACATGTCTACGGTTTTCTAACCCCAAATGATACAACAGAGTTTTGCGTTTTCGGTCCCCATGAATCTCAACCCCAAAAGTTACAGTTTTCACAACAACATGACATCAAAGTTTAAAAATGTTTAAGTAATAATGGGCGGAAAAACAAGTAGACTCCAAGCTCCACACACAACATCCATCCAATGCACGCTCCATGCTACACTTCAGCGGTTACCTGAAACACATGCTAAATTTGGTCAACGAAAACGTTGAGTGGAATTCATAGGTTTTACAATTCATTTTGAACATATGTGAAATAAAAACCATTCACAATCATTTATAGACTTGTCGATCAAACAATCTATATTCAAGATACTCACAATTGTGTTTAAGCTCATGACACTAAACCGTTAACTCAATCACCCGCGTAATAATTATCGGCGTGATTCAGATGAAACCAGTGCCCCTACTAAGGCATCAGTTGCAATTATACCTTATCTCTTATCACAAATTATCCGTCCGCAGGGGGTATCAACGTACTATCCCTCGTCTCGGATAGGGTAGTCAACCCCATAGTACTATCACTTTGTATAAGCGGCTATTTCTAATCCACGCTAGGACTAAACAATAGTTAATAGTTCATGAAATTAGGGCCTTTTACAACTAGGTACTCAACACAATTTCAAGGCAACATTCGGGTCCAACAATCATTCATGACATATGTTCATTTTGAAAACTAGCATGCATTTCCCTCGCGAGTAAAGCAGTTTGAAATAATAATAAGCGAGGCTATAAATTCACACCTTATATAACAAGTAGTCGATAGTTCGAGAGACGGTCACTGACGACGATACGGATGCCCGGGTAAATCAACACCTATCAAACCAAATAACGCGTAATGAGTAATCTCATTTTAAAACCTTATGGTACTGTATAAAATACACACATATTAGTTACTTGTGACAATTACAACTCACGCCAAAACAAAACAACAAGTGTTACTCGTTTTATACCATTTGTCCTTATTATTAACGTTATTCATTTTTTACTCGTTTTCGCCGATACTTACCAAAAGTACGGACTGTTTTACTATACTTAAACATTTTTATAAAATTTGAGAAAATTCTCAAAAATACTTTAAGACCTGTAGAATTCACATATTTAATCCCAACAAAAGTTTTCACTTCTACGACCCGTTACTCAACACTTTTCCAAAACTACGTTTTTCGGACTGAAATTGTACTTTGACCAAGTCGGACTCATTTGACCCGTTTAAAATACTCCATTGACCCATTTGACACCTAAGTCTTATAATAGACTCAAATGTGCAGGTTTGAGACAAAAATTCAACCCTTGACCATTTACCAAACTAAACTTATAGTCCCTGGGATTTGACCTAAAACCAAGCATAATTTCGGATTATGACGGTTTTCATCTCCCGGTACACGAATTTCAAAACGTCGTAACTTTTGACTCGTTAGGAGTCGTAAGCTCTATCTTATACCAAATCGAAGCTAAGAAGATGCTCTACAACTCTATCCTATTCATAAGACTTGTTTACAAAATAATTTTTACGAAAACACCTTAAACTTTCTGCCTAAAATTACCTATACCAAAATCATACCAACGCTCGTTTTCAAACCCATTTACCAACATTAGACATCCTCCTAAGCATTCCTAATCATAACCAAACATCATTTTCAGTCCTAATCCCCTATTGATCATCATCCTCATAAAATCAAATTCATAAAAACAAGCATGCAATAAGCTATACCCATCTAAAACATCAAAAAACATAAGATTAAACACAAACCCATGCTCAAAACATCAACCATCATGATCCCCCAAACACCCCCCCTTAGCCGTGGGGTTTGGGTGATCAAAAAACCACAACCAAATTAATTTTGGTGGGTTTGTTAAGTGATTACACACCCATTTCACATGAATTAAACATGCATTTACCCAATTAACATCAAAAATGATTTTGAAAAATTCATTTGATTCTTGAAAAAAATTATGAATGCATGTTAGATTAATCTACATAGAAAGATAGGGAATGATTAAATTAGAGGTGGTCTAACCTTAGTTTTAATCAAAACCAAGTAAAAAAAATTTATGGGTGGTTTATGGTGGGTGAGGGTGGCCGTCGGCCTAAAGGAGAAAAGAGGGAGAGAGTGAAATTTTTTTTTTTAAGTATTTTGTGTTGTGTGTGTTTTGTTTTCCATTTTGTAAAAATTCTAGGGACTAAATGTGCAATTTAAGCTTTCTTTTGGCCTTAAGCAAAAACGACTCTCAAACTTTACGGGATTGACTCACTAGTCATTTTAGAAAATTTTACGGGAGTCGGGAATCATCCCAAACACTCCAAAATACTTTTAGGACACTTTAAATGTACCCGGAAAGCAATAAAACTCACCCGACTCGACTTAACACGAACCGTAAGTAAAATTCTCGAAAAATTACATTATCGATAAAACGTCAATAATTATAGAAATTTGGGCATCCATCGGGATCGTATTCGTCATCGTCCTTCTTAAATCGTCAATCGTCAAAATTATAACCTCGAACATCGGTTTCAACCAAAATACTAAAATATATAGCAATTAAAATTTATTAAAAATTTCAAAAATAAGCGTAATTTAGGGTAATGTTAGTGACCTCGGTTCTAGGGTATCACATCCACCCCTCCTTAAAGAGAGCGACGTCCCGGCGCTCGCCTCTTCTTATACTCACATTTCGTGCCGCTGGAACAGATGAGGATACCTTTCCTTGAAAAAGTCCTCACGTTCCCAAGTGTATTCCGGTCCATGCCTAGAATTCCATCGAACCTTCACAATAGGGATTCTACTATGCTTCAGCCTCTTGACCTCTCGGTCCATAATATCTACGGGTTCTTCCACAAAATGAATTTTGTCGTCCAGTTGAATCTCGTCCAAAGGAATCACCAATTCCTTATCCGCCAAACTCTTCTTCAAGTTCGATACGTGAAACGTGTCGTGAATAGCACTAAGCTCGCTCGGCAACTCTAACTTATACGCTACTGGTCCAATTCGTTTAACGATCTTAAATGGTCCAATATACCTCGGACTCAACTTTCCTTTCTTCCCAAAACGAATTACACCCTTCCACGGCGATACCTTAAGCATAACCATATCTCCGAATTCAAATTCCAACGGTTTTCTTCTGTTATCGGCATAACTCTTCTGTCGGCTTCTCGCAGCAAGTAGTCGGTTCTTGATTTGCACAATCTTCTCTGTCGTCTCTAAAACCATTTCGGGTCCAGTCAACTGACTTTCTCCCACTTCACTCCAACACACAGGTGATCTACACTTCCTTCCATATAACGCTTTGAATGGTGCAGCCTTGAGGCTCGCATGATAACTATTATTATACGAAAACTCCACTAAAGGCAAGTGGCGTTCCCAACTTCCTCCAAATTCAATCACGCATGCTCGGAGCATGTCCTCCATCGTCTGAATAGTTCGTTCACTCTGGCCGTCAGTCTCCGGGTGATAAGCCGTACTTAAATTCAATTCAGTGCCCATCGCACGTTGAAGCGATTTCCAAAATTCCGAAGTAAATCTACTATCGTGATCCAAAATGATCGATAACGGTACTCCATGTCTGCAAACGATCTCCTTCACGTACACACTGGCCAGCTTTTCCATACTGTCCGTCTTCTTCATAGGTAAGAAATGAGCAGATTTCGTCAATCTATCCACTATTACCCAAATCATATCACATCCACTAGGAGTTCTGGGTAAACCCGTCACGAAATCCATAGCGATTTTCTTCCATTTCCATTATGGGATCTCTGGTTGTACCAACAACCCAGACGGTTTCTTATGTTCGGCTTTAACCTTCGCACAAGTCAAACACTTACTAACGTAACGAGCAATATCCGCCTTCATATTCGGCCACCAATAGACTTTCTCCAGGTCATGATACATTTTATCCGATCCAGGATGTATCGAGTACTTCGACTTATGAGACTCGTTCATAACCAAATCTCGTACTCCAGGCTTTCCTTCCTCGGATGGACACAACGTTAGCCAAATCCGATTCTCGAAATATCTCAGTCCGTCTGACCTAATCACAAAAAGAGGTTTCAACATTCTTCCCAAGTTCTCAGCATCAACATTCTCTTTGATTAATCCCCTCTCTTGAGCCTCCAATATAGTTTCGGTTAAGTCAACACTCTCAGTCATCACCAATGCTCTGACTCTCAAAGGTTTCTCTCGTTCCTTCCTACTAAGTGCATCCGCTACAACATTCGCCTTGCCAGGATGGTAACGAATTTCACAGTCATAGTCACTCAGTAATTCTACCCATCGTCTCTGTCGCATGTTCAACTCCTTTTGATCTAAAATGTGCTGCAAACTCTTGTGGTCAGTGAATACAACACACTTCGTCCCATACAAATAATGTCTCCACAACTTCAACGCAAAGACTACAGCTCCTAATTCCAAATCGTGCGTCGTGTAGTTCTCCTCATTCTTCCTCAGTTGTCTCGACGCGTAAGCTATCACCTTTTCGCGCTGCATCAACACCGCTCCATAACCTTTACGAGATGCGTCACAATACACTACAAAGTCTTCGGTTCCTTCAGGTAATGACAATATCGGTTCGGAACATAACTTGTCCTTGAGCGTTTTGAAAGCGAATTCTTCCTCATCTCCCCATTCATACACTCTATTCTTTTCGGTAAGCTTTGTCAATGGCTTCGCAATCAACGAAAATCCTTCAATGAATCTCCGATAATACCCAGCTAAACCAAGGAATTGTCGAACTTCAGTCGGCGTTGTCGGTGCCGACCATTCCCTGATCGCTTCGACCTTGGCAGGATCCACGCGAACTCCTTTGATATCAATTACGTGACCAAGGAATTGCACAGACTCTAACCAAAACTCACACTTCGAGAACTTCGCATACAGCTTCTCTTTCTTCAGAAGATCCAATATCTTTCTCAGGTGCTTCTCGTGCTCCTCCTTACTCTTAGAGTAAATAAGAATATCATCAATAAAAACAATGACAAACTTATCTAGATACGGCTTGCATACGCGATTCATAAGGTCCATGAATATAGCAGGCGCGTTTGTCAACCCAAACGGCATCACTCGAAATTCGAAGTGTCCATACCGCGTACGAAAGGCAGTTACAGGAATATTCTCCTCTCTTACACGCAGTTAATGATACCCTGATCTCAAGTCGATCTTTGAGTATACACAGGAACCTTGCAGTTGATCAAACAAATCGTCAATCCTCGGCAATGGATACCGATTCTTAACCGTCAGCTTGTTGAGTTCTCTATAGTCAATACACATCCGAAATGACCCATCTTTCTTCTTTACAAACAACACTGGCGCTCCCCATGGTGATGAGCTCGGCCTAATAAATCCTTTGTCCATCAACTCCTTCAGTTGATCCGATAACTCCTTTAACTCCGATGGTGCTAACCGATAGGGTGCACGCGCAACCGGCGCAGCTCCTGGCACCAAATCGATCCGAAACTCGACCTCACAGGTGGGTGGTAAACCCGGCAGCTCGTCTGGAAAAACTTCCGGATATTCGCAGATTACAGGTACCTCTTCAATCCTCGCCTCTAAATCACCATCACTCGAAACTTGTGCCAAAAACACATCGTATCCACTTTCTACATACTTCATCATTTTTAAACAAGAAATCACTTTCAAACGAGAAGTGCATTCGTCTCCCTTCACAGTCAAGACTTTATTCCTCAACGGGATCTGAACTAATCTCTCACCACAGACGATCACAGCACTGTGCGCCATCAGCCAATCCATTCCCACGATCACATCAAACGATCCTAGCTCTATAGGCATCAAGTCGATTTTAAAAGCGTAATTTCCTAACTTCAAGGTACACCCTTTCAGTATAGAATTCATACTAACGATTTTCCCATCAGCTAATTCCACGTTATAACTAGTCGCTAACAATACCGGTTTTCTATCGATATGACGACTAAATTTAACATATACGAAACTCTTGTCGGAACCAGAATCAAACAAAATACTAGCATAACAAGCGTCTAGCAAAAACGTACCGGTAACCACGTTAGGACCCTGTGGTTTATCAGCCGTCCCTACTTGATACGCGGCAGCAGCATTGTTACCTCCTTGCTTGTTTCCTGCCTTCGGGCAATTTCCTTGCTTATGGCCTCTTTCTCCACATCCAAAGCAACCCATCACTCTTGTAGCATTCGCCCCAGTGGCTACCCCTTTTGTTTGGCAATCAGACATCCTATGGCCCGCTTTTCCACATTTGTCGCACACAGGCGGGCAACTCCCTACATGATACAAGTTGCATCGACCACAGTGGGGATTCACCTTCGCTCCCCTGGGGTTTG
This sequence comes from Glebionis coronaria, assembly GCA_025667525.1. Lineage (NCBI taxonomy): Eukaryota > Viridiplantae > Streptophyta > Magnoliopsida > Asterales > Asteraceae > Glebionis > Glebionis coronaria. Next base: position 316,226,156 of record CM046878.1, read on the forward strand.
TCACAGCTCTCATCCCTTCATTCCTTCGCTGGTTGAACTGCTGATTGCGGTTCTGACCATTGTTGTTTCGGTTTCCACCTCGGCTTTGACCCTAGGATTGATTGCTCTGCGCCGCCTCCCACTTCCTCTTATTTCCTTCAGCAATGAAGTTCTTCTTGTCTTGGAGTTTGACATCCATCAACGCGTGAGCCATCTGGACCGCTTCATCAAACGACCCAGGTTTAGACGAAGTCGTCTCACCCTTGATATGACTGGATAGACCTTTGATGTACTGTTTCATCTTCTTGTTATCATCGGCAAAGGTGTCTGGACACAAAAGGCTTAGTTCATTAAACCTCCTGGTGTAAGCAGTGATATCATTATTTCTCAAAGTCAGGTGCCTCAACTCATCTTCCAATTGACCTAACTCCTCTTCAGGATAGAACTTCTAGGTCAAAAGAGCTTTAGTAGCAGTCCATGTTCTTGCATTCGCTACTGCCAATCCAACAGTGGCTACTTGGGTGTTCCACCAACTCAATGCATCGTCAAGAAAAGTAGCAGCCACAAACTTGACCTTGTTCGCTTCTGAGCAACCACTAATCTCGAAAGTACTTTCGACCTTTTCTAACCATCTCCTGAGTTCTAGAGCTCCACCAGTTCCACAAAATTGCGTGGGACCACATTTTATGAAACTAGAGTAAGTACACTCTCTTGGGGCTTGCTGTCTCCCCGCATTTCTGCCCTGGTCTGGGTTCCTCCCTGCTCGATCTGCTTCTAGCGCATTCGCAATGGCTTCCTGAATCATCGTGTTCACACGGTCGACGGTTAGTTTTGGAGGCATGGTGCGTTATCAAATACACCTCTCTGCAAAGACAGGGAAAATTGAAAAACAATGTAAGTATACACATCAAGATTAAGATGGATTTCTCTTTCAAGACATAATATAAATACAACGACACATCACTACAGAGTTACTAATATTCATCAATTCACATCACAAAAGATCAAATTTAAGACATATCACAGATCATGAAAGGTAAACGTGGATTGTATTGATAATCAACCAAAATTGTGACAAGTATTGCCACTACAACCATTCACCATAAAACTTAAGTCCTCAAGTTTTTCGTCACAATGCCATCATACAAAAGTCTAAAATAGTTCTATTACAACGAGCAAAGATAAAATACAAGACAAGCAACTAGGCATGTGGTGATCCACACGGCCTCTTGGATGGCGGTTCATCATCATCTTCCTCGGGTTCCTCATCGCTATCTTCCTCGTCCACTTCATCCATCTTCCTCTTTCCTTTGTCGTTCGGCCTACATTCAGTCGCCTTCTTCGTCCCTGACGTAGACCCACACTCAACCGCTACATGATTTCCCACAGTGATACAAGCACCTCTGGCAGGTGGCTGGATCATGAAGTCATTAGCTTCCATTTCCAAATCGTCCACAAATCTCCAATCTGGGGGCAATGATGCTCTCACTCGATGCTCCCAACTCTGCATCCTAGACAATCTCGCTTGATCTTCCCTAACTCGATCAAGACTAGCGCTCAAGTTCGCGATCATCGATCTAAGACTGTTGATATCACTCTTGTTTGCATTTCCATCATACTCAATTCTTGAAGTTCTTGCCAATAATCTTTGGTGTGCCCTTTCATTCTCGTCGAATCTGTCGATCACCCTTGATTCGACTATGTACCGCTCGCTCATCGATTCATCCAATCTTCTCACAACACGTCGTACGTCATGATAAGCTCTTGGTCCGGGGCAGCAAAATCTTGAGATGCCCTGATGAAGAAAATTTGCGCTCGCTGCACCTTCGGATCTCCTGGGATACCTGGTACACCAACCAGATGAGAAGTACGTTGTGGGTAAATAGTTCTCCTTTGGTCAAGGTCCTGGGCTTGCACATTGTTCGCCTCGGTCTGTCCTTCAGCAGCTGTTCCAACATTTCCCCCTTCGTGACCCATGACGTAATCGTTCCCATTACCATTAGGTGGTACCTCGGCCATTCCTGTAATAACAGAGAATTTTGGAGGGTACGTAAGATAACTATACAATATTTATAAATACATGCATGCAAATGCAATGCAAAGATGGTACATATTCCCAAAATGCGATAATATGATGCTCATGCATGATTAATACAAGAATTACGTGTCGGGTATTCCACGTACAATTTAACGTTTACATATAGTAATTTCTATATTTACGTAATAAATACCCACATATATACTTCAACTCAAAAGTATACGTCAAAAGCCATGAATACAAAAATAAACCTCACCGGAGCCATGCAGGATAGTTGTGTGTACTTGGACAATTTCTTACGACACCAAAAGTTATAGTTTAGGAATTTTCAAAACGACCTAGTTCTCTATAACTCATGGCTCTGATTACCAATCTCTAACACCCCACCAAATGCTATGCGCAGCGGAACTACAACATTTGGGTGCTAGGCAGTTATCATCGCACACAAGATATATCGAACGACTCCAAAGAGACGCAAATTTAAACTTAAATTAAAAATTGTTGAAAAGTTACATGTCTACGGTTTTCCAACCCCAAATGATACAACAGAGTTTTGCGTTTTCGGTCCCCATGAATCTCAACCCCAAAAAGTTACAGTTTTCACAACAACATGACATCAAAGTTTAAAAATGTTTAAGTAATAATGGGCGGAAAAACAAGTAGACTCCAAGCTCCACACACAACATCCATCCAATGCACGCTCCATGCTACACTTCAGCAGTTACCTGAAACACATGCTAAATTTGGTCAACGAAAACGTTGAGTGGAATTCATAGGTTTTACAATTCATTTTGAACATATGTGAAATAAAAACCATTCACGATCATTTATAGACTTGTCGATCAAACAATCTATATTCAAGATACTGAAAATTGTGTTTAATCTCATGACATTAAACCGTTAACTCAATCACCCGCGTAATAATTACCGGCGTGATTCAGATGAAACCAGTGCCCCTACTAAGGCATCAGTTGCAATTATACCTTTTCTCTTATCACAAATTATCCGTCCGCAGGGGGTATCAACGTACTAGACCTCGTCTCGGATAGGGTAGTCAACCCCATAGTACTATCACTTTGTATAAGCGGCTATTTCTAATCCACGCTAGGACTAAACAATAGTTAATAGTTCATGAAATTAGGGCCTTTTGCAACTAGGTACTCAACACAATTTCAAGGCAACATTCGGGTCCAACAATCATTCATGACATATGTTCATTTTGAAAACTAGCATGCATTTCCCTCGCGGGTAAAACAGTTTGAAATAATAATAAGCGAGGCTATAAATTCACACCTTATATAACAAGTAGTCGATAGTTCGAGAGACGGTCACTGACGACGATACGGATGCCCGGGTAAATCAACACCTATCAAACCAAATAACGCGTAATGAGTAATCTCATTTTAAAACCTTATGGTACTGTATAAAATACACACATATTAGTCACTTGTGACAATTACAACTCACGCCAAAACAAAAAAACAAGTGTTACTCGTTTTATACCATTTGTCCTTATTATTAACGTTATTCATTTTTTTTACTCGTTTTCGCCGATACTTACCAAAAGTACGGACTGTTTTACTATACTTAACCATTTTTATAAAATTTGAGAAAATTCTCAAAAATACTTTAAGACCTGTAGAATTCACATATTTAATCCCAACAAAAGTTTTCACTTCTACGACCCGTTACTCAACACTTTTCCAAAACTACGTTTTTCGGACTGAAATTGTACTTTGACCAAGTCGGACTCATTTGACCCGTTTAAAATACTCCATTGACCCATTTGACACCTAAGTCTTATAATAGACTCAAATGTGCAGGTTTGAGACCAAAATTAAACCCTTGACCATTTACCAAACTAAACTTATAGTCCCCGGGATTTGACCTAAAACCAAGCATAATTTCGGATTATGACGGTTTTCATCTCCCGGTACACGAATTTCAAAACGTCGTAACTTTTGACTCGTTAGGAGTCGTAAGCTCTATCTTATACCAAATCGAAGCTAAGAAGATGCTCTACAACTCTATCCTATTCACAAGACCTGTTTACAAAATAATTTTTACGAAAACACCTTAAACTTTCTGCCTAAAATTACCTATACCAAAATCATACCAACGCTCGTTTTCAAACCCATTTACCAACACTAGACATCCTCCTAAGCATTCCTAATCATAAACAAACATCATTTTCTATTGATCATCATCCTCATAAAACCCAATTCATAAAAACAAGCATGCAATAAGCTATACCCATCTAAAACATCTAAAAACATAAGATTAAACACAAACCCATGCTTAAAACATCAACCATCATGATCCCCCAAACACCCCCCTTAGCCGTGCGGTTTGGGTGACCAAAACACCACAACCAAATTAATTTTGGTGGGTTTGTTAAGTGATTACACACCCATTTCACATGAATTAAACATGCATATACCCAATTAACATCAAAAATGATTTTGAAAAATTCATTTGATTCTTGAAAAAAAAATTATGAATGCATGTTGGATTAAATTACATAGAAAGATAGGGAATGATTAAATTAGAGGTGGTCTAACCTTAGTTTTAATCAAAACCAAGTAAAAAAATTTTATGGGTGGTTTATGGTGGGTGAGGGTGGCCGTCGGCCTAAAGGAGAAAAGAGGGAGAGAGTGAACAAATTTTTTTGAAGTATTTTGTGTTGTGTGTGTTTTGTTTTCCATTTTGTAAAAATTCTAGGGACTAAATGTGCAATTTAAGCTTTATTTTGGCCTTAAGCAAAAACGACTCTCAAACTTTACGGGATTGACTCACTAGTCATTTTAGAAAATTTTACGGGAGTCGGGAATCATCCCAAACACTCCAAAATACTTTTAGGACACTTTAAATGTACCCGGAAAGCAATAAAACTCACCCGACTCGACTTAACACGAACCGTAAGTAAAATTCTCGAAAAATTACATTATCGATAAAACGTCAATAATTATAGAAATTTGGGCATCCATCGGGATCGTATTCGTCATCGTCCTTCTTAAATCGTCAATCGTCAAAATTATAACCTCGAACATCGGTTTCAACCAAAATACTAAAATATATAGCAATTAAAATTTATTAAAAATTTCAAAAATAAGCGTAATTTAGGGTAATGTTAGTGACCTCGGTTCTAGGGTATCACAAAAAATAAGAGCGGCTTATGAAAAAAAAAATGAGTGGCTAGAAGAAAAAAAAGAAAAAAAGAAAAAAAATAAATAATTATACAAGACTCCCAAGAGGGGCAGTGAAGTGTTAATTATAGTAGCTATTGAATTCCAATATTACTCTCACAAGGGTTGCAGGGATTTAATAGTTTCTCCAATCCAATATTACCTTGACGGGTTGCGGGATTGAAGATCCAAAGTCTCAAAAAGGCGGAGGATATAAATTATTGCGTGAGTTTTATTTTTCTTTCCTTAGTGAGTATTTAGCTACTTATATATTCATGACATAAGGATCTTACACATAAGGCAAATGACTTATTACTCTTGAGTCGGACTTATATTTCACGCTTTAAATAATGACAAATTTGGTTTCAAGCAATTTGCTCAAATAATAACCGATCTTAGAGGCATAATAAGTGGAGGTATGGGAGTAACACAATTGATCTATATGAATGAGTTGACGCACTTTCACTTGTGGATAACAATGATCTTGTTTTTAAGATTGGTATGGGGAAAGTGAAACTTGAGGATGATAAGTGTTCATGGTACCAAAAACCCTAATCTAAATCATTGATTTCTTTATGAGTTATTTCCATCAAAACCATTTCAAGATAAATCCAAAAATATATAAAAAAGATTGTTTTCTTTGCATTGCATTTTAAATATTCAAAATCATACATCATGTAGCATAACATAGTTTATTAAATCATAAAATGGCCAAGGCTGATTATTATGAGAGAAGTGTACTTTAGAGCTTTAAAATACTGCATTGCATGAGGCCATGAAAATGATCAAGTGGAGGGGAGTTGATAAGTGTGAAAACACTCATCAATTATGATCCAAAAACCACATAAAACACAGTCAAATACATTATATTTAACTAAAAAATATCAGAATTACGTGGTATTTGTGTTTTATGTGTTTTTCAGGTAAACAAGATGCATTTTGGAGCAAACACACATTTTCAAGGGATTTTTATGATAAAAGACGAAGAAAAGGACGAATCATGCTTCAAGGACCTTACTTGCCAAAATTATAAAGAAGGAGGACTTAAAGTGTAACTTTCATAAGATAAAGGATGAAATGGAGATTTGCTTAAAAGCTTTTACACAAATTTGACAAAGAAATGACAAGTGAAGGATTGGAAAGAAACAAATGGGAAAGTTTATAAAAGTTTACTTAAATATTGGTCAAAGTCACACCTGGTCATACCAAAATCACACACGCGTCTCATCTTCTTCTCCTACAAAGAGAGAGAAAGAATCAGGTAAACAGACGCCCCATACTTTCTATCCACCAATACTTTTAAATGATTTTCAAGAAAAATATACAAGGATTCAGATGATAATCAAAGAAGAAAAAGTGCTCCTCTTGTCCTCCTCTACATGATGGTGTGACTTAATTAGATCAAGAGTGAAAGATGAAGAAACTCCCAAATCAAGTGGAGCAATGAAGAACAGATTAATCCTCGTATTTACACGTGGAAGAAGATGATTGGACAAGACACATCACCACCTCCTCTTCAACGCCTATAAATACCGAGAGAAGACCTCTTTTGAAGACGGTTAGATTAGGTGTAGATAACACCTAGTTAATCAGTTAGATAGAATTAGTTAGTTAGTTTAAACTTTTGTAACAAATTTAGTTTTTGATCTCTTTCCATCTTAATCTTTTGTAACCGAATTTTCTTGCAACCATTAATGGAAGTTTAAGCTTTTCTACATTCACTTTTCTAATATTTTGTCTACTGTTCATTTTAAATAGATAAAGATCTTGTTAGACTGTATTAATTAGTTATATAAACTGTATTTCTTTCTCACATCACTGTTACTGTTCACGAGGTCTTTAAAAAATGATGTAATGATTTTCAGTTTTCTAATTGTTGTGAGTAGTTTAAATGTTTGTTATTGAGAAGTGGTTATGATTTTTAGTTTTATGTCTATGAATCTGTTACTGTTTACTGTTCACGAAATAAGAGTTTGATGATATTACTGTTCACACAGGTTTGTTAGTTTTCAGTTAATGAGTTGATATTGTTATCTTGAGTTCAAGATAGGATTAGAGTTAACTTTAAGAAATCGTTTTCTTTTAAAATTCAGTTGAATTCAGATTTGATAAGAATTAGTTTGTAGAACTGTTAAGCTCATAGGATCACAAAAGCTTATGAGAGGATTTTAATTAAACTTGCAAGGTATTAGTGATTTGTTAAATCAGTATGCAGGTTCAAGTGATTCAGATAATTGTTTTCGTTCATTAGTCAGTTTTTCAAAAGGATACAGATTTGTTCAAGTGTATGTAGGTTTCAGAATCGAAAAGTCCTTTTTTGGTTTTTCTTTTCCCGTTTTCGGTTTGATTTTGCAGGTTTAAGAGGTTGTTGAATGCTCTATAGTAGTTCAAGACTCTTGGTGCTTGTTGATTTTCATAGATTTTGATTCAAGTTAGAAGTCGCAGTTACAAGCTGTTAGAAAGAAGCTGATAGAGGTACGAATGAAAAGTAAGCTCAGCGCTTGCTTCATCGACAGCGGACTCTTCTACGGAAAAATGGTTAAGCATCATTTTAATTTCTGCAAATTTTTAAATGAGTTACTGTGAGGTTGTAGGGTAATTTTGTTTGTAAAATTGTGCTATGTGATATTTTCTGTTATAGATTGGTTGTTAATTGTAATTCGTTTTGCCATTTCAGTCAGTCATTTAGTTCATCCTGATTGTTGCTTTGTCTGTTGATAGTGTTTGGCAGTCGTTTTTTTATAGCTTTAGGTTTATACAGTTTCGACAGATTAGAATTAGATAAAAACTGCTAGTTAACTTTGTTGAGAGTTCACTTAGTTTAAATTGGATTCGACTAGTTTCTGTTTGTTTGAATAAGTTTTGAGCAAGTGTATAGGGATTGTAGTTTGTTATATATAGATAAGTAGTTCAGTAGCAGTAATGATTTTAGCTGCATAATAGTTTACTCTCAAATATTGAAGCAACTTGTTAGATAGTTGTTTAAATAGCTTGACCAATAGTTAAGTAATGCAGGATAGTGGTAAGAAAAGTATAAGAGATGATAGAGAATCTGTATGATTAGTTTAGTAAAGAGTGACAATTGGACGTGTAATGCTTCAAGAGATACGGGCTTTTAATAATCTGATATCGTTTGACTTCATTTGTTTATTAAATGATCAGTTAGTGTTTTTAGGGCCATGCATATTAGATTTTGTAATACCTGTTAGTTAGGTTAGTGGGCTTCTAATAGGGTAGTGGGCTGTTACAACTTTGGGGCTTTACTGGATTTCTGTTAATTGCTTAGTAGTATAAAGTGTGATTTGAAATATTAGTTTTTAAGTAAATTTAGATTTACTTTAATTAAACTCTACTTTTAAATTTACAATTTCAATTTTGTAATTTTACTTTGTAGTATAAATTTGCATTTTACATTTTTAGATTTTGTGCATTTAAATGTGTAATTGCAATATGTTTTAGATAGTACGTATACATAGTATTATAGCTATTTTTACATTTTTACATGCTTTTTGTGCCAAGTAGCTTAAAAACCAAAAAATCTTTTATAACCAAAAACAATTAAGTCAAACTTGAAAAGTTATATCAATTCGATTAGATACCGAGAGAAACGATACTAAAAATGAAATATTAGAAAGCCTACATTTGTGTCAAAAACACTTATTTTCTTTATTAATAAACACAAAAATACACTAACAATTTAAATTTTTTTATGAAAAACGAGAAAAACGATTACGTTTGAACACGACAAAAGCAATTGCAAGTGATTATATGGATTGACTCCCCCATGCTAAAACCAAACATTGTCCTCAATGTTTTCTAGCTCAAGAGTAACACCCTCTGCTAAAACATGAAGAGTCGAATGCAAAAGTCCTATCATGGTAAGAGTACCCAAATCTATAAGCCGTTTATTAATTATGCTTCAAGATAAAACGTTAGTCGATAAAAATCAAAGGATAGTGAGTGCCCCTTTAGACAATCAAAGTATGGAAGCTCGAGTGGACCGACAAAAACCGTACACGAGAGTCTTCAATGATTAGGGTCACACTTAAGATTCACATCATAACAAAACACAAGCACGATCTTGAAAAGATCAAGCCTTATTAGTGTTATAAAATAGAAAGAAGATAGAATGTATGGGACTCCCCCACAAGGCACCTCGTTTTTGTTAACCGAGTGATGAGCTCGACTCGATCCCCGCATTCATTTGTCCTTAGGGAAAGTTTGAAGATCCGGAACAACCTCAGTAGGTATGTCCCCTCCAAAATAGAGCTTCACTCGATGACCATTCACCTTAAAATTAGGCCCGTATTTTTTGAGCAAGCTCAACGGTGCCATAAGGGAATACTTGTGAAATGGTGAATGGTCCGGACCAACGGGACTTAAGCTTGCCTGAGAAAATATTAAGTTTAGAGTTGAATAAGAGGACTTGATCACCAACATTGAAAATGCGGTTTTTGATCTTAGAGTCACGAATCCTCTTAGTCTTCTCTTTATAGATCAAAGAATTCTCATAAGCTTGATCTCTTAATTCACTTAGTTCATTCAATTGAACCTTGCAATGATCACCCGCGGCCCTCAAATCAAAGTTACAATGCCTAAGAGCCTAATACGCCTTATGTTCGAGTTCAGTTGGAAAGTGGCATGCTTTTCCGTAGACCAACCTAAATGGTGTACAACCAATTGGCAACTTATAGGCCGTACGGAAAGCCCACAATGCATCGTCCAATTTATCCGACCAAGAAGTGCGATTTTCTCCTATAGAACGCTCCAAAATTCTCTTAAGAGCTCGGTATGAAACCTCCACTTGACCACTCGTTTGAGGGTGATAAGCCGTCGTGATGAGTGACACCATAATTTTTTAGAACTTTTTCAATATGTTCATTACAAAAATGGGTCCCACGATCACTTATTATAGCTAGTGGACTTCCAAACCTAGCGAAGAGTTGTTTCAAAAATTTCACCACAACTCGAGCATCATTAGTAGGCAAAGCCTTAACTTCAACCCATTTAGACAAATAGTTCACGGCTACGAGAATATATTTATTTCCTTTAGATGATAGAAATGGCCCCATAAAATTGATTCCCCATACGTCAAAGATTTCACAAACTTGGATAATTTTTTGGGGCATTTCATCCCTTTGTGAATTCTTTCCTTGACGTTGACAAGCATCACAAGTCTTGAGCAAGTCTTTATCATCACGATATATGGAAGGCCAAAAGAAACCAGCATCAAAGACTTTTTTCGCGGTGGTGTTGGAACCATGATGTCCCCCGGTGGGTCCTTCATGACAAGAGTTAAGAATATCTTGAGCTTCCTTGCCAAACACACACCTACGAATCACTTGATCCGCTCACACTCGAAACAAATAGGGGTCGTCCCAAAAATAGTAAGATATAACCTTGAAAATTTCTGTTTTTAATGAGACGACATACCCTTGATCACAAACTTCCCCGCATGGTAATTTGCAATGTCCGTAAACCATGGGGTACTATCATCACCACCGAAAAGCAATCATACCAAGCGTCTCAAGAGGAAATGTTTCATTAATTTCCTTGTTCTCTCGATCGCTTTGGTGAGGATTCTCAAGTCGAGATAGATGATCGGCCGTGATATTCTCGACTCCTTTTTTATCTAGAATTTTGACATCAAATTCTTGAAGGAGGAGAATCCACCGGAGCAACCTCGGCTTTGCATCTTGTTTATTAAGAAGATATTTGATAGCCGAGTGGTCCGTATACACTATGGTTTTAGACAAGACGAGGTATGGTCTAAACTTTTAAAAAGCATACACAACGACAAGTAACTCCTTTTCCGTTGTAGTATACTTAGTTTGAGCATCCGTCATAGTCTTACTTGCATAGTGTATAGGCAAGAAATGTTTGTTCTTACGTTGCCCCAAAACCACACCTACTGCGTAATCACTAGCATCAAACATTATTTCAAAAGGTAGATCCCAATCCGGGGCAACTAAAATTGGTGATTCGATTAATTTCTTTTTAAGCATCTCAAAGGCTTTGATGCACTCATCCGAAAAGAGGAATGGAGTCTCTTTTTCCAAAAGATGGGTCATAGGCCGAGCTATCTTAGAGAAGTCTTGGATAAACATCTATAGAAGCCGACATGGCCGAGAAAACTCCTAAATCCCTTAATGGTGGTAGGTGGAGGTAATTTGGCAATCACGACGATTTTGGCCCTATCTACCTCAACACCGGCCTTAGGGATCTTATGTCCTAACACAATTCCTTCTTTGCACATGAAATGGTATTTTTCATAGTTAAGCACGAGATCTGTGATGAGACTTCTTTTATACATGGTCTCATCGTCCAAAACGGCCTTAAATTGCATAAAATATCATAAAATAGACCAAATATATGCTCGTGTTTGTTACTTGTGTATTTTTAGGTACGGATATTGAGGAATTGGCAAAAGAACACAAGAATCATTCAAAAACGAACACGGGAAACGAAGTCGCACAATGAACCGGGCCCAAGTTTAGATTTTGCAAAAATACCCTTGAAGAATTGAAGATTGGCAAAAATGGCCCCTCATCTTTGAAGAACTTGTCACATTTGACCCTCAAAATATCAAATGTACAAGTATAATCCTTATTATTTGAAGATATTACAAGAATGGTCCATCAAGTTTGAAGATTATACATATAAAACCCTTTGGAAAAGTTTTGGAAGACATTGTGCCACTTTTGACAAGTTGTCAAAAGTTGACAAGGCTTATTTTGGCGCTGACAAGGTTTTAATACAAAGTGAAAGAAATGAGATACCCTGGGGACCTAATCTGTCAAAACCACAAACCTTATCTCCCAACCAAAACGTGCCACGTCAACCCTACCCACCCATTTACCCAAATCACCAACCCATACCCTACCCAACCCGTCCACCCACCCAAGTCCAAAACCGGTTTTATTTATTAACTTGGTCAACCAGTCAACACCCCACCCATTCCCTCCTAAACACTAAATTCAAAATTAATTAAACCCAAACCAGATTAAACACAACTTAATCACCCATAAACCCTAAATCACCCCAGATTCAATCTCACTCAATCCAAAGGGGTATTAACTCAAACCTTCCAGATCACAAATTTACCTCACCCTCATCACATCCCACACCCAAACCGTGACCCTGGACAATCCCATGTGAAGGTGGACCCCTCCCCTGCTCACGTCTCTTTCCCACAACCCCAAAACCCGACCAAGCCAACCATCCAGATACTCCCCTTGGTCCCCAAGCCCAAATGAACGTCCAAGATTCATTCAAGTGTCACCAACACCAGCTGGATCATCACATGGCACAATTTGACCAAGAATCAGTCAAATCCTAAAGGGTTTTTTAGGCATTTTAGTTGCTAGGGTTTGTAGTCCTAGAATGTTCTCTTAGCTAGTATTTAAAGGGCATTCGCATGTGAATGCACCTCTTGTTCCAGTTTTAAACTTTTGCACTTGTAATTCCTTTTAAGAAATAAAAGTTTGGTATTTGTGAAGTCAAGTGTAATCCCTTTTTATGTTTTTAAAGTTGTGTGTTGTGTTAAAAGTTTAAGCTGAGTTCCATTAAAGATTTCTTGTGTTGAAGTTTCAAAAAAAAAAGGTTTTGAAAAAGTCCTTTTAATCTTCAAAAATCCAAAAGTTAAGAAGTGAAAGTGGACTGACTTTTTGGAGGTTTGATATTGAAAGAGGTGTTAAAACGTGTTTGAAAGGTTTTAAAAAGTTTGTGTAAGGTTATTAAGAAAGAAAAAAGGTAAAAACAGATTATTGGATATATTGTGTTTTTCTTTTTGATTTTTCTTTTTCAGGTTGGAAGAATTGTTGATTAAGTTCTGCACCAACCCCAGTTGGTAAGGAGGTGGATATTCATCCACTAGGACCCTTGGATGTAAGGGTCCTAAGGTATTTTCTTTTACTTTGTTGAAAATTTCAGAAAAAGTGAAGGTTTAAGTGATCTTGCATGATTGTTTGATCTTTGTTGTTATAAGCTGTTGATTTGTGTTCTCTTGTGTATGGTATGCATGTTATGAGCTTTTGCTAGCAGTTTGCTTGAGTTTTAAAAGGTTTTGTTTTGAAAATCTTAGTTTCTAGGATTTAAAGGACTGTTTGGATATCAGTTTTAGCAGGGTACTTGATTTAGATTTGTGGTTTGATAAAGTGTTAGAGAGCTTCAAATAGGTTAAGATAGATTGTATGTTAGTTGGTAGATAGATTGGAAGAGATTGGAAGCAAGTTTGTGCATTAAAAAAGTGTAAAGTAAACTTGAAAATTTGCTTAGCCATTAATCTGCTTATTTTTGCTCAATTTGCTCCAAGTTTCTTGTAATCTGTTTAGTGTTAGGGTGAATTAAGGTTTGTCTTGGTTTGTATACCATTTGGTGAGTGTTTGTGCCAAGTTTGAGGCTTTTAAGTTGGCTAGAGTGCATGTAATAAGCTTAAACAAGTCCCCTGACCTGCATAATCTGTTACAGCAACTTGATATGGTTTTGGTGTGCATTTGGTTGTGAATTGGCTTGCTAAGTGCTTATATCTTTGCTGACATTGACTCCTTGTGCTTCTATGAGCACAAGGGTGCCCCATTGTTCCATAAACAATCACCAAACAAGCATCACAGCCAAGTCCTCTTGGTTTTCAAAGTTTACAAGTGAGCATTCACTTGTTAATCAGAAATATCCCCAGACCTGGGCACAATTTGCCTTCTAATTGGCTTAATCTTGGCCATTTTTGGATTTGGATTTGTGTTTGAGAGCTTATAAGTTGTACTGATCAAGTTTTTAAAAGCTAAAAAAAAAAAAAAATATAAACACAAAAAGGACGTGGCCAGGACTCGAACCTGCGCCACTCCTCTCACACACATACGCTCTTACCATCTGCCCTAGGGTCTTTGACTGGTAAAGTCTTGCAAAGTTTAATATATAAGGAGTGTGTGTTTTGGCTCTTGTAAAATAAGCCGTGGCTTATTTATTCATTTTCAGCTTATTTATTAAGCTTTTTGGGCTTTTCTCATTTTTCCTAGGACATTTATAGATATTAGGATTTTTCTGTTGAAAAAATTTATTTTTCCTTTTATTAAATTAATTTTTAGGATTATTTTTAGTTTTAAAATTAGAAAGTCTATAAAAAAATAGTGAACAGTAGTTAAAAAATACAAAAAAATAGTTTTTAGGTTTTAATTTGTATTTTTGAGGTTTACATATAAAAAAGTTTTCAAAAACTTTAATTTTTGATTTTATTTAATTTTAGGGTTTTTAGACAACTTTGAAAATTAATATAAAATTAACTAAAAGGTTTTAGAAACTTTTGTTTACATTTTCTTCTTAGTTAGAATATTTAGGATTTTTGAGAATTTTTTAGAATTTATTTAAGAACTTTTAATTTTTTAGAATTTTTTAATATTATTTTATTCATTAAAATAAAAAGTTTTATTTTTATTTCTTTTTCATTTTTCCTAGGTTCTTTATCATTAATTAAGACTTTTCCCATTTGTAGAATAATTTTTAGGCTTTTCAATTAATTTTTAGAATTAATTTAAGATTTAATAGATTTTAATAGTTTTTAGGAGTTTAAAAATAGTTTAAATTGGTTTTAAAATTTTTAAAAATAGTTTTTAGTTTAATTAAGTCATTTTTGAGGTTTACAAACTATTAAATCTTGTTTAGGGCTTTTTAATATTTAAAAGTGATTTTTAGGGCTTTAATTAGCATTAAAAAGTCATTATTAAATTAATTAAAAGGTTTTGGCAAGTTTGAATTTTTTGTAAACTCTTAAAATATTATTTGAGGATTTTTAGTAATTTTTAGAAATTTTTAGATTAAAATTTTAAATTTTGTGCTTTTTATGTTCTTCGTTGTAACTTTCTAGTAGTGTTTTTGCCTTAATTTTCTAATTTTTCCGTCTTCGTCATTTTCTCTTCTTTTTCTTCTCATCAATAATCAAAAACATAATCAATCAATTCATTAAACAACACACGTGCCTCCTCGAGAACGATCCCCACTCATTGGGTCATAAGTGCTTGGTTTTCCTAAACCGACACTTAATACTTACCGCTTTTTGTGTTGCTTTGTTTTTCCTAAAATAAAGTATATACAAAACCACTACATCATTAATGGCGCCGCTGCCGGGGAGGCGTGTTGTGTTTTGATTGAACAATTGTTGTTTTTATATATTAGCCATAAATATAATTGTATTAATAGCACTCTATTAATACGTATTATCGTTTTTCGGTTTTTGTGTGAATATTATTACTATATTGTATACGTAGAACAATAAAATCACAAGTACTCCAAATACGTGAGCAATCACAACCTTGATTCGGGATTTCATCACTCGATCATTGTATTCGAATCTCAAACCAAAGAAAGAGGCAAAAATAGATAAATACTTTCGTGAAGCTCGATTTTGAAAATACAAACTATAAGGTGGGTATAAGGCGGTTGTATTTCACAACCTAAAGGAAAAAGGCTCTTAAGTGCTTCGCGCCGCCTCGTTTCCTCCGCTTGCTTGTGCGTATTTGATTTTGAGAGTGAATCGAGGGTTTTGCCGCCCAAAGTATTACTACATATCATATATATTTTCTTGGTTTCCATTTGATTAAACCCTCTTGAACGATTTGGTGTTCCACCATCGTTCTAAAGTCATCGAAGGCGTTCACTCCACGTGATCGTTTTCATTCCTTGAGGCCTTTTTAATCAAGAGATTTGATTAGTGAGGAGATTTGTGGACTCGTTGTCTACTTAATACATTCACCAATTTCCAAAAAGGTTAATACAATCAAAAACCACAAAAAAAATTGAAAAAACACAAAATACCAAAAAGAATCTTCTTTGCTCGCCTTCTCGTTGTACGTGACGTTTATGCAAACTCGCTCTAAAGCTAGACGTGCTCGTAAACGAAGAAACAAATCACTCACTCTTTCTAGTGAGGAGTCTCCTATTGACGAACCCATTGTACGAGAAGAACCAACCATGGCGAATCGAACTATGATGGAGTTACTTCAAGCACCCACCGAGGGTTATGGAGAAGCTATTGTGATTCCCGCAATCCTTGCGGAGAATTTTGAAGTGAAAACGGGTTTGTTGTCGATGATCCAAAACAACAAATTCCGTGGTGATGAGAAGGACAATCCTCACAACCATATCCGCCAATTTAATCGTCTTACCGCCACGTGCAAATTTAAGGATGTCTCGAATGACTCGATTAAGATGATGCTTTTTCCGTATTCCTTAGCGGGGCCCGCTAAAATTTGGTTAGAGAAAGAGCCACCCAATTCTATATTGACGTGGAAGGATCTCGTTTCGAAGTTCGTGAACCAATTTTTTCCGCCCTCTAAGACTACGCATTTGAAAAACGAGATTTCTAAATTTTCACAAGAATCAAATGAGAGTTTTTCTATGGCTTGGAATAGGTTTAAGGAGATGTTACACGAATGTCCTCATCATGGTTTTTCCGATTTGCACCAAATCGACACGTTTTACAATGGACTTAACGATCATGAAAGAGATTATTTAAATGCCGCCGCGGGTGGTAATTTTTTGTGTAAAACGGTTGAAGAAGCTTTGGTCATAATCGAGAATAGGTCTAAGGTTTATAGCCCTCGTCACACACCGAGTGTTGCCAAAAGGGGCTCATCATCGTCTCAAAGTATCAATGCATTACATGATGAAGCAAATGAAGAAAACCGATTTTTCGATAGATTTGCAAACCTTATGTCCCATTGGAAGGCTCAAGAAGCTTCCAACACCGCTTCGGTTAGAGCGGTTTCTAAAAGTTGTTTGTCGTGTGGGGGAGCTCATGATCTTTCCGAGTGCATTACCGCGGATGGTAACACTTCGAATGCTTTTGTAGCCACGGGAACTTATAACCAAATCGGTCAAGGTTCACGTTCGAATCAAGCTCAACCCAATCAAAATGCTAATAATTATCGCAACAACAACAACCAAGGTGGAAATTACCAAGGAAATCAAAGAAACTATAACAAGGGTAATTACCAAAGTGGAAATGGGCAAATTTCAAACCAAAACCAAAACCGTGATTTTCAAAACAATGCCCAAGGTTTTCAAAACGATCACACCAAAAATCTTCAAGGAGAATTTTTGAATTATGCTAAGGCTAATGATGCTAAGTTTGACAATATGCAACGTGAAATGGTTAGCTTAAGATCCGAGTTGAAAAACGAGCTTAAAACCGAACTTGCTAATGAACTTAAAACTCATGCTAATAAAATGGAAGGAAATGTCACACGACTCCAACAAAATCAACAAAAAATGGAGCAAGGACAACATGAGATTAAGCAAGAATTGTTAAAAGCGGATGCTAGGCAATCTAAGTTTGAAGACCGTATGGCTAAAATGTTTGAAGCTATCATGTGTAAGCCCTCTTCTTCGGGTGGTCTTCCTAGTGATACCATCGTAAACCCGAAAGGAGAATTGAAGGTTATTGCCACTCGTAGTGGTAAAACTTTCAAAGAACCAATTTCTCGTCCTAGTACTTCTATGGAGAAGGAAATAGAGAAAGAACCCGAGGTTGTGGTTGAAAAGGAGCACATCTCAAGCCCACGAAGTACCGCTCAAACCACACCTACGGTTGAACCAATACCCATCATGGAACCCGAGATTCCAAGGCCGATGCCTATGCCTAATTTTCCCCAACCCACACCACCTTTACCCTACCCATCAAGACGAAACAAGGAAAAGGCACAAGAACGAAATAATTATCAATTTGAACTCTTTATGAAAATGTTTCGTGACTTACATTTTAATATAAGTTTTGCCGACGCCTTAGTCATGATGCCTCGATTTGTCGCGAACTTCAAAAGTATGTTGAATAACAAAGAGAAATTGCAAAAATCGTCTAGTTGTTCTTCGGTTTTTCTAAGCCGCATACCTCAAAAAGTCGGTGATCCTGGAAAGTTTTTAATCCCATGTGCTATCCAAGACATGGAAGAATGCTACGCCTTGGCCGATCTTGGTGCTAGTATTAATTTGATGCCTCTCGAGATTTTTAAGTCGCTCAATCTTCCAAATCTCACTCCTTCAAGAATGTCAATCGAAATGGCCGATCATTCTACGATTCTAGCTTGTGGAGTTGCCGAGGACGTCTTTGTGAAAGTTGGGAAATTCTATTATCCCGTGGACTTCATTGTTGTTGATATTCCCATCGATCCTAAAGTTCCGTTAATTTTAGGTCGATCTTTTTTGGATACCTCGAGAGCACTTATCGATGTGCATGCAAGAAAAATCACTCTTCGTTTCAATGAGGAAGAACTCGTCATTAATGCAACCCAAAACTCCACGCTTTCTCATGTTTATTCGATCACATCTTTGTACAATGTCAATTCCACCAAAAACATTTGTCAAAGGATTTCCAATAGAGTTTTAGGAGTTGATAAAAATGAAGTTCCGTCCCCTCCGCCGATGGAGGTTAAGAGTGTCAAGCCTATGATTCCAATCTCGAGTGAATCTTCGGATGGTGAATACGTTGATCCCGATGGGGAGGTTTTCTTTGTTGACAAAAGATTTGAAAACTTGCCACCACCTAAACCAAAACGCTTTCAAAATGTGAGAATTTTTAGTGTGACTAACATTGTTTTAGATACACCAAATATTTTTGACATAATCAAATCGGGTTTTCACAAGGAGAGTATTAAAGATGAAAAAGGAAAAGATTTTGAATCTAATTTAAAAGATTTTTCTACTATTCTAACTCCGTCATCACCGCGTTTATTGAGTACTACAAGCTCGTCTTCCCCTTTTGACGATGCTTTGTGTGGACTTAGTGTGGGGGAAGCCCCTTATGTTCCCTCCCCTTTATCCACCGAGGACGAGATATTTGATCCTGGAATTGCTTATATAGGGAAATCTCGGTCTTCCACCGATGCAATAAATGGAAAATCTTTTCATTTGATTGGTGCGAGTCTACCTCGAGTAGCTCAATTTTTGCCTTACCCATTAACCCACCCTTCTATTTCTTCTCTCCTATTTTCTTCTATCCCATTGGGATTTGTGTTGAAGTTGTGTTGTCTCGTCTTTCATCCGAAAACGAGGACGCTATCTTTGACCCCGGTATACGTTTATCGGATTTTTAAAGTACTCCACGTGCTTTTGGGCCTTGTTTATCATGTAAGCCCCACCAAAAATTGACCAAACCATGATTATCCCTAAATGATCACATTTATGGGGATTCGAGTCGAGCTTTTGACTCGGTTATCAAAAACAAGGTGCCTCGTGGGGGAGACCCATGCTTATCCATGTACATATTATTGCTTTCTAATTAGTGTAATGTGAGGGGATTTGTGCCCTTCCAACCTTTGTTCCGTGGTTGTTTGTGAATTGTGTCTTTTAGATCATCATCTTCACGATTGGAGCCTCTCGTGTTCGTTTCATGGGAGCACTCGATCGTTTGCTTTGGAGGCCTTTCCCAATATCCATATGATATATCCTTTTATGTTCTAACCTTAGGTTTATAGCACACTTCATAAACGGCTATTACTTATTGGTTACACCCTTTCCATGCTAGATTAGGCATTCGACTACGTCTCTAGTATGGGGGTGTTTGCACCCCTAGACTCGAAACATTGAGGACAATGTTTAACTTTAGCATGGGGGGGGGGGGGGGGGTGAATAGATACTTGCCTTGCCAAACCTTCACGCTTTCCAAAGTTTATCGTTTTGTTATCGTTTTCTTGCAAAATAAGGCTAAAAATGGCCAAATTTTAAAAATTTTCTAGTTTTTTATAAGTGTTTGAAGACACGAATGTAGATTTTCTGATGGCGAGAATAAGAGTAATTTTTGACTCGACCGTGCGTGTTGAGCACTTAGCTTTGATTCCTTAACTACACATTAGGCTAAGTCTCTTAAATGAGGACGAGAAATGATAGAGTTAATTATAAGTTACTATGCTAAACGTAGAGTACTCGTATTCTTTCAAAAACTCATGTGTTCTCGTTGTTTGCTTATTCTCCCTTCGCTTGTAAATATTTTTGCTTAATAAATATTGATTTAGCGGTTTAGTTTTGATTGTTGGGTTTCTAGTCTTTTCTAGTAGCTTCCGTGTAATTAAATTGGGAAGACATTAAGGTATCGCCAGCGTCACGGTTTTGAAGTATTGGCACCCTAATAATCGAAAGCTTCACCTAATAATAAGATTTCAAGTGCTCACCTAAATCTAGCAAACAATTTGAAGCCCCACAAGGCCTAAAATCTATGCAAAATTGAAAGTGAATCAAGCCTTAATCTTCGAAGCTTTAAAGATCCAAAATTCGCTTTAGCGTGAGGATATACGTCTTTGGCTAATAAAACCACCGATGAGGCGGATAATAAAAGGCAAGGCAAGACCGAAGTCATAATAAAAGCTTCATGGCGAAGTTGAATAAAAGATGGAGGTAAACCAAAGATAATAAGGTCCTTCCGTTAGGGGGCGTATAAAAGTCTTGGTAATAAGTCTCATGTTCAAAACCGTTATAAAACCGTGTTTATCGATTCTTCTTGTCAACTTAATTTTTTAACATCGTTGTCTATTAGGAGGGGTTATTGATTTGATGGTCTTAGTTACACCGTTAGGACTCTATTTTTAGACCTAAATCTCTATTATCGCATAAGTCAATGATGTATCCTCGTGATCATTAAGACAAAATAAAATATAAGAGATACAACTTAGGAATAATGGGAGAATAAGTACGTGATTAGGGCATATGAGTAGTGTTAGCATTACTAACTTATAATGACAATGATCTCGTTGCACGCTTGGCATGGAACTGAAGTAAAAATCGAGGACGATGAAATTATTTCTAACGAAGCATTCACGTGTTCTTATTCTATGAACCTAAACGTCCCATTTTGCGATGAAAATCATACATTATGTCTAAAACGCAAGTAGTAGCAATAGTGTAGTGTAGCTAGTTTATCATAAATGAATAAAATTAAATTTTGGAGATGCTTTGATACTTTATTCTTAGCATTGCGTGAGGGCACGGCAATGGTTTAATATGGGGGAGTGATGAGACTGCTTTTATACATGGTCTCATCGTCCAAAACGGCCTTAAATTGCATAAAATATCATAAAATAGACCAAATATATGCTCGTGTTTGTTACTTGTGTATTTTTAGGTACGGATATTGAGGAATGGGCAAAAGAACACAAGAATCATTCAAAAACGAACACGGGAAACGAAGTCGCACAATGAACCGGGCCCAAGTTTGGATTTTGCAAAAATACCCTTGAAGAATTGAAGATTGGCAAAAATGGCCCCTCATCTTTGAAGAACTTGTCACATTTGACCCTCAAAATATCAAATGTACAAGTATAATCCTTATTATTTGAAGATATTACAAGAATGGTCCATCAAGTTTGAAGATTATACATATAAAACCCTTTGGAAAAGTTTTGGAAGACATTGTGCCACTTTTGACAAGTTGTCAAAAGTTGACAAGGCTTATTTTGGCGCTGACAAGGTTTTAATACAAAGTGAAAGAAATGAGATACCCTGGGGACCTAATCTGTCAAAACCACAAACCTTATCTCCCAACCAAAATGTGCCACGTCAACCCTACCCACCCATTTACCCAAATCACCAACCCATACCCTACCCAACCCGTCCACCCACCCAAGTCCAAAACCGGTTTTATTTATTAACTTGGTCAACCAGTCAACACCCCACCCATTCCCTCCTAAACACTAAATTCAAAATTAATTAAACCCAAACCAGATTAAACACAACTTAATCACCCATAAACCCTAAATCACCCCAGATTCAATCTCACTCAATCCAAAGGGGTATTAACTCAAACCTTCCAGATCACAAATTTACCTCACCCTCATCACATCCCACACCCAAACCGTGACCCTGGACAATCCCATGTGAAGGTGGACCCCTCCCCTGCTCACGTCTCTTTCCCACAACCCCAAAACCCGACCAAGCCAACCATCCAGATACTCCCCTTGGTCCCCAAGCCCAAATGAACGTCCAAGATTCATTCAAGTGTCACCAACACCAGCTGGATCATCACATGGCACAATTTGACCAAGAATCAGTCAAATCCTAAAGGGTTTTTTAGGCATTTTAGTTGCTAGGGTTTGTAGTCCTAGAATGTTCTCTTAGCTAGTATTTAAAGGGCATTCGCATGTGAATGCACCTCTTGTTCCAGTTTTAAACTTTTGCACTTGTAATTCCTTTTAAGAAATAAAAGTTTGGTATTTGTGAAGTCAAGTGTAATCCCTTTTTATGTTTTTAAAGTTGTGTGTTGTGTTAAAAGTTTAAGCTGAGTTCCATTAAAGATTTCTTGTGTTGAAGTTTCAAAAAAAAAAGGTTTTGAAAAAGTCCTTTTAATCTTCAAAAATCCAAAAGTTAAGAAGTGAAAGTGGACTGACTTTTTGGAGGTTTGATATTGAAAGAGGTGTTAAAACGTGTTTGAAAGGTTTTAAAAAGTTTGTGTAAGGTTATTAAGAAAGAAAAAAGGTAAAAACAGATTATTGGATATATTGTGTTTTTCTTTTTGATTTTTCTTTTTCAGGTTGGAAGAATTGTTGATTAAGTTCTGCACCAACCCCAGTTGGTAAGGAGGTGGATATTCATCCACTAGGACCCTTGGATGTAAGGGTCCTAAGGTATTTTCTTTTACTTTGTTGAAAATTTCAGAAAAAGTGAAGGTTTAAGTGATCTTGCATGATTGTTTGATCTTTGTTGTTATAAGCTGTTGATTTGTGTTCTCTTGTGTATGGTATGCATGTTATGAGCTTTTGCTAGCAGTTTGCTTGAGTTTTAAAAGGTTTTGTTTTGAAAATCTTAGTTTCTAGGATTTAAAGGACTGTTTGGATATCAGTTTTAGCAGGGTACTTGATTTAGATTTGTGGTTTGATAAAGTGTTAGAGAGCTTCAAATAGGTTAAGATAGATTGTATGTTAGTTGGTAGATAGATTGGAAGAGATTGGAAGCAAGTTTGTGCATTAAAAAAGTGTAAAGTAAACTTGAAAATTTGCTTAGCCATTAATCTGCTTATTTTTGCTCAATTTGCTCCAAGTTTCTTGTAATCTGTTTAGTGTTAGGGTGAATTAAGGTTTGTCTTGGTTTGTATACCATTTGGTGAGTGTTTGTGCCAAGTTTGAGGCTTTTAAGTTGGCTAGAGTGCATGTAATAAGCTTAAACAAGTCCCCTGACCTGCATAATCTGTTACAGCAACTTGATATGGTTTTGGTGTGCATTTGGTTGTGAATTGGCTTGCTAAGTGCTTATATCTTTGCTGACATTGACTCCTTGTGCTTCTATGAGCACAAGGGTGCCCCATTGTTCCATAAACAATCACCAAACAAGCATCACAGCCAAGTCCTCTTGGTTTTCAAAGTTTACAAGTGAGCATTCACTTGTTAATCAGAAATATCCCCAGACCTGGGCACAATTTGCCTTCTAATTGGCTTAATCTTGGCCATTTTTGGATTTGGATTTGTGTTTGAGAGCTTATAAGTTGTACTGATCAAGTTTTTAAAAGCTAAAAAAAAAAAAATATATAAACACAAAAAGGACGTGGCCAGGACTCGAACCTGCGCCACTCCTCTCACACACATACGCTCTTACCATCTGCCCTAGGGTCTTTGACTGGTAAAGTCTTGCAAAGTTTAATATATAAGGAGTGTGTGTTTTGGCTCTTGTAAAATAAGCCGTGGCTTATTTATTCATTTTCAGCTTATTTATTAAGCTTTTTGGGCTTTTCTCATTTTTCCTAGGACATTTATAGATATTAGGATTTTTCTGTTGAAAAAATTTATTTTTCCTTTTATTAAATTAATTTTTAGGATTATTTTTAGTTTTAAAATTAGAAAGTCTATAAAAAAATAGTGAACAGTAGTTAAAAAAACCCTAACCATTCCCCAGGTCTAATCAACCTTAATCCAAAGGGGTATTGGCCAATTAAGTGCAGAATGCTAATTCCCTTTCCCCTCATCTAATCCCACCTCACCAAACCTTGCCACGTGGCCTGTGGTCCTCTCCCCAGCCTTCCCCTGCTACATCACTTTCACCTTGAAAACCCCCACCCGACCAAATCAACACCCAGGATCATCCCCTTGGCCCCAAAGGTTCATCCAACGTTCCATATTGAAGATTCCCAGCTGTCAAGTCACATGGGACGATTTTTGACCCATTTTTCAGTCAAATCTCCAAGGGTAGCATTGGCATTTCAGAACTAGGGTTTTAAGCTTCTAGGTTCTTCTATAGAGTAGTATTTAAGGAGGATGAAACCTGTTCATACCCCTTGTTCCAGCTTTTAGCAAAAATCTCTTGTAATTCCTTTTTTAAAGAAATAAAGTTTGGTGTTTGAGTTAATATCAATTATAATTCCTTTTATATTTTTAAAAAAGTTTGTGTATTGAGTTATATGCTAAAGCTGAGTTCCACTTATAAATTGTTAAAGATTTTGTTGAGTTTTTCAAAAGTTCTTTGAAGGTTTTTCAAAGTAGGGTAAATTGTCATAAATCATTTTTCTTTGAAGTGAAAGTGGAAAAGAAAGTGATTTGTGAGTTTGTAGGTTCATTAAAACGTGTTAACAAAGTTTTGAAAAGATTTTGGAAAGTTTTTAAGAGAGAAAGAAAAAGTTGAAACAAGAATATCCATATTGCTTGCTTTTCTGTTTTTCTTCTTAAACAGGTTGTGAACTTGTTGATTTGTTGAAGGTTCTGCTCCAACCCGAGTTGGAAGGAGGTGGATTATTCATCCACAAGGACTTTGGATGTAAAGTCCTTAGGTAAAAATTCTTTTACCTTTAGAAATTTCAGAAAGTTGTAGGTTGATTAAGTTTGTTTGATTCTGTGCTATAGGGTGTTAGAAGTGTTGGATTTGTGTTCATATAGTGACATTATGCATGTTAGATGTTACTAGGGTTGGTTTGGATTAGTTTTTAAGTTATTTTGTTTGATAAAAACATTTTCAAGTAATTAAAGGGGTGTTTGGATTCAAGTTTTAGCAGGGTTTATAATTTGATTGTGCTTTGAAAAACGTGTTAGAGAGCTTCAAATAGGATGAGATAGTTAGGGTACTAGTTGAAGTTTAATTTAGATCAGTTTTGTATCAAGTGCAAGTGTTAAAAGTGAAAAAAAAAGGGTAGCTCAAAACTGCACATTATTAATCTGCTCATTTTTATGTGATTTTTGATCCATGGTCTTGCAAATCTGTTAAGAATCAGGTTAAGTGAGTTGTTGTTGCTGTTAGAGTACCTATTGGTGATTGTGTATGCTAAACTTGAGGCTTTGTAGTTCATTAGAGTGCACTTATAAGCTTAAACATAACCACCAGACCTTCATTTTTACTTCAGCAACTTAATTGGATTTTGTATGCTTGGTTTGTGATCAATCTATGTGCTAGGTGTTGTTTTTCTTGCTTATTGTGACTCCTTGTGCTCAGAAAGAGCACAAGGGTGCCCTTTGTTCCAAGAAATCACCACCAAAACAAAGTAAAAAACCAAGACCTCTTGGTGTTCACTTGTTCATCAGAAAGTGTTCAAGACCTGGGCACTTTTGTGTTCATAATTTGCTTAATCTTGGTTAAATATTGTTTTGGGTTTGTGTTTAGAAGCTATTAAGGGTCACTGTTCAAGTTTTTAAAAGCTAAAAAGAAAAAAAAATATATAAATTCCAAAAAGGACGTGGCCAGGACTCGAACCTGCGCCACTCCTCTCACAACCAAACGCGTTAACCATCCTGCCCTAGGGTCTTTGACTGCTAGGTTTGGTTTGGTTTAATACTTAAGGAGTGTTTGAGTTTGGCTTATTTAAATAAGCCGTGGCTTATTTGGTTTTTTTTCAGCTTATTTATTAAACTTCTTAGCTTCTTTTCATATTTCCTAGGTTTTAAAATAGGTTTAGGGATTTTTCTGGCTAAAAGTTTTATTTTTCCCTTTATTTAATTATTTAATAGGATTATTTTTAGTTTTAAATTTAAAAAGTCATTTAAAAATATTAAACAGTAACTAAAAAAGACAAAAAAATAGTTTTTAGGTTATAATTTGTATTTTTGAGGTTTACATATAAAAAAGTTTTCAAAAACTTTAATTTTTGATTTTATTTAATTTTAGGTTTTTTTTAGCAACTTTAAAAATTAATATAAAATTAATTAAGAGGTTTTAGAAACTTTAATTTACATTTTATTCTTAGTTAGAATATTTAGGATTTTTGAGAATTTTTTATAATTTATTTGAGGACTTTTAATTTTTTAGAATATTTT
The DNA here is from genome assembly GCA_025667525.1 of Glebionis coronaria. Classification (NCBI taxonomy): domain Eukaryota; kingdom Viridiplantae; phylum Streptophyta; class Magnoliopsida; order Asterales; family Asteraceae; genus Glebionis; species Glebionis coronaria. Next base: position 316,252,561 of record CM046878.1, read on the forward strand.
AATATTATTTTATTCACTAAAATAAAAAGTTTTACTTTTATTTCTTTTTTCATTTTTCCTAGGTTCTTTATCATTAATTAGGACTTTTCCCATTTGTAGAATAATTTTTAGTCTTTTCAATTAATTTTTAGAATTAATTTAAGATTTAATAGATTTTAATAGTTTTTAGGAGTTTAAAAATAGTTTAAATTGGTTTTAAAATTTTTAAAAATAGTTTTTAGTTTAATTAGGTCATTTTTGAGGTTTACAAACTATAAAATCTTGTTTAGGGCTTTTTAATATTTAAAAGTGATTTTTAGGGCTTTAATTAGCATTAAAAAGTCATTATTAAATTAATTAAAAGGTTTTGGCAAGTTTGGATTTTTTGTAAACTCTTAGAATATTATTTGGGATTTTTTTAGTAATTTTTAGGAATTTTTAGATTAAAATTTTAAATTTTGCACTTTTTCACGTTCTACGTCGTAACTTTCTAGTAGTGTTTTCGCCTTATTTTTCTAATTTTTTCGTCTTCGTCATTTTCTCTTCTTTTCTTCTCATTAATAATCAAAAACATAATCAATCATTCATTACACAACACACGTGCTTCCTCGAGAACGAACTCACCTTCTTAAGGGTCATTTACACACGGTTTTCCTAAATCGTCGTGCTTACCCTATATTATTGCCTTGTTTTCCTAAACAAGTGTGATTTTACAACTATCAATCTGTTTCCTCACAACGTTGTAACATTCTTTCCAAGTTAGAGAGACATGAAGTGAAAGACTCCCCAAAAACCGAGAAATCATCCATGAAGACTTCCATGGTTTTCTCAATCATATCATGAAAAATGGCCATCATACACCTTTGGAACATCCTCGGTGCATTGCATAACCCAAAAGGCATTCTACGATAAGCAAATGTTCCATATGGACAAGTGAATGTGGTTTTTTCTTGATCACGAGGGTCTATAGGAATTTAGAAATAGCCGGAAAATCCATCCAAAATGCAATATAATTCATTTCCCGCTAGTCTCTCTAACATTTGATCCATAAAAGGTAATGGAAAATGATCCTTACTAGTGGCATCATTAAGCTTTCTATAGTCAATACAAACACGCCAATCGGTCACAAGTCTAGTAGGAATCAATTCATTATCCTCATTGGTCACAACCGTGATTCCTCCTTTCTTTGGAACACAATGCACGGAACAAACCCCATGGGCTATCGGATATAGGGTAGATCATACCAGCGTCTAGAAGTTTCATAACTTCCTTTTTGATCACCTCATGAATCTTTGGATTAACCTTTCTTTGATTTTGGATAGCGGGTTTATAATCTTCCTCCATCAAATTTTTATGAGTTCAAATTTTGGATCAATACCCTTGATGTCAGAGATTTTCCATGCAATGGACAGTTTATGTTTCTTAAGCACCTTAATAAGTTCATCCTTTTCATTTTCCTTCAATCCTTTTGCAATAATCACCGGTAACTTATCCGTTCCTTCAAGAAAAGCATACTCCAAATGAGTGGGAAGATCCTTAAGTTCTAGTTCGGGTGCTTCTTCAAGAGAAGTTTTCACTTTTGTTTCATTCTCGTTCGCAAATTTAATTTCCATAGGTGGTGATTCAAAAGGATCTTAATTCAAAAATGCTTCAAGCAAGTCGATATCTCCCTCTGTATCATGATAATCCTCATCATACGTAGATGGCAAATCCAGTGTGCTAAGAAAAGCATCCACCTCCTCCTAGATAAAATCACTAGCCCCAAATGGAGTAAGGGGTGGAGAAGAAAGGGAAATAATAGGATCCGATAAAGAAGGATTGCCACTTTAAGAATTAGCTGAGAATCCAAGCACTTCTTGAGAATATTCTTCACAAGCAACGTCAATCACATCGATTTGATTGATTGATTCCTCGTAGTACTTGGAAGAATATCTTGAAATATGACCAATATCAAACGTGATATGTTCATCATCAACACATAAAGTCAATTTACCCGCTTTCATATCAACTAAAGCACTAGCCGTGTATAAAAACACTCTTCCCAAAATAAGAGGTACACGAGAATCTTCCGGATAATCGCAAACTACAAAATCCGTTGGAAAGACGAGTTTCCCTAATTTGACAAACACATCTTCGGCTATTCCTTTTGGAATAGCAGTCGATCGATCCGCAAGCTCAAGAGTCATCTTAGTAGGCGGAAGCTCGGGCAGTGATAACCTTTTCCACATGGAAAGAGGCATCAAATTAATGCTAGCGCCAAGATCGGCTAATGCTAAGCATTCTTCCATATTAGGGAAAGCACATGGTATAAGAAACTTGTCCGGGTCTCCAAGATTTTCGGGAAGCTTTTGTGTAAGAACCGTGGAACAATTAGAATCTAAAGATGTAGACACTTCAACCAATTTCCCTTTATCGTTCATCAACTTTTGATCGTTGAAGCAAACTTAGGCATGTAAAGCAATGCATCCGCGAAACTAACATTAATATGAAGATTCTTAAACATCTCAAGAAATGTGGACATTTGAGCATTGGATTTTTTGAGGAGCTTCTCTTGGTTAAGTCTCGAAGAGTAGGGTAGTGTGGGTTTAGTCTTGAGAAGCTCGGTTTCGGAATAGGCAATTGGTATACCTTTGGTGGAATAGGAATTTTCTTTTCTCTAACCACCTTGGGTTCTTGCTCCACTTCCCTCACCGGAGAGGTACTAACATGTGGAAGCAAAGGTCCGTCTAAAGCCTTCCCACTACGTGTGGTTATAGCGTTCATCTCACCCTTTGCGTTTGGAATGGTGTTGCTAGGTAAGCTACCCGAAGACGAGGAAGGTTTGTTCATTATTGCTTCAAACATTGAAAGTATCTTGTTCTCAAACTTAGCTTGATTTCCCTCAATACGGTTTTGGTTTTCCTCTAATCTTTGTTGGTTAAGCTCAATCTTGTTATTTTTCCCTTTGATCGTATTTTGAAAATCGAGTTTCAAAGTGTTCATTTGTCCTTGAAGATTGTTTTGAAACGCTTTCAAATTTTCCTCATTTGTTTTGATATAGCTTGACAAATCATTTTGATTATTATTTTGAAAACCTTGATTGTTTTGATTGCCATGAAATCCATTTCCTTGATTAAATTTCCCTTGGTTACCACAGTTAAATTTATTCCCATTTTTCCATTGTTGTATCTATTTTGAACCGGTGGAAAACCCGGTGGAGCAACATGGTTTTGATGAGGAGCTTGACTGTTAGGGCCATTAGTTCCCGTCACGGCAAAAGCACTAGCTTGATCAAACCCCGTGGTTGAACAAGCATAATTCGGATGTGCTCCACCACATGATACACAAAATTTCTCAACCGCATTAATCGATCCCTGAGGATTCTTCCTAATCTCATTCAAAATCGTGTCAATCTTAGAGTCCAATCTAGAAATCTCGATATTAGATGAATTCACATTTGAAACAACCGTTGTGTTTCGTGAATATTGCACTCTAGACTTATTCTCAATGATACCCCACGCGTCTCTCGGAGTTTTTCTTAAAAGATTACCACCCGTGGCGACATTTAAAGAATCTTGTTCAACCATATTAAGTCCATTATAAAAAGTATTTATTTGGTGTAACTCCGTGAAACCGTGGTGTGGACATTGTCTCAACAAATCCTTAAACCTTTCCCAAGCATCTCCAAATGATTCATGCACTTTTTGTTCAAACCTAGTGATTTCGTTCTTAAAGTGAGTTGTTTTAGTTGGTGGAAAGAAGTAATTCATAAACTTAGACACTAAATCATCCCATGTCAAAATCGAACCCGGTGGTTCCTTTTCATACCAACGCTTAGCATTCCCCTCGAGCGAGTACGGAAAAAGCATGAGCTTAATCGCGTCATTCAGCACATCTCTAAACTTGAGAGTCGAGGTGATACGAAGAAAATTCCGAATGTGAGAGTGCGGGTTATCGGTCTCATTGCCACGAAATTGGTCTGCACGAATGTGTGATAAAAGACACGTCTTAATCTCATAATGATCCGCCAAAATAGCCGGCATAACGATTGCTTCCCCGTACCCTTCGGTGGGTGCACGGAGCAATTCCTCTATTGTTCGGTTATCGGCCATATTAACAATAATAGGTCGGTTTCCACTATTCGTTGTTGACGATTTCTATTTCTACGAGGAATGTTTTCAAGCCTATCGTGATTAATCAAAATTCGATTAGATCGTAATTGCATAAACCAAAGTGACGAGAATTTAGAGGGTTGAAGAAAAGAAAATAGATTAGAAGAAGATTATTTTTGGTATTTTATATTTGGTATTGCTCAATCAAAGATTGATAAAAACAAGGAGTAAGGATAATTACTATGGAAGTAAACTATCCTCGGTCGACTTTGAAATATAGGTGAAAACCTAAACGTCTCGAGGTTCAATAAGTAAACAACAAAAATAAGATTTATTACTACTTGAGTTGGCAAACCAATAATCGGTCGTCCCTCTCAATATACGCACAAGCAAGCGGGGAAACGAGGTGGCACAAAGCACTTAAAAACCTTTTCCCATAGACGACGTTTTATATCTTGTCGCCTTATACCCACTGTAAAACCAGCATGCTTTTACCATGAATAGTACCCTTTAGATCATACGTACATGATTAGAACTTTCCATATATAGCACGTTTACGTTTCGTGAATAAGAATTACAAGTATTATGTACGTGTTATAACACGATAAGTATTTATTATGTATGAACACACGATAATTATTCCAATAATAATTATAATCACGAACATGCGATCAAGAAATCATGAGCGTAGATTAATCACGAGCTAATATTAATTACATATATATATTTATTACGAACACGAATAACTAAGTCACGATCGTAAACTAATTAGAACACGTAAATTACGAACACGTGAACACACGAGAACACACTATTATATTTAGACACGGAAAAAAAGGTACGGGTTACCCCAAGTGGGGCCCCTACCCGCGGCTACACAACAAGAACATGGGCCTAGCCCATGCAAACTTTTACTAAAACAAGAATTAAGGGAAACTTGTGTCATTTATCACAAAATCAAGAAAATAACAAAAACCATAATTCTTTTCTTGCTCCTCTTTTGGCCGTCGATTTTAATAACACCAAAAGGGTGTTCGGGTTGATTTTGATCTTGGAAATTTTGCAAGGATTCGTGTGTGTTCATCCTTATTTGATCCACGTATTCGGTATAACTTTTTAACCCTTTTCTTTTTATGTTTGATTTTGATGATCACATAAAATCATGATGTTTTTAATTAACTAATTAAAAACAAGTATTTTAAAACATGTTAATGATCATAGGGTAAATCAAATCAAGGGTTTTAGGGGTGTTTGTTCCTAGCCGACGCCTAACCGAGCCCCATGGGGGTCTCGGCTTGGCCTATGTCGCACCACCGAGACCATATGATCTCGGTATGGTGGTGATCTTGTCACGGCAGCAGCAAGAGGCAAGGGAAACCCGACCTTGGTCGGGGTATGGTGATGGTTACGGGTCCGGTTCATGGTTTTTAGTCACGGGTCCGGTTCATGAATGATTTTCAAGGTTTATGATTTTCACTAGTTATGTTTTAGACTTCAATTAAATTAATAAAAGCATGACATGATTAATTTAATGTACATGACTTAGGTTATAAATTTAATTAGTAATTCATAAATTTTAACCTAAGTATTTATATTTAATTAAACTTTATAATTAATTAATTATTTAAAACAATGACTATATTTAATTAATTAACATGACTTAGGTTATATTATTAATAGTTAATAATACATGTTTTAACCTAAGTATTTTACCTTTATTTAATTAAAATCATGTTATATTGAATTAAATACTTTTAACCTATAGTTTATTTATTTTACATGTAATAATTAATAAACTATACTTTATAATCACATGACTTAGAATAATAATCAGAAAACACTTAAGCTTATATGATTAACTTAATTAACCAGCTTATATCTATTTATGGAAACTTTCTATTTTTAGAAACTTATTTAATTAAGGCAACTAATCTATTTATGGAAACTTTCTATTTTTAGAAACTTATCTATTTTAAGCAGTAATTCTATTTTTAAAAACTTTCTATTTTTGGAAACTTTCTATTTTTGGAAACTTTCTATTTTTAGAAACTTTCTATTTTTGGAAACTTTCTATTTTTGGTAACTTTCTATTTTTGGAAACTTTTTATTTTAGGAAACCTGCTATTTTTAGAAAGTTACTTATTATTACACAACAAGTATAATAATACATGGAATACAAGTAATACTTAATCAGAATAGACAGAATATAAGATAAACACATTATAAAGCTTAAAACAGAAAAACATGACATGAACATATAAAACAAGCCAAGACATGATATAAAACCAGTTATGTATTTAGTAATCATATACTTATACATGTATGTATTTATGTAGCATTAGTGATACCGAAGTAGGACTCTCTTCCGTTCGTCTTCTTCGTTCACTGGACATAAGGTACGGATTCCCGTCCTTTCAGTATGGACATTCTTTCCTTATTAGGATTTCCCGTATGCAGCCAACTGTTTTCCCAGAGTATAAGTTTATATGTTTGATTGCATATGTTTAATTAGAATACCTAAAGCCATATACATGCATGACCAGTTTCACCTAGTTATGGAGGTATCATAACCATAACACTAGAGGCACTGGTGTTATGACTTCCCCACAGCAGAGTGATTGCTCGTGGCATCCCTTCAGCTTTTGGCCATATTATTATATTTATCATGTGGGGCGTATGGCTGCATCCTAGTTACATGTTTTCAGTAGATTACTCAGTGTGAATGTGGTGTGTGCCTTGCATCCTTCACAAGGAGCTGATCCCTCCTACCCAAAAACCAGTATATTAAATTAGAGGCAGCCCCTCTAATTTGCATGACGAGGTCACCCCTCCAAGTATTCATGCACGTAGATTTTCATGACCTATATTGGCTAATGGTAAAATATGCTAAACAGTTTTTACATGATAAACTAAAGGCTTTTCAAACTATAAAACCAGTTTTACTAAGACCTAACCGGGTTATCCAGGACTTAATTTCTTCCGCTGTTTCATGCTTATATGCTTATATTATTCATGCTTTACTTGTACATCCGTGCACTGAGCGTATTGCTCAGCCGTTTTCCTTTCATGTTCCCAAAATGGCAGGTACTCAGGGACGCTCGTAGACTTTAAGCGTACGTGCATATGGACTGGAAGCTTTCTAGCCTTTCTTTACTTTATGCATTTATCTATACCTTGATACTCTTTCCATGGACATTGTTTAGTCCTTTCATTTACAGTACTTATGTTTGTGTGTGATGAGCTTTACTTTTGGACTACCGATGTTTGATTCCGTTATTTCCTTTTATGGTCATGTAATGTTTAGACATTTATCCTTGTATGCTTTGGTGACACGCCATAATCACGTGTGACATTCCATTTATCAAAATGGGGTGTTATAATTATGGTATCAGAGCCAAGGCTTCGACCTGTGATTAGTGGGTAGTCACTATGGTCTTTCTAGAACTGACAGTCGGTTTTCATGCATTCATCATTTTCATGCATACATATATATTTCATTGTCGCAGGTTTATGACTAAGTAATGGTTGGTACAGGACTGGCCCTATTTAGTCGCATGTGTTTTATCGAAACTTTTAAATTTGGGACTTACCCATAGGCGTCCCCTCGCCATGTCTTTTATTTTGGGTGAACTGACCATAGGCGTTCACTCTCGAGCATACAAAAGTTTTCATAAAACTGCATCATGCATTCATGTACAAATTTTCTTGCATAAAATTTTTCTCATGATTTATTGGTATAATTTTTTTTCATGTATATATTTTATGTTTTGATCAGTTTAATCATGTATTTTATGTTATATTGTCAGATGGTTCTCACACGCGAGCAGGAACAAACCTCAATGCAGTAATCCAAGCTGCAATGCAAGCTTTGCTTCCTCAACTGAGGAATGACATCAGGGCTGAGGTTCAGGCTGCTAACAATCAACAACAAAACCAAGCACCTCCTCCTCCTCCTCCAGTGACATTGGCAATAAGGCTGGAGAGATTCAACAAGCTCTGCCCTCGAGCTTTCGAGAGAGCAGATAGCCCCAGTGAAGCTGAAAGCTAGTTGGCTTACATCGAGAAGATCTTCGATGCTATGGGTTGTGACCCCGTCTTCAAGGCGAGGTTGGCATGTTACCGGTTCGAAGGCGATGTGTTAAATTGGTGGTTAGCATTGAAGCAGTCTGAGGGAGGTGATAATTGGGTGGGGCTGGTTTGACGTGGGCTCAGTTCAGATATTGGGTGATGGAGCAGTTCTTTCCCAAGGCTGAGCAAGACAAGCTGAAGAGAGAGTACCATGGGATCCGACAGAGAGCTAGGGAGAATAGAAACGAGTTCATGCAGCGCTTTCTTCGCTTAGCTGGTTTCCTTGGTGCATCGGCAGGTACTCCTGAAGAGCAGGCACACCACTTTAGGTGGGCTCTTCGCACATCGGTCGCAAACAATTTGGTGTGTGTTACTTTCAACACGGTAGCACAAGTGGCCGATGCAGCACGTAAGCTGGAGATGCTGCATGAGAGAGATGAGTTCGGGGAAGCTGAGAAACCCGATAAGAGGTAAACATTCGTATTCAAGCGGTGACCAATCCGTATTCTTTCAGTATATGTCAAATATTTCATCTCTTTAAATTTTATATTCCAGGCAGAAGACTGGGACCGGTCTCAGCTGGCTACTCAGCAACAACCTAATCAGCCCAAAGGAAACGGTCAGACTAACGACCGTTCTGCTACGGATAGGCGTGGCGGTAATGATAATTACCATAACAATGCTGGACACTCCAACGACAGCAGGTCCTTATACTTACGCATTTCCTTATGATTTCATGTTATAACTCATAATTCTGACACCTTAGCAAATTCTCTACCAGGAACCATGGAAACGGTAGGGACCAGAACCAGAGAGGTTCACAGCCTAGCCGTCTAGCTATCACTGGTATTCAATCTTACGATTATCCGCATTGTCTTTTGTACCCTATTGTCATGTCTCATTTATAATGTTTTATCAGGTTCTCAGCCAGCCAGAGCACCTGCTGGAGGATATACTCATCCTCTTTGCTCTACTTGCCACCGTAGGCACCCAGGGCCATGTCGTCGCGACAGTGACGCATTCTTCAAGTGTGGTCTTCCTGGACATCGCATGAAGGACTGTCGTAAGGGCGAGATGGAGGGCACATCAGGACATGCTGATATCAAGCCGCCTCCTACCACTGGACGCGTCTACACGACGTCTCGCGATCAGGCCAACAAGTCTATAGGTACCATCACTGGAATCTTGTATATGTATGGTCAAGCTGCATGTGTTCTTTTTTATACGGGCGCTACTCACTCGGTCATTTCTACTGCTTATGCCAAGAATGGTAGGATACTCCCCATGGCACTATAAAATAGACTCAGTATTTCCACGTCTTTGAGGGACTCTGTATTAATAACCCATGTAAAAAAGAGTCTTCCCCTAGAGTTTGACGACAAGGTTCGTCCTGTTGACGCACTTCCGCTGGACATGAATGACTTTGACATGATTTTGGGCATGGATTGGCTATCCAAGCATCATGCTACCATAGCCTGCAATTCATATCGAGTCATCTTTAGTGATGTTAGTGCACCAGAGTACATTCACAACAGGTTCGTACCCGGAAGGTCTGTACAAATCATATCTACCCTACAAGCATGCGCACTACTGTCACATGGCTGCGAGGGTTATCTAGCTATGTGTCACACCCCCAATTTATCAGAGTAAGGCAACACAATGGGGTGTGACGGTCATGACTATCACAAGACATAAATACAAAGAACGACTATTTAAAAGTCGTTTTCATTTAATTAAAATCATAAAACTTGTTCAGAAGCGAATTACACAAGATCATAATAAAACATTGTTTCAAAAGACTTTCACATTGATCCAAATATCCATACCCTAGTCACGACCATATTATTAAAAATCTCCCATGCACAACCACGTCACTCCTCCGTCTTGATACCTGAGAAAAACATTGCTAAAGCGTCAACACAAAGGTTGGTGAGTTCATAGGTTTAAGTTTAAATAGCATGATGAACCATAAGATTTTCCAAGGAAACCGACATATAATCTTATAACAAATACAAGACTATAATCAAAAGTATACGTTTTAATCACCTACGCCTAAGCTCGTGACACCGAAGCGTTAACCTCAACCAACAAGAAATAATAAGAGCCCGAGCAAATGCCTATCACGAAGCATTTGTAAATCCTCAAATGTAAGTGTATCTAACATTGGCCACACAACCAAATTAGATAGGGAGGTTAGTCCCGATAGATCTATCCATAACATTCGCGCTTACACAAAGTAATTAACGGTTCACGATAGTGGGCTAAAGCATCTAGGGATATCGCTACTTAGACATCATGTAGGCAAACATATGAGTTTAAAGCACTTATGTTCATCCGTTAAAAACGAGCAATGTTCTCACCCCAAAATAGTTAAAGCAATTAAAAGTGGGGCTATGAAACTCACCTCGATGAAGTAGCTAAATATGATCAACAAGGATAGCATGGAATATCAAGGCACGCAAAACAATGTGCAAACGATCTACTCGTAACCTAAGTAAAATATCCGTACTTAGGCTAAATACAATAAATAATAACGTACAATGCACTTGGTTGATAATTTATACTTGCTCTTGATTTATAAAAATGTTTTCATACATTTTTCATGTTCAACCATTTTAGTCACGGGGTCAAGTTTGGGTCTCAATATCTTGTTAAATAATAGTCCAAAAAATTAACGGGTTCTCATTATAAATATTAGACCGTGAGCTCTTCGATATTTGATAAATATCACAAATTTATGAAGTCTCTAAGTATAGAAAATAATTAAACAAAGTAGTGCACTTGCAAACAAAATTAAATATGTAAGGTTCAATTATTTCTATGTGCCAAACAAGCATTTTTGAAAATTAATTGCGGGTTCATTACTCAATTTCAAGACAAACGGAAAGTTACTCCGTAAACTAGGCAATGTCGAGTTTAACAAGGTATTTGTAGATTAAAGGGGCATCGTCGTTTGATTAGTTAAAAATGGCCACGAAGTAAGGTCTATAGGTTGAAATTTATTGTGTTAGATGTAACATTTTTGTAAACCTTGGAATAAAAAGGAAGGACTAGCTTTGTGTTCACACTTATACATACATACACATACATCATGGTAGGAAATAAATAAAAAGGTTGTTTTGGTTTGCTTTTTGTCCACTGCATACGCAGGCTACACAAAAGGGGAAAGGATGGTTTGTACTTGTTTTCACCATACATACATGGGCACGCATACATACACGCATACAACATTTTATGCCATTCTAGGATAGTACTAGTTTTCTTTGTGGTCCTCGTTTGTACATCTTACAAGAAAGCATAAGGGGGTGACCCTACTTTGCTAGTATTTTTAACATACATACATTTCTACATGTTCATCATAGTATTTTAAGGAGAATGGGTTTCATGTTTTTGTCTACTGCTCAATCACGCAGCATCAAAGGGAAGATGGGCTACATGTCTTGTCCTCATTCTTTACATATACATGCATTCATGATATACAATATTATTCGCAGCTCAGACAAGAAAAATGAGTCCTATTTGCCAATGTTTTCAAACAAGCAAGAAACATTACTTATTTACTTTACGCACATAAGGCTACTGTTGGTTGGTTTTATACATGTCAGCCTTATACAATTCATCTCACACATTTGCTTGTGTCTTACTGTTTTTGAGCTACTATCTCACGCAAGAACACACTCATCTGTACACATAATACTTTTTAAGAGCACTTGGGTTTCTCTTGGTTCCCCCTAGTTGGTTACACATAAAATTATAACAGCTTGCACACCATTCATTTAATATTTTCCATTAACTTCTAATCTACATGCATATGTACAACACTCTTCCTGCTTGTTCAGACATATCACAGACACACAATATACTGGGAAGTGGGAAGTTTGCACTCCCTACTATTCGGCTTCAAGAAAGAGAGTAAAGTTTGAAATGTTTCACATGCACGCCCTACACGAGTTTATACTCTTCCACATTCACATAAAACATTTCCATGAAATCATGAAATTTACGACCATGGTTTTATGATGAAGGTTCATAGTATGTAAATACACATGAACCCATGAACTTACTCAAACCCATACCCACTTCACGTTTTATTTATCCTCTTAAATCATATACTACGCATTTACACGTATGGTTTCCCCTAGGTTTAACCTGTAGTAGACCCACTTATGCATACAACCGTATTTAGTTCTCTTTTGGTTTCTTCATACTTTTAGTCCTAGGTTTTGAAACAAAGACACACACAGTACATGTACTTCATTTGCATACAGGGGTCTTAGTATATACACATTTCTTCCTGATGTCTACACATACACGCATAACTGTTCGTACACACAATCAGTAGCATAGACTCATTTGCAAAAAGGTGGTACCCAAAGTTTATACTTATGTATGCCTTCAAGGTTCTCACTATGCAGTTTTGTTTCCACAATATTATTGTCAAGGTTATAAGTATTCTAGCTTGGAGTTATGTTTCGGACAAGAAATGATTTGGTTATCCCTAAGTCCACATATCATCATACAGGGACTTCACATAAAATCATGCACATATAGTTTGTTCAAGAAACCTAGGTCATAAGTATTTCGTCAAGACCCGTGACTTAGTGTAGTACGTTCCATCATTTAGGTCATCGAGTAATCACCCATCCATACCCTAACCCGTGACTAGTTTGTTTCATTAGTGTAAGTTCTTGGTTTCAAAGTTTTGAGCAAGTATTATATCAACCAAATCATGAGAAAAACAAAGTTCAAGGAACTTACAAAGGTCATAAGAGTGATGAAGAATATGGCACCAACAAGTACCCACGTCCAACCCAAACTTATAATTTCTAGCTTGTTATTAAATCAACTCGAAACCCTTACTTATGTTATCTTGTTGCCGTGACTCAAGAACAAGAGGCCTGTGTTTTCTCTTTGAGAGTTTTTGCTTAAGTTTTGGGTGTAAGTTTATGAGAGTAAATGGGTGGCTATTTATAGGCAAGAGAGTATGGGATTAGGGTTAAACAAACTTGGTTAGGCCTTAGTTAGAGATCTTGTTTGAATGTAACTAAGGTTAGCCAAAGGAACTAACATGGGAATTTGCACAAAAACAGGGAAGAGGGAAAACCCTCTTTGTTGCGTCTAGGGCAGAACCAAGGACAAAGGATATGTACTTATCTTGGAAGTATGAGAAAGGTTGTTGTATGATACAGTAAATGTTTAGGGAAAAAATGGGATTCTTTGGTGATATCCACCAATTTTGGACAGGAAAAAAGGGGACAAGAGGACACTTAATAAATGAGTTGGTGAAAGTACTAAAATTTTGAATATGTATTTGTGGTGACCATTACAAAACATGGGGGTTTAAAAAAGTAGGGGACCGGTTTTGACTTAGACAAAGACATAGCATTTGTCTTTCTTTTTATTTTAAATTGTGTAAGTGGAATGGAAATTTAAATATGTTGAGTTTAAGTAAGCTTTACGTAAAACAAATTTGGTTTGAAGCGAAAATGAAAAACTTTTAAGTGCGTCATAAGTATATTGGGTGAAATACCTAACTTCGTATGGAACCTAATTAATCTAAACCGCGTCGACATAAGTAACTGTCGACTCCTAAAATAGCAGTTCTTGTAACGTAAACAAAACAATAAGTCATTTATATGAGCATCATTCATAAAAATTTAAATTTGTACCCAAATACGCGTAAACAATCAGGAACATCAATAGACACACAAGTCTAACCCGAACCATCGCGTTTCTCATAAATTAAATAGATTCAAAATTCACGTGTGCGACATTCGTAATCCCTTAAATTGAATTTTGTCCTCAAAACTAGCACGTCGATGTCGTTATCAAAACAAGAGTTCAATTAAATTTTTATCTTCCTTTCATGGTGTTCAAGGCGTTCGTTTTTCTTTAGTTTGTTGCTAAGATTAAAATTACTATAATCTCGTTAGGATTAAAACGAACGAAAATTTCTTCCGTCTAGTACATGGTTCTATAGCGTTTCCTTAAGCCTTTTCTGGTATGTCAAATTTTTCTTGACGATGTCGGTTTTGTTTAGTGAGTTTTCTCATTATTAACCTTTGCGTCGTCCCGCGTATTGTCATTTTTTTTTGATGACTATATATCGTACATTCAAATATCGTTCCACATAGTTTGATTAATCCCGTTCACATTAACCGTGTACTTGGTAGTGATAATTAGCGTATGCATCAAGGTTTTTTGAATCGGTTTCCCAAAACTCTATAACAATTGACCGTCCTAACACATGGTGGTTAAGACGTTTCTTCCTTTTATTTGACGTTTAATATTAGCTAATTTCGTTAATTAATCAATTTAGTTTGTGTTCCTCCTCGTTTATCTCCTTTTTCATGGAGGGGAAAACGGGTGCACAATTTATTATATATTTAAATCATAGTTCGTTTGGATTCCTTCTATGAAGGAAATATATAATATTTCTTAAGTCTATGAGTATGGTGTGATGCTCAAACATCGTTAGGAAAACTAGATTTTTTTCCGAGTGGTTTCGGTATTCCAATTATATACAATAGCATGCTTATCTTGACCCAATTGTTCCTTAACATGGGTTAAGTCGCGACAATTTCTCAATATCCGTTTAAATTTTGAGTTTTACTCAAATGACTTTTCGTTCTTCTCATTATTATTTAAAATTGTTTCGATTTTTTCCAAATCTAATCTATTTGAGTTTATTGTCTTCAAAAACAAGTGGCGCTCTTAGTATTTGCGTGTCAAAAACGCTTTTGTTTGTAATTGTGGCGAAGAAAATAATTACACTAGGTTTACTTGTATCGCGTATTCGACGCTTTTACTTAAGACGGTATAAAGATGTTCGACGTTCATAGCACATAATAAATTTTTCGTTGGTGAATAGGGCAACTTGAATATATTTTACTAGTACTAATATATTTCATTTTCAAGATGACTACTATGAGCATACTCGCGTTCGACCATGATCATACGTAGTTGATCAGGCTACGTACGTCTCGGGACCAACGGTTGCATCCTCCTTTTCCTCATAATTTGACTCTTTGAGGTTGTAATTATATATTGGTAGTCCATAGTTTATTTCGTTCGTTACCGTTATTCACTTCCATAACCAAAAAGTTAGTCCATAGTGCATTTCCTTCGTTACCAACATTCACTTTTCACAATCGACAAAATAATTCTCATTTTTATTCGTACTAGTTCTCGTCAGGTTTATCAATAGTTTTTGTTCTCTACATTGAGTTGGTCGTCAAACCAAGTTCCCAAACTTCACATGGTAGTTCTTACCAAAAATATTTCGCTATTAGTTGTGGCATTTAATTAATAATACCTTTACTAATCTTTAAACTTACCTTATCACGATTTTTATTATTCCCACTAATAAGTGTTTCTGGTGGCGATTTCTTATAAAAAAATTATGATATTTTCTAAAGAATATTTTACAAAAATCTTTTAGTGAGAAATTACTTTATTTATTTCTCTTCAATAGGTAAAGAAAATATTGTAGAAGAAAGCTCTTTCTTAAGTAAAATTATTGGTGGATGAGTTTTTCTACGACACATGAAAATAAAAAGAAAGTGTTCTCGTTGTTTAAAAAAATAGGCTTTAAAAATGAAACAACAAAATTTAATTGAAAACTTGGAGTACGGTTACATAGTTATGTTTTGTTGGTGGTAACATCAACGGACGTCGAGTCACTTGATTTGCATAAAAGTAAACTAGTTCATAATACATATACTTCCACGCTCTATCCATGACGAGGGTAGAAACCCTTGGGTTGATACTTGAAAATAGTCGGCGAATCTTTCTTGAAAGACAAACGGTGTAAAACGTTGGTGGGGTATTGGACGCTCTTTGCCCTCGAGCTTCCTTCTTGGGCAATTTCAAGTATTGCTTGTCTTAAAGGACGTTCCTCCATGTAGCGTTCCTTCATTTTCTTCTCATGGGTCTTTACCACTCGAAAATCACCCTCCAAGTGCCCAAATTCATCGCAAAGCATGCTATGGTTAGCGCAACTACCATTGTGGTGGTAGTCACACTTGAGGCAATATGGAAGGTTACCGAGATACTTCTTGTTCAAGATCGGAGTTGGTTTGGGAACATCCTCCGGGAAATTTGTTCTTTCACAACAAGTAGAGGGTGGTAAGGTTCTTCCTTGATGAACACGTGGCGCTTTCCACGAGTGATTATTTGGTTTAGTCATAGGGTGAGGGTTAAACCTTTCGGCACCTTGCTTCATGGTGTTAAACCTTGAGTGGTTCTTCAACATATAGCATCTCCTCTAATAAGGCCATTTTCTTCCACTAACGGTATGATTTACCTTAGTTTTTGAAGGGGTCTTTCGAGGTCTAAAAGTGTTAACCGGAGTAGCACTTGTTTCCTTAGCTTTTTCGTAAACACTAGGATCCATGGTTCGGTCAACCATGCGGATACTAGCTTCAAACGCATCAACGACCCTAATGGCATTTTGGTATTGACGAGTGATGACCTCTTTGAGGTCCTTGCAACTTTGTTCCGTCATTTCAGTTTTTCTGTGTATCATTAACGAACGGACGATATATATTTTTGTTAGTTCTTTCATTGTTATCAATTCTTACGATTGTTCAAATTTGTCCGAGATTTTCTCACAATTATTGTAATACACTGATCAAGGGATCATATCATATAAGTTCGTACATTTCATTCCTAAATTTTGTTCCATACATAGTTTTGGAGTTTAGAGTACAAAATTCCCATTCAACCAATGAATGGCTTCTTTTAGTCTTGACAAAACGTCACACATTTATTACAAAACATCATACTTTTATTAGAAAGGCGAGAAAATCCTAAAGACCTAGATGGTGTAGGCTTTCTTGAATCTGAGCATGATCCGCAGCTTGCCTAGCCTCGGTATCATCGTTCCTCATTTGTAAAATTGCAATCTCGGACTCAGCAGCCTCAAGAGACTCTCTCAACTCGGCTATCACTAAGACCTTGTCCTCATCTTGATCGATAAGGTAATCCACATCACCCTCTACATCCTCCAGACGGACTATCAGGTTTTCTGCATCGAATCCGAGTGCTTCTGATGTAGGCTCGTCTTCTGGGGAATGAGCAACATTAGGTGGTGGTGATGAAACACGGTTTCGTTTTCTAGAAGTTTCAGGCATTTTTGAAGGCATAGGAGTGGAGATTGGCATAATAGTAGTAGTAGAAATATTTTGGATGATGGAAGGAAGTCCCGTAGTGACATTTGGCATTATGACTGGCGAGTCTTGCTCGTCATCCGAATTTATGGTGATTACGCTCCGGATGGGGGTAATTTCCTTGTCGGATTCGGATTGCAAAATGACAAACGGAATGAGAGGCATCTTTCCTTTCTCGCCTGTCACCAAATGTAAAACGATGGTTATTAGATAGGTAAAGGTGAAGTATTTTTCTAAAGTTCTAAAAAAATAGAGATGAGTAGTATGATGTCTTGTATATTTTCTTTTATTTTGAGTAAGTTCTCGTACATCGATCCCTAAGTATACTTAAATGTCTAAGTAGTCCTTACACGGAAAACAATAAGTGACTCGTGGAATGTTAAAGTCCTCTAACATGCCCTTCCACATAATTATTATTTGTACTTTCTCTTAGTAGCAATTATGCACGGATGGATAAATACAATTATCCTTAATCAATCAATTTAGCTCTATTACGACGTTTATTTTTGTGCAATTTCCTCTTGTTAAACGTCTATTACTTGCAAATCGGATGAGTAAGTATGTTTTTGAGGTATAGTCGGCTTACGGCTATTACGTAGCCTGTACTAGTTTTTGTTCATTCATAAGTCTTTCCTTAACTTAGTATTGCTAGTTCGTACACTTTCGACAATTTTTACACCTTGAAAAATTGTTAATTTGATTTAAACTAGTCGAGTACTAAAACTTTATGATGAGACGGCTTTTATACATGGTCTCATCGTTCTTTTTGGACTTAAAATGCATTAAATATCATCAAAATACCCAAATATATGCTTGTGTTTGTTGCTTGTGTTTTTAGGTACGGATATTGAGAAAATGACAAAAGATCACAAGAATCACGCAAAAACGAACACGGGAAACGAAGCCGCACGATGAACCAAGCCCTAGTGAGGAATTTTCCAAAGAAAACCCTTGAAGATTTGAAGAATATTGAAGATTGGTCCTCCAAGTTTGAAGAATTGACACTTTATACCCTTGTATCTTCATAATTACAAGTTTGGTCCCTAAAGTTTGTCAAAATTACAAAAAGGACCCTTAACTTTGAAGAATTGGCAAATTTAGTACCTCATCAAATCTAAATTGTCAAATATGGTCCTCCAAGAAGTCAACCAACAAGTCAAAGCCTTGAAGTTTGAAAATATGGCAAATTCAGTCCTTGGAAAATGAAGATATTGCATAAATGGTCCTTGTTTCAAGATTGCAAAAACATTATGCCAAAAATGACAAGTGCTGAAAGCTAAATACAAAGGAAATGGGTTTTGTGGGCTGTTAATACAAAATAAAGATGTGAAGAGACTTGAGGGGCCATTCATGACCAGACAACAAACCTCCCTACACCACTTATATCCTGCCACATCACCCACCAGTCCATCTTATTTAAAACGAACCAGTTCATGACCTGTTAAAACTTTTTGAACCCACTCACTTTACTTAAACTCATTTAATTAATCAAAAGTGGGGGAAACTCGTTTTTTTAAAATCTAATTACCCCAATCCTGATTAAAACACACACACTCACACACACTTAAGAACAAACCCTAACTTTTAATCCCCTTCATAACAAAGGGGTTTGTTCTAAGCTTCTCCAGATTAGCAATTTAACACTTTTTAAACATATCCCCACACCCAGAAAAACGCCACGTGGGCTGTGGTCCTCACCCAGGCACTACCTTGCCCCGTCTCTTTCACCCAAAGTCCCAAAAGGGGACAAGATCAATGGTCAAGATGAGGAACGTATTCCCCACTCCAAATAAACGACCAAGATGCAACAATCCAACTGGCCATCAACTAGCAGCCAAGAATCATTCACATGGCTCAAATTTGACTAGAAAAATTCAAACCAAGAAGGGAATATGCTGAAGATATCCAAGGGCACATTTGGGAGTTTACCATTAGGGTTTCTAGATTCTAGAGTCTTCTTTGTAAGCCTATAAAAGGCATTAGGGTTTTAGCATTTCGTTTTGTTCCAGTTTTTATGTAAAAACGTTTTCTTTATGAATGAATGAAACTTTGTTTACCCTACATATGACTGAGAACCAAATTTACTTTCCAGCATTAATGTTTTAAGTTGTTTTCTTTCCTGAGTTAATTTGTCTTCAAGTTTGTTTGTTTTTAAAAATTTTCAAATCTTTGCAAGTTTTTCTGAAAAGTGAGATTCTTGGTAAGATTTGGTTTTAAGTTTGTTTCATGTGGATTAATCAAGTGTTATTAAGTGTTTGTAAACATTGGTAAAGTTTTTGAAAAATTTTTAGAAAGAAAGAAAAGAAATCAGAATAGTATATAGCTTGCTTGTGCATTGTTTTTCTTGATTTGTCTTAAACAGGTGGAAGACCTGTTGTTGATCTTTGTTCAGCACCAACCCGGGTTGGTAGGAGGTGGATTTACATCCACTAGGGCCTTGGATGTAAGGCCCTAAGGTATTCTCTTTTCCCTTTTGAAAAATTTCAGAAAAAGTGAAGTTTGAAGTGATTTGCATGATTGTTTGATTATTGTTGTTATAGCTGTTTGATTGATGTTCTTTTGGGTTTGTATGCATGCTAGACTTGTTTGTGATCAGTTTGAATAGGGTTTAGAATATTTTGATTTGATAAAATTGCATAAACATAATATAAAGGGGTGTTTGGGATTAAGTGTTGCAGGAAGATTGCATAAGAATAGTATGGTGTAATCTGGTTAGATAAGCTTCATTAGGTCAAGATAGGTTGTAGTCAGCTTGGGTATTTAATTGGAAAAGATTTTAAACAAGTTTGTGTGTTAAAAAGGGAAAACATAGCATAAATCTGCATGACCACTTATTCTGCTTGGATTTAAGGAGATTTGAGCTTGGATTGTGTAAATCTGCTAGGATTTAGGGTAGTTAAGGACTTGTGATTGCCTGAGAATTGGTTTTTGTGATTGTGTGCTTCATTTGACCCTTTAAAACTCATTTGTGTGCTTTGAATCTGCCAAGAAAAACCACCAGACCTGCTCATTTGTCACAGCAACTTGAAATGCCATGTTTAGCTTTGATTGTGTGATTTTGTGCTAATTGTTGATTACTAGCTGCTTGTTTTTGTGTTGATTATTGACTCCCTATACTCAACTGAGTATAGGGTTGCCTTTTTGTCCAAAAATAAGCCCAAATTAAGCTTTCCTAAGCTTAATACTCAACTGCTCAAAATTATACACTAGCAGTGGGAACTCCTTTCCCACTGGTAGTTCACTGGTTTCCACTGCCTAGCTAAAAGACAGAAAACCATCACAAGTCACTTTCAGAAGTTCATAATTTTGTCTTTAGTGCTTAAATTTTTGAATTAGACCTTGAAAACAGTGCCATTATTTTTCTTATTTAATTTAGGATTTTTCTGATTAATAAAATTTTTATTTACTGTTCATTTAGTAATTTTTAGGTTATTTAGCTATTTTTAATTAATTTTAAAGTTTCTGTTTTTGTCTTTTAGTGCCAAAAAGTAATATTTTTAGGTTTAATCAATTTTTCTGAACTTAGAATAATATTTTAAGGTTTTTGGTTTAAAAATTAGTTATTGTTCACCTTTTTAATTAATTTTTATAATTAATTTAAGTTAATTAGGGTTTTAATTAATCTAGTTTTGTCATTTAGTGAGAAATTTAATATTTTTCAAGATTTTTCATTTTTCTACTGTTCATTAGAGTAAAATAGGATTTTTAAAATTGGTAGATTATTTTTAGCATTATTTAATCATTCTTTATAATTATTTTAATTTTAAAATAGTTTTTAGTAATTTAAAAATAGAAAAATAGTATTTAAAAATCATAAAAAATACTTTTTAGTTTTTAAATAGTATAAGTAAGTTATTTGTTCAATAAAATCATATTTTGGACATTTTGATTAATTATATTTAATTTTAGGGCTTTAATTAGCATTTAAAATTGAATATTTAATTAATAAAAGGTTTTAAAATATTTTTATTGGATTTTATTCCTTATTTATATTATTTTAGACTTGTTTTAGCTTATAATTAATTTTTAGGTTTAAAATTTTTATTTTTGTCGTTTTTTTACGGTTTTACGTTTACGCCTTTTTCGTCGTAGTTTAATTAGTTTTCGTATCCGTCTCTTCTTTCCTTTCTCATTTCTTTTCTTCTTTATCATAATCACAAACATCATTAATCAATTCTTAACACAACGCACTATCCTCCTCGAGAACGAACTCACCTAGGGTCATTCACACACGGTTTTCCTAAATCGTCGTGCACGCTTGCCCTATTTTTAGTTGCTTACTTTTTCCTAAAGGTAAGTTGACTAAACTTATAACATCAATTTTGGCGCCGCTGCCGGGGAGGCGTGTTGTGTTTTGGTTGAACCATTGTTGTTTTTATATATAGCCATAAAAGTATTTGTATTAATAGCACTCTATTAATACATATTATCGTTTTTCGATTTTTGTGTGAATATTATTACTATATTGTATACGTAGAACAATAAAATCACAAGTACTCCAAATACGTGAGCAATCACAACCTCGATTCGGGATTTCATCACTCGATCATTGTATTCGAATCTCAAACCAAAGAAAAAAGGCAAAAATAGATAAATACTTTCGTGAAGCTTGATTTTGATAATACAAACTATAAGGTGGGTATAAGGCGGTTGTATTTCATGACCTAAAGGAAAAAGGCTCTTAAGTGCTTCGCGCCGCCTCGTTTCCTCCGCTTGCTTGTGCGTATTTGATTTTGAGAGTGAATCGAGGGTTTTGCCGCCCAAAGTATTACTTACGTATCATATATATTTTCTTGGTTTCATTTGATTAAACCCTCTTGAACGATTTGGTGTTCCACCATCGTTCTAAATTCATCGAAGGCGTTCACTTCACGTGTTCGTTTTCATTCCTTGAGGCTTCGTTAATCAAGAGATTTGATTAGTGAGGAGATTTGTAGATTTTGGTCTACTTAATACATTCCAAAAAATCCAAAAAAAGTTAAAAACAATCAAAAACCACAAAAAAATTGAAAAAGTAAAAAACACCAAAAAGAATCTTCTTTGCTCGCCTTCTCGTTGTACGTGACGTTTATGCAAACTCGCTCTAAAGCTAGACGTGCTCGTAAACGAAGAAACAAATCACTCACTCCTACTAGTGAGGACTCTCCTATTGACGAACCCATTGTAGTGAAAGAAGCACCCATGGCTAATCGAACTATGATGGAGTTGCTTCAAGCACCCACCGAGGGTTATGGAGAAGCGATTGTGATTCCCGCTATCCTTGCGGAGAATTTTGAGGTTAAGACGGGTTTGTTGTCCATGATTCAAAACAACAAGTTTCGAGGGGACGAAAAGGACAACCCGCATAACCACATTCGCCAATTTAATCGTCTCACCGCCACGTGCAAGTTTAAAGACGTTTCAAACGACTCGATTAAGATGATGCTTTTTCCGTATTCCTTAGCGGGGCCCGCAAAAATTTGGTTAGAGAAAGAGCCACCCAATTCTATATTGACGTGGAAGGATCTCGTTTCAAAATTCGTGACCCAATTTTTTCCGCCCTCTAAGACTACGCACTTGAAAAACGAGATTTCAAAGTTTTCGCAAGAGTTTAATGAGAGTTTTTCAACGGCTTGGAATAGGTTTAAGGAAATGTTGCACGAATGTCCTCATCATGGTTTTTCCGACTTGCATCAAATAGACACGTTTTACAATGGCTTGAACGATCATGAGCGTGATTATCTTAATGCCGCCGCGGGTGGTAATTTCTTGTGTAAGACGGTCGAGGAAGCATTGGTAATTATTGAGAATAGGTCTAAGGTGTATAGTCCTCGTAGCACGTCGAGTGTTCGTAGGGCTTCGTCTTCATCTTCACCTAGTTTGTCACACAACGTTGATGCTTGCCAAATCGAGGCTAATTTGGAGAACAAGATTTTTGATAAGCTTAAAGGATTGTTAATTGAGTTTAAAGTTGGTGAACAACCCGCTCCCGCTACGATTAAAGCGGTTGAGGTTTCTTGTATGTATTGTGGTGGAGCTCACGATTATTCCGAGTGCATTACCAACGGTGGTAACACTTCGAGTGCCTTCGCGGCCGCGGGAACTTATAACCAAAACGGTCAAGTTCCTCGCACTAATCAATTGACTCCACCGGGTTTTTCACCAAATCAAAATGCTAACAATTATCAAAACAATCAAGTTGGTTACCAAAGCAATCAAAAGAACAATTATAAGGGTAATAACAACTATGGGAATCAAGGGAGTAGTAGTAATAGCCAATTGCAAAATCAAAATCAAAACCGTAATTTTCAAAATGCAAGTCAAGGTCTTCAAAATAACAAAGAACTTCCATTGGACTTTTTGAATTACACTACTTCAAATGATAAGATTATGGAAAACATTCAAGAGCAAATGGCTAATCAAGCTAAGGAAACGGCTAAGAATGCAAAGGAGTTAGCTAATTTCATTAAGGAAAATCTAGCCATGAGGAATGAATTGAAAAATGATTTTGCTAACCAAATTCGAGGTCAAAACAACAAGATAGAGCAAAGTCATGCTAGGCTTGAACAAAGAATTGACCAAAAAGCCGCTAGCCAAGATATGAAGTTTAGTAGTCAAGATGCTAAGCTTAATGCAATTTTAGAAGCCGTAATGGGAAACAAAGCCTCTACTTCGGGTAGTTTGCCTAGTAACACCGTTTCAAACCCGAAGGGAGAGATGAAAGTGATCACCACATGTAGTGGTAAGGCACTTAAAGAACCGACTCCTCAACCAATTACTCCAACGGTGGAGGAAATTGAGAAAGAACCCGAGGTGGTGGTCGAAAAGGAGCATATTTCAAGCCCACAAAGTACCGCTCATGCCACACCTACGGTTGACCCATCACCCATTTTGGAACCCGAGATTCCAAAGGCTATGCCTATGCCCCAACCCACACCACCCTTGCCTTACCCATCGAGACTTAGGAAGGAGAAACGACAAGAGCGCGACAACTATCAATTTGAGCTTTTTATGAAAATGTTTCGTGATTTGCACTTTAATGTGAGTTTCGCCGATGCTTTGGTCATGATGCCTCGATTTGCCGCTAACTTTAAGAGTATGTTGAACAACAAGGAGAAATTACACCAAATGTCTAGTTGTTCGTCGGTTTATTTTAATCGCATACCTCAAAAAGTCGGTGATCCCGGTAAATTTTTGATCCCTTGTGCAATTCAAGATATGGAAGAATGCTATGCCTTGGCCGATCTTGGTGCTAGCATTAACTTGATGCCACTTGCAATCTACAAGTCGCTCAATCTTCCTAATCTTACTCCTTCACGAATGTCTATTGAGTTGGCCGACCATTCCACGATTCTTGCATGTGGTTTGGCGGAAGATGTTTTTGTGAAAGTGGGGAAGTTCTACTATCCCGTAGACTTTATTGTTGTTGACATCCCCACGGATCCTCAAGTTCCTCTTATTTTAGGTCGTTCGTTTTTAGATACGTCTATGGCTTTGATTGATGTGCATGCTAGAAAGATCACCTTACGTTTCAACGACGAGGAACTTGTTATAAACGCAACTCAAAATTCTCAACTTTCTCATGTTTATTCCGTAGCTACCATAAACCTCGTTGATATGATCGACGTGGTTTGCGAGGAATTTTCACAAGAAGTTTTAGGGTTTGGTGATGAAGAAACTAGTGGCAATCCCACTATGTTAGATCCAATTCTTGATAATTCGACACCAACCTTAACTCCTTTCGAAGGTGGTGGTTTTACGTTGGAAGAATTCAATGTTCCACGTACTTGTGACGAAGACCTCGACAACTATGCGGACTTCTCGATTATCAAGGATTTTCTCAACGATTTCCCATTTCCTCCACCCGAGGAGGTTATGAGTATCGAGCCTAAATCTTCACTTGAGGAACCACCTATCCTCGAGTTGAAAGATTTACCTCCTCACCTCGAGTATGTCTATTTGGAGGAGGACGACAAGTTGCCGGTTATTATTGCGAAGGAACTTTCGAATGATGAAAAAACCGCACTTGTCGATGTTCTTAAGGGCCACAAAGGGGCGATTGCGTGGAAGTTATCCGACATTAAGGGAATCGATCCCAAATTTTGTACACACAAAATATTAATGGAGGAAGATTTCAAGCCAACAATCCAAAGTCAAAGAAGGGTAAACCCCAAAATTCACGACGTCATCAAAAAGGAGGTCCTTAAACTCCTTGACGCGGGAATGATTTACCCTATTTCCGATAGCCCTTGGGTGAGTCCTATTCATTGTGTCCCTAAAAAGGGAGGGATGACCGTTGTGCCAAGCGATGCCAACGAGTTGATTCCCACTAGACTCGTGACCGGATGGAGAGTGTGCATAGACTATCGTAAGTTGAATGAAGCCACTCGAAAAGACCATTTTCCCTTGCCCTTCATGGACCAAATGTTGGAGCGTCTTGCGGGAAACGATTTCTATTGCTTTTTAGATGGTTTTTCCGGTTACTTCCAAATTCCCATCGATCCTCGTGATCAAGAAAAAACTACGTTTACGTGTCCATATGGAACGTTTGCTTATCGTAGAATGCCATTCGGACTTTGTAATGCACCGGGAACTTTTCAACAATGCATGATGGCTATTTTTCATGATATGATCGAGAAGACGATGGAAGTCTTCATGGATGACTTTTCCGTGTTTGGTGATTCCTTTACTTCGTGTTTGTCGAACCTTGAGAGAATGTTGAAACGTTGTGAGGAAACCAACCTTGTGCTCAATTGGGAAAAGTGTCATTTTATGGTTAAGAGTGGAATCGTCTTAGGGCACAAGGTCTCGAAAGCGGGGATTGAGGTAGATCAAGCTAAGGTAGACGTCATCGCCAAATTACCTCATCCCAAAACCGTCAAGGGAGTTAGGAGTTTCCTAGGCCACGTGGGCTTTTATCGACGATTCATCAAGGATTTCTCGAAGATTTCTCGACCCATTACACATCTTCTTGAAAAAGAGGCACGTTTTGTCTTTGACGAAGATTGTGTACGAGCCTTTGAGATCCTTAAGAGGAAACTTACCGAAGCTCCCATTCTTGTTGCTCCAAATTGGAACCTCCCCTTTGAACTTATGTGTGATGCAAGTGATTACGCTATTGGGGCCGTTTTGGGGCAACGTCATGATAAGAATTTCTTGCCTATTCACTATGCTAGCAAGACGATGACCGAGGCTCAACTTAAATACACTACAACGGAAAAGGAGTTCCTTGTCGTGGTGTATGCATTTGAGAAATTCCGACCTTACCTCGTCTTGACGAAATGCATAGTGTATACGGACCATTCGGCTATCAAGTATCTCATGGCTAAACAAGATGCAAAGCCGAGATTACTTCGTTGGATTCTCCTCCTTCAAGAATTTGATCACAAAATCATTGACAAAAAAGGAGCCGAGAATTTAGCGGCCGATCATCTCTCTCGTTTAGAAGATCCTCACCAAAGTATTTACGAGCCTAAGGAAATCACCGAAACATTTCCGCTCGAGACACTTGGTGTAGTGAATTCCAAACTTGATTCTTCTACCCCATGGTTTGCGGATTTTGCAAATTACCATGCGGGTAACTTCATCATTAAGGGTATGACAACTCAAGAAAAACGAAAATTCTTTCGTGATGTCAAGTTCTATTTTTGGAACGACCCTTACTTGTTTCGAACGTGTGCGGATCAAATCATCCGCCGTTGTGTATTTGGCACCGAAGCTTCTAACATCCTTAGAGCTTGCCATGAGGGACCCACGGGTGGTCACCACGGTGCTAATCTCACGGCTAAAAAGGTGTTTGATGCCGGCTTCTTTTGGCCTACTATTTACCGAGATGCACAAATTCTTGTGAAGTCTTGTGATTCATGCCAACGACAAGGAAAAGCCTCACAAAAAGATGAAATGCCACAAAATATCATTCAAGTATGTGAGATCTTTGACGTTTGGGGCATAGACTTTATGGGGCCGTTCCCATCATCTCGTGGTAATAAGTAC
Source organism: Glebionis coronaria (assembly GCA_025667525.1). Taxonomy (NCBI): domain Eukaryota; kingdom Viridiplantae; phylum Streptophyta; class Magnoliopsida; order Asterales; family Asteraceae; genus Glebionis; species Glebionis coronaria. The sequence continues at coordinate 316,279,841 of CM046878.1, forward strand.
ATTCTCGTTGCGGTTGACTACCTTTCTAAGTGGGTGGAGGCGAAGGCCTTGCCCACTAATGATGCTCGTGTGGTAGTTAAATTCTTGAAAAGTTTGTTTGCTAGGTTTGGAACCCCTCGTGCTATCATAAGCGATCGTGGAACCCATTTTTGTAATGACCAATTTGAAAGGGTTCTAAGGAAATATGGGGTTACACATCGTCTTTCTACGGCTTATCACCCACAAACGAGTGGGCAAGTCGAGGTTTCAAACCGAGCATTGAAGAGGATCTTGGAAAGATCCGTGGGGGAAAACTGACAATCTTGGTCGGATAAGTTAGACGATGCTTTATGGGCCTTTAGGACCGCTCATAAGACACCCATTGGGTGCACTCCCTATAAGCTTGTGTATGGAAAGAATTGTCATTTGCCTATCGAGTTAGAACACAAGGCTTATTGGGCCCTAAATCATTGTAATGATGACATGGAGACCGCGGGAAAACACCGGAAAATGCAATTAAACGAATTGGATGAATTAAGGGACATTGCTTATGAAAATTCATTGATTTATAAAGAGAAAACTAAAAAGTTGCATGATTCAAAAATTAAAAACCGGGTTTTTAACATTGGGGATCAAGTTTTACTTTTTAATTCAAGATTGAAAATATTTTCCGGTAAATTGAAATCCCGTTGGTCCGGTCCATTCACCGTGACTCAAGTGTTTCCTTATGGGACCATCGAGCTAGCTCAAGATGATGGTCCTAACTTCAAGGTGAATGGACATAGGTTGAAGCACTACTTTGGCGGGGAAGTTCCATCCTTGAACTACCTCGACCAAGTCACCTTCCCCAATGATAATTAGTATTGAGGGGATCGAGTCGAGCTCATGACTCGGTAATCAAAAACGAGGTGCCTCGTGGGGAAGTCCCATGCTTATCCTATGTACATATTATCGCTTTCTTAGTCTAATGTAGCTTACGTGAGGGGATTCGTGCCCTTCCAACCTTTGTTCCGTGGTTGTTTGTGATATGTGGTTTTTAGATCATGATCTTCACGATTGGAGCCTCTCGTGTTCGTTTTATGGGAGCACTCGATCGTTTGCTTTGGAGACATTTCTCAATATCCATGATATATCCTTTTGATGTTCTAACCTTAGGTTTTTAGCACACTTCATAAACGGCTTTAAATTTAATGGTTACACCCTTTCCATGCTAGATTAGGCATTCGACTACGTCTCTAGTATGGGGGTGTTTGCACCCCTAGACTCGAAACATTGAGGACAATGTTTAACTTTAGTATGGGGGGGTGAATAGATACTTGCCTTGCCAAACCTTCACGCTTTCCAAAGTTTACCTTTTTGTTTATCGTTTTGTTGCAAAATAAGGCTAAAAATGGCCAAATTTTAAAATTTTTCTCATGTTTTATAAGTGTTTGAAGACACGAATGTAGATTTTCCGATGGCGAGAATAAGAGTAATTTTTGACTCGACCGTGCGTGTTGAGCACTTAGCTTTGATTCCTTAACTACACATTAGGCTAAGTCTCTTAAATGAGGACGAGAAATGATAGAGTTAATTATAAGTTACTATGCTAAACGTAGAGTACTCGTATTCTTTCAAAAACTCATGTGTTCTCGTTGTTTGCTTATTCTCCCTTCGCATGTAAATATTTTTTGCTTCATAAATATTGACTTAGCGGTTTAGTTAGGATTGTTGGGTTTCTAGTCTTTTCTAGTAGCTTCCGTGTAATTAAATTGGGAAGACATTAAGATATCGCCAGCGTCACGGTTTTGAAGTATTGGCACCCTAATAATCGAAAGCTTCACCCAATAATAAGATTTCAAGTGCTCACCTAAATCAAGCAAACAATTTGAAGCCCCACAAGGCCTAAAATCTATGCAAAATTGAAAGTGAATCAAGCCTTAATCTTCGAAGCTTTAAAGATCCAAAATTCGCTTTAGCGTGAGGATATACGTCTTTGGCTAATAAAACCACCGATGAGGCGGATAATAAAAGGCAAGGCAAGACCGAAGTCATAATAAAAGCTTCATGGCGAAGTTGAATAAAAGATGGAGGTAAACCAAAGATAATAAGGCCCTTCCGTTAGGGGGCGTATAAAAGTCTTGGTAATAAGTCTCATGTTCAAAACCGTTATAAAACCGTGTTTATCGATTCTTCTTGTCAACTTAATTTTTTAACATCGTCGTCTATTAGGAGGGGTTATTGATTTGATGGTCTTAGTTACACCGTTAGGACTCTATTTTAGACCTAAATCTCTATTATCGCATAAGTCAACAATGTATCCTCGTGAAACATTCAAGACATCATAAAATATAAGAGATACAACTTAGGAATAATGGGAGAATAAGTACGTGATTAGGGCATATGAGTAGTGTTAGCATTACTAACTTATAATGACAATGATCTCGTTACACGCTTAGCATGGAATTGAAGTGAAAATCGAGGACGACGAAATTATTTCTAACGAAGCATTCACGTGTTCTTATTCTATGAACCTAAACGTCCCATTTTGCGATGAAAATCATACATTATGTCTATAACGCAAGTAGTATTAATAGTAGTAGTGTAGCTAGTTTATCATTCCAATAAAGTGAATAAAAATGAATTTTGGAGATGCTACGATACTTTATTCTAGCATTGCGTGAGGGCACGGCAATGGTTTAGTATGGGGGAGTGATGAGACGGCTTTTATACATGGTCTCATCGTTCTTTTTGGACTTAAAATGCATTAAATATCATCAAAATACCCAAATATATGCTTGTGTTTGTTGCTTGTGTATTTTAGGTACGGATATTGAGAAAATGACAAAAGATCACAAGAATCACGCAAAAACGAACACGGGAAACGAAGCCGCACGATGAACCAAGCCCTAGTGAGGAATTTTCCAAAGAAAACCCTTGAAGATTTGAAGAATATTGAAGATTGGTCCTCCAAGTTTGAAGAATTGACACTTTATACCCTTGTATCTTCATAATTACAAGTTTGGTCCCTAAAGTTTGTCAAAATTACAAAAAGGACCCTTAACTTTAAAGAATTGGCAAATTTAGTCCCTCATCAAATCTAAATTGTCAAATATTGTCCTCCAAGAAGTCAACCAACAAGTCAAAGCCTTGAAGTTTGAAAATATGGCAAATTCAGTCCTTGGAAAATGAAGATATTGCATAAATGGTCCTTGTTTCAAGATTGCAAAAACATTGTGCCAAAAATGACAAGTGCTGAAAGTTAAATACAAAGGAAATGGGTTTTGTGGGCTGTTAATACAAAATGAAGATGTGAAGAGACTTGAGGGGCCATTCATGACCAGACAACAAACCTCCCTACACCACTTATATCCTGCCACATCACCCACCAGTCCATCTTATTTAAAACGAACCAGTTCATGACCTGTTAAAACTTTTTGAACCCACTAACTTTACTTAAACTCATTTAATTAATCAAAAGTGGGGGAAACTCGTTTTTTTAAAATCTAATTACCCCAATCCTGATTAAAACACACACACTCACACACACTTAAGAACAAACCCTAACTTTTAATCCCCTTCATAACAAAGGGGTTTTTCTAAGCTTCTCCAGATTAGCAATTTAACACTTTTTAAAATTATCCCCACACCCAGAAAAATGCCACGTGGGCTGTGGTCCTCACCCAGGCACTACCCTGCCCCGTCTCTTTCACCCAAAGTCCCAAAAGGGGACAAGATCAATGGTCAAGATGAGGAACGTATTCCCCACTCCAAATAAACGACCAAGATGCAACAATCCAACTAGCCATCAACTAGCAGCCAAGAATCATTCACATGGCTCAAATTTGACTAGAAAAATTCAAACCAAGAAGGGAATATGCTGAAGATATCCAAGGGCACATTTGGGAGTTTACCATTAGGGTTTCTAGATTCTAGAGTCTTCTTTGTAAGCCTATAAAAGGCATTAGGGTTTTAGCATTTCGTTTTGTTCCAGTTTTTATGTAAAAACGTTTTCTTTATGAATGAATGAAACTTTGTTTACCCTACATATGACTGAGAACCAAATTTACTTTCCAGCATTAATGTTTTAAGTTGTTTTCTTTCCTGAGTTAATTTGTCTTCAAGTTTGTTTGTTTTTAAAAATTTTCAAATCTTTGCAAGTTTTTCTGAAAAGTGAGATTCTTGGTAAGATTTGGTTTTAAGTTTGTTTCATGTGGATTAATCAAGTGTTATTAAGTGTTTGTAAACATTGGTAAAGTTTTTGAAAAATTTTTAGAAAGAAAGAAAAGAAATCAGAATAGTATATAGCTTGCTTGTGCATTGTTTTTCTTGATTTGTCTTAAACAGGTGGAAGACCTGTTGTTGATCTTTGTTCAGCACCAACCCGGGTTGGTAGGAGGTGGATTTACATCCACTAGGGCCTTGGATGTAAGGCCCTAAGGTATTCTCTTTTCCCTTTTGAAAAATTTCAGAAAAAGTGAAGTTTGAAGTGATTTGCATGATTGTTTGATTATTGTTGTTATAGCTGTTTGATTGATGTTCTTTTGGGTTTGTATGCATGCTAGACTTGTTTGTGATCAGTTTGAATAGGGTTTAGAATATTTTGATTTGATAAAATTGCATAAACATAATATAAAGGGGTGTTTGGGATTAAGTGTTGCAGGAAGATTGCATAAGAATAGTATGGTGTAATCTGGTTAGATAAGCTTCATTAGGTCAAGATAGGTTGTAGTCAGTTTGGGTAGTTAATTGGAAAAGATTTTAAACAAGTTTGTGTGTTAAAAAGGGAAAACATAGCATAAATCTGCATGACCACTTATTCTGCTTGGATTTAAGGAGATTTGAGCTTGGATTGTGTAAATCTGCTAGGATTTAGGGTAGTTAAGGACTTGTGATTGCCTGAGAATTGGTTTTTGTGATTGTGTGCTTCATTTGACCCTTTAAAACTCATTTGTGTGCTTTGAATCTGCCAAGAAAAACCACCAGACCTGCTCATTTGTCACAGCAACTTGAAATGCCATGTTTAGCTTTGATTGTGTGATTTTGTGCTAATTGTTGATTACTAGCTGCTTGTTTTTGTGTTGATTATTGACTCCCTATACTCAACTGAGTATAGGGTTGCCTTTTTGTCCAAAAATAAGCCCAAATTAAGCTTTCCTAAGCTTAATACTCAACTGCTCAAAATTATACACTAGCAGTGGGAACTCCTTTCCCACTGGTAGTTCACTGGTTTCCACTGCCTAGCTAAAAGACAGAAAACCATCACAAGTCACTTTCAGAAGTTCATAATTTTGTCTTTAGTGCTTAAATTTTTGAATTAGACCTTGAAAACAGTGCCATTATTTTTCTTATTTAATTTAGGATTTTTCTGATTAATAAAATTTTTATTTACTGTTCATTTAGTAATTTTTAGGTTATTTAGCTATTTTTAATTAATTTTAAAGTTTCTGTTTTTGTCTTTTAGTGCCAAAAAGTAATATTTTTAGGTTTAATCAATTTTTCTGAACTTAGAATAATATTTTAAGGTTTTTGGTTTAAAAATTAGTTACTGTTCACCTTTTTAATTAATTTTTATAATTAATTTAAGTTAATTAGGGTTTTAATTAATCTAGTTTTGTCATTTAGTGAGAAATTTAATATTTTTCAAGATTTTTCATTTTTCTACTGTTCATTAGAGTAAAATAGGATTTTTAAAATTGGTAGATTATTTTTAGCATTATTTAATCATTCTTTATAATTACTTTAATTTTAAAATAGTTTTTAGTAATTTAAAAATAGAAAAATAGTATTTAAAAATCATAAAAAATACTTTTTAGTTTTTAAATAATATAAGTAAGTTATTTGTTCAATAAAATCATATTTTGGACATTTTGATTAATTATATTTAATTTTAGGGCTTTAATTAGCATTTAAAATTGAATATTTAATTAATAAAAGGTTTTAAAATATTTTTATTGGATTTTATTCCTTATTTATATTATTTTAGACTTGTTTTAGCTTATAATTAATTTTTAGGTTTAAAATTTTTATTTTTGTCGTTTTTTTACGGTTTTACGTTTACGCCTTTTTCGTCGTAGTTTAATTAGTTTTCGTATCCGTCTCTTCTTTCCTTTCTCATTTCTTTTCTTCTTTATCATAATCACAAACATCATTAATCAATTCTTAACACAACGCACTAGCCTCCTCGAGAACGAACTCACCTAGGGTCATTCACACACGGTTTTCCTAAATCGTCGTGCACGCTTGCCCTATTTTTAGTTGCTTACTTTTTCCTAAAGGTAAGTTGACTAAACTTATAACATCACTTTATCACAAAAATTTCATCACAAGAATTTGTTCCATATGTTTTTAATCCGTAAACGTTCAAAATGTTCAGTTCGAGTAATTACTAAATTTTATTAGAAGAATTTCTCTGATTTTGGAATATGTTCCGTTATACCTTATATGTTTCTTTTATCTTGCTCTCGTATAGCGTTTTGCTCGCAATCTTAGATAAACTTTACAGTCATTTTTGTATATTTATACCTTGTATTTAAGATCTCAATATATGCCCACATTTCGCATCTGGGGTTCTCAAATATCGCGCAACGTGATAGTCCCTTTGATGTAGAAATTGGCATAGTTGTTTAACAAAGGGTAAACCCTTTAATTAATATCGTAACTTCGAAATTCATGATAACTTAGTCGCAACCCATTGACTAATAAAAACTTTGATTCGTCTTTGCGTAATTTATTTCCAATAAAAATTTTATTCGATAACCATTTGACTTACGCGTCATCGTATTATTGGATATTTAATATATTGCGAAATTTATTCGTTCTTTGAATTGTAGTATTCTTTGGAGCATTACAAGAGTAATACTTGTAATAAGTGTTTTATCGTCAATGTCATCTTAAATAGTGACGTCGTCGTCGTTCCTCGGTCGTGCTCAAAATAATAATTTGATATGATAACTTACGCATTCAATTTCAATTTCGAAACCATTAATTAATGTAGGTCACTTTTCCTCAACCGAGTCTATTATAAATGTTTAGTGGAGTAACGATTTACCGAACCTAATAAATAGTTGCCCCTCTCGACTTTTATAATAGCATCGCTTGATTTCAAGTATTACTACAAATTAACATACTACCAAACACATGGTAAATAAACATATTCATATAGTTTTCGTTCTAGGAATCGTGGTGATATTTTTAAATCGACGTATAGTGATATGAAACACATAAACGTTTCGATAGTCGATAATAGTCCCGCGGACTATCTAAAATATGTTGAGCATAAGTATGCGTACGTTTAATCTCAAAAGAAAATATATATATATATATATATATATATATATATATATATATATATATATATATATATATATATATATATATATATATATATATATATATATATATATATATATATATATATATATATATATATATATATATATATATATATATATATATATATATATATATATATATATATATATATATATATATATATATATATATATATATATATATATATATATATATATATGGCACAAACCATTCAAATAAATATGGCACAAACCATTCAAATAAAGATGGCACAAACCATTCAAATAAATATGGCACAAACCATTTGCGTATCGTAACAATCCATACAAGGATGTTAGGACTTTTATTTTAACTTAAAAATCGTTTTATTACATATCCCTAGGGGTATCATTTAAACACGGGAAGGTGAATACCTAATGATAATAGCACGTAGCAATCAAACTCAAAACTTAGCTTGCAAAAATCATAAACTATCTCAAGTCACAACTTACTTGTATCGAAGACGCGGAGTGAAGTGGTTCTTGGAGATTTTTGAGAGTTAGTTATAGTCTAGAATTATTTTTCCAATAATTAAATTTTTGACTCACGTTTATAAAAATCGTTTTATAAAATAACCTAGTTCTCTATAACTACGGCTCTGATACCAATCTGTCACACCCCCAATTTATCAGAGTAAGGCAACACAGTGGGGTGCGACGGTCATGACTATCACAAGACATAGATACAAAGAACGACTATTTAAAAGTCGTTTTCATTTAATTAAAATCATAAAACTTGTTCGGAAGCGAATTACACAAGATCATAATAAAACATTGTTTCAAAAGACTTTCACATTGATCCAAATATCCATACCCTAGTCACGACCATTTTTATTAAAAATCTCCCATGCACAACCACGTCACTCCTCCGTCTTGATACCTGAGAAAAACATTGCTAAAGCGTCAACACAAAGGTTGGTGAGTTCATAGGTTTAAGTTTAAATAGCGTGATGAACCATAAGATTTTCCAAGGCAACCGGCATATAATCTTATAACAAATACAAGACTATAATCAAAAGTATACGTTTTAATCACCTACGCCTAAGCTCGTGACACCGAAGCGTTAACCTCAACCAACAAGAAATAATAAGATCCTGAGCAAATGCCTATCCCGAAGCATTTGTAAATCCTCAAATGTAAGTGTATCTAACTTTGGCCACACAACCAAATTAGATAGGGAGGTTAGTCCCGATAGATTTATCCATAACATTCGCGCTTACACAAAGTAATTAACGGTTCACGATAGTGGGCTAAATCATCTAGGGATATCGCTACTTAGACATCATGTAGGCAAACATATGAGTTTAAAGCACTTATGTTCATCCGTTAAAAACGAGCAATGTTCTCACCCCAAAATAGTTAAAGCAATTAAAAGTGGGGCTATGAAACTTATCTCGATGAAGAAGCTAAATATGATCAACAAGGATAGCACGGAATATCAAGGCACGCAAAACAATGTGCAAACGATCTACTCGTAACCTAAGTAAAATATCCGTACTTAGGCTAAATACAATAAATAATAATGTACAATGCACTTGGTTGATAATTTATACTTGCTCTTGATTTATAAAAATGTTTTCATACATTTTTCATGTTCAACCATTTTAGTCACGGGGTCAAGTTTGGGTCTCAATATCTTGTTAAATAATAGTCCGAAAAATTAAGGGGTTCTCATTATAAATATTAGACCGTGAGCTCTTCGATATTTGATAAATATCACAAATTTATGAAGTCTCTAAGTATAGAAAATAATTAAACAAAGTAGTGCACTTGCAAACAAAATTAAATATGTAAGGTTCAATTATTTCTATGTGCCAAACAAGCATTTTTGAAAATTAATTGCGGGTTCATTACTCAATTTCAAGACAAACGGAAAGTTAATCCGTAAACTAGGCAATGTCGAGTTTAACAAGGTATTTGTAGATTAAAGGGGCATCGTCGTTTGATTAGTTAAAATGGCCACGAAGTAAGGTCTATAGGTCGAAATTTATTGTGTTAGATGTAACATTTTTGTAAACCTTGGAATAAAAAGGAAGGACTAGCTTTGTGTTCACACTTATACATACATACACATACACCATGGTAGGAAATAAATAAAAAGGTTGTTTTGGTTTGCTTTTTGTCCACTGCATACGCAGGCTACACAAAAGGGGAAAGGATGGTTTGTACTTGTTTTCACCATACATACATGGACACACATACATACACGCATACAACATTTTATGCCATTCTAGGATAGTACTAGTTTTCTTTGTGGTCCTTGTTTGTACATCTTACAAGAAATCATAAGGGGGTGACCCTACTTTGCTAGTATTTTTAACATACATACATTTCTACATGTTCATCATAGTAGTTTAAGGAGAATGGGTTTCATGTTTTTGTCTACTACTCAATCATGCAGCATCAAAGGGAAGATGGGCTACATGTCTTGTCCTTATTCTTTACATATACATGCATTCATGATATACAATATTATTCGCAGCTTAGACAAGAAAAATGAGTCCTATTTGCCAATGTTTTCAAACAAGCAAGAAACATTACTTATTTACTTTACGCACATAAGGCTACTGTTGGTTTGTTTTATACATGTCAGCTTTATACAATTCGTCTCACACATTTGCTTGTGTCTTACTGTTTTTGAGCTACTATCTCATGCAAGAACACACTCATTTGTACACATAATACTTTTTAAGAGCACTTGGGTTTCTCTTGGTTCCCCCTAGTTGGTTACACATAAAATTTTAACAACTTGCACACCATTCATTTAATATTTTCCATTAACTTTTAATCTACATGCATATGTACAACACTCTTCCTGCTTGTTCAGACATATCACAGACACACAATATACTGGGAAGTGGGAAGTTTGCACTCCCTGCAATTCGGCTTCAAGAAAGAGAGTAAGGTTTGAAATGTTTCACATGCACGCCCTACACGAGTTTATACTCTTCTACATTCACATAAAACATTTCCATGAAATCATGAAAAAATTTACAACAAGTACGACCACAGTTTTATGATGAAGGTTCATAGTATGTAAATACACATGAACCCATGAACTTACTCCAACCCATACCCACTTCACGTTTTATTTATCCTCTTAAATCATATACTACGCATTTACACGTATGGTTTCCCCTAGGTTTAACCTGTAGTCGACCCACTTATGCATACAATCGTATTTAGTTCTCTTTTGGTTTCTTCATACTTTTAGTCCTAGGTTTTGAAACAAAGACACACACAGTACATGTACTTCATTTGCATACAGGGGTCTTAGTATATACACATTTCTTCCTGATGTCTACACATACACGCATAACTGTTCGTACACACAATCAGTAGCATAGACTCATTTGCAAAAAGGTGGTACCCAAAGTTTATACTTATGTATGCCTTCAAGGTTCTCACTATGCAGTTTTGTTTCCACAATATTATTGTCAAGGTTATAAGTATTCTAGCTTGGAGTTATGTTTCAGACAAGAAATGATTTGGTTATCCCTAAGTCCACATATCATCATACAGGGACTTCACATAAAATCATGCACATATAGTTTGTTTAAGAAACCTAGGTCATAAGTATTTCGTCAAGACCCGTGACTTAGTGTAGTGCGTTCCATCATTTAGGTCATCGAGTAATCACCCATCCAAACCCTAACCCGTGACTAGTTTGTTTCATTAGTGTAAGTTCTTGGTTTCAAAGTTTTGAGCAAGTATTATATCAACCAAATCATGAGAAAAACAAAGTTCAAGGAACTTACAAAGGTCCTAAGAGTGATGAAGAAGATGGCACCAACAAGTACCCACGTCCAACCCAAACTTATAATTTCTAGCTTGTTATTAAATCAACTCGAAACCCTTACTTATGTTATCTTGCTGCCGTGACTCAAGAACAAGAGGCCTGTGTTTTCTCTTTGAGAGTTTTTGTTTATGTTTTGGGTGTAAGTTTATGAGAGTAAATGGGTGGCTATTTATAGGCAAGAGAGTATGGGATTAGGGTTAAACAAACTTGGTTAGGCCTTAGTTGGAGATCTTGTTTGAATGTAACTAAGGTTAGCCAAAGGAACTAACATGGGAATTTTCACAAAAACGGGGAAGAGGGAAAACCCTCTTTGTTGCGTCTAGGGCAGAACCAAGGACAAAGGACATGTACTTATCTTGGAAGTATGAGAAAGGTTGTTGTATGATACAGTAAATGTTTAGGAAAAACATGGGAGCCTTTGGTGATATCCACCGATTTTGGACAGGAAGAAAGGGGACAAGAGGACACTTAATAAATGAGTTGGTGAAAGTACTAAAATTTTGAATATGTATTTGTGGTGACCATTACAAAACATGGGGGTTTAAAAAAGTAGGGGACCGGTTTTGACTTAGACAAAGACATAGCATTTGTCTTTTTTTTTATTTTAAATTGTGTAAGTGGAATGGAAATTTAAATATGTTGATGTTAAGTAAGCTTTACGTAAAACAAATTTGGTTTGAAGCGAAAATGAAAAACTTTTAAGTACGTCATAAGTATATTGGGTGAAATACCTAACTTCGTATGGAACCTAATTAATCTAAACCGCGTCGACATAAATAACTGTCGACTCCTAAAATAGCAGTTCTTGTAACGTAAACAAAACAATAAGTCATTTATATGAGCATCATTCATAAAAATTTAAATTTGTACCCAAATACGCGTAAACAATCAGGAACATCAAGAGACACACAAGTCTAACCCGAACCATCGCGTTTCTCATAAATTAAATAGATTCAAAATTCACGTGTGTGACACTACGGTTCATGACATGGATGCTGAATCCCCATCAATTCAGGATCAACCGATAGTGTCAGAATTCCAAGATGTGTTTCCAGAAGAACTTCCGGGCATACCACCTACACGTGAAGTGGAATTCAACATCGAGCTCGTCCCAGGAGCTGAGCCGATTTCCAAGGCTCCTTATCGCATGGCTCCCATAGAGTTAAAGGAGTTGAAGGATCAACTGCAAGAACTTCTAGAACGAGGTTTCATTCGACCGAGCGCATCTCCATGGGGCGCACCAGTCTTATTTGTTAAGAAGAAGGACGACAGTATGCGTCTTTGCATAGACTATCGCGAGCTCAAAAAGATTACTATCAGGAATAGGTATCCACTGCCACGTATAGACGATCTGTTTGACCAACTCCAAGGGGCCAAACACTTCTCTAGGATTGATCTTAGGTCAGGCTATCATCAACTACGGGTTAAGGAGCAGGACATCGCCAAGACTGCTTTCCGTACACGCTATGGCCACTACGAATTTGTAGTCATGCCATTTGGCTTGACCAATGCTCCAGCAGTGTTCATGGATTTAATGAACAGAATCTTCCATGAATTTCTGGACAAGTTCGTCTTTGTCTTCATCGATGACATCCTGATTTTCTCAAAGTCCAAGGAGGAACACGAAGACCATCTTCGTACAGTACTACAGATTCTTCGTCAGAAGCAGCTGTATGCTAAATTCTCCAAGTGTGAGTTCTGGTTAGACAAAGTGGCATTCTTAGGTCACATTGTATCAACAGAAGGAATCACTATGGATACAGCGAAGGTTGAGGCTATTACTAAGTGGCCGAAGCCGACATCAGCGACGGAAGTCCGTAGTTTCTTAGGCTTAGCTGGCTATTACCGTAGGTTTGTGGAGAACTTTTCCCGCCTAGCACTACCATTGACCAAACTGATGCGGAAAGGGGAGAAATTCGTCTGGACTGAAGAACGAGAGAAGAGCTTTGAAGACCTGAAGCAGAAGTTAGTATCTGCACCTATTCTTACTCTCCCATCTGGTACGGGTGGATTTCAAATCTATAGTGATGCATCGGGGAAGGGACTTGGTTGTGTTCTCATGCAACATGGGAAAGTGATCGCGTACGCTTCACGGCAGCTTAAGCCTTATGAAGAAAATTACCCTACGCATGACTTGGAACTTGCTATAGGCGTGTTTGCATTGAAGATATGGAGGCACTACTTATATGGAGAATCATGTAACATTTTCACGAACCACAAGAGCTTGAAGTATATCTTCACTCAGCGTGAATTGAACATGAGACAGAGGAGATGGTTATAGTTGTTGAAGGATTATGACATTAATCTGCAGCATCATCCCGACAAGGCGAATGTAGTAGCAGATGCACTTAGCAGGAAGTTCGGAATGATCAACGGCATTAAAATTGAGGAAGAAATCATAAGAGACTTGGAGCGACTAGACATAGAGATCATGGTACGTGGACATCACGGTTAGTGGGCTAATCTTAGAGTAGAACTCGATTTACTCTCTAAGATCAAGGAAGCTCAGAAAGATGATGGAGAAATCTGGGCGATAGTTCAGAATTTGGAGAAGCAGACGGAACTCAGAGTAGATGCAGATGGTATCGTATGACAGGGCACGAGACTTTGTGTTACTGATGATCAAGAACTCCAGGAAGCATTGTTAGCTGAAGCTCATAGCTCCCCATTCTCTATACATACTGGTTCGACTAAGATGTACCATGACATCAAGCCGTACTTTTGGTGGAGTGGTATGAAACAGGATGTTGCCACTTACGTCTCCAAATGTATTACCTGGCACCAGGTCAAGATCGAGTATCAGCGATTTGGCAGTCTCCTTCAACCGTTAGATATTCTAGAGTGGAAGTGGGACAAAATCACCATGGATTTTGTTACTGGTCTTCCGCCAACCAAGAGGAAGCACGATGCAATTTGGGTTATCGTAGATCGACTTACCAAATCAGCTCATTTCTTACCGATCCGCAAGGAAGATTCGGTCAGTAAACTCGCCGATACTTATAGAAGGAGATCATGAGACTCCACGGTGCCCCATCCAGCATCGTCTCAGACAGAGATCCTCGATTCACTTCACGATTTCGGAAGAGTCTGTAGAAAGCTTGGGGTACACAACTTAAGCTTAGCACGGATTAACATCCTCAAACAGACGGGCAGTCAGAGCGAACGATTCAGACATTGGAAGACATGTTGAGGTCATGCGCGTTGGAATGGACGGGTGATTGGGATGATTATATCTGTTTGGTGGAGTTTTATAACAACCTGAAAATTTTGACCAAAGTTTAAATTAATATTTTTCGAACATTTACGAAACTTGTTATTTATTTTCGATAATTTAACGAAGATCGTGTTAGCTAAAATTCAAATTTATTTTGAATATTTTCTTTTAGTTTATGAACAGAGAAATTTAAAATTTTTACGTTTACGTTTTGTAAAATTAAATATTTATTTTAATTTCTTGTAATATTTATCGACGTTTTAAACGACGGATTGAGCAAAATTAATAAAAATAATAGTTGAAACGATTCAAAACGAAAACCTTGAAAATATGAAGGAATAGTATTTTTATTATATCCTAAAACGTTGCTAATAACGTGAGTAATAAAATTTACATTTTATTTTTACGGTAAAATCTAACCGAAATAGCTAAAAATGATTAAACGAGCATTTAAATAAATAATAGCAAATGTTTTCGAAACTCGACAAAGTAAGGACTCATATTTATTGGAAAAATGATTTTAAAAACGATGGCGCAAGTCTCGTGTCTTGAATCGTCCGTTAAGTCGTCCAAACGAGCCTCGAACGCTTACTTTACGAAAGTAAATAAAGTATTTACAGATTTTACCCTAAACTTCCATCTCCTTGCCACTTTCAATTTACACCTTTTAGTATAAAAGGGAATTTTAACTCATTTTCTTTCATTTTTCACCAAAATAACACACACACAAGCTCTAAACTTCCTCCTATGGCTGCCAACTGTGTGCCGCTGCCGGAAAACTTTTCCGGCGAGTTTTCCGGCGGACCTCCATTTTTTCCGGCGGATCTTCATCTTTTCCGGCGAGTATTTTGATAAATCCTTCAATTTATTCCGAGCCTCTTCTCCCTTATGGTGTTCCCGCTGCCTCCTTTGACCACCACAGCCGCCGCCACTGTGGTGGTGATATTTGCGCCTGCCTTTTGGTGGTGTGTGGGTGATGGATCTATGATAATAACACATAGATTAACCTTGAAAACGCCCAAAAACCTCATATCTATTTCGGATCTATACATGCAAGATGGTTACAATCAATAATAGACAAAATAATTTATTTTTATTTTCACTATGGTGGTTTTTGGCTATGATTTGATAAGAACAAGGGGCTGCCGCCGCCGGACCACCGCTGTGGTGGCGGCCGGACGGCCGGACTTCATCACAGCCACCATGATGGTGGTGTTGGGTTGTGGTGGTGATGTATAATTATTATTAATTATTGTTAATATTTGTTTTATATAATTATAATCTGTATAATTAATTCTAATTATTATTAATAGGTATAAATAAATAATAAATGGTATAATAATATGTAAAGTGGAAGATTCTGAAAATATTATAATAATAATAATAATAATAATTATTTGATATAGTGGGATATATATTTATTTAAGAAAAAAAAAGAGAAATACATGAATAAATAATTGTTTTAAGGATATTGTTATTAATATTATTATTAATAAATGGTATATTAAAATATAAAATTATTTAATGATATATGGAAAGTAGTTAAAATATTAATGGGATAATTAATATATTAAATAAGGTATTGATTAAAAATGGAAAGTAATTAATTAAGAAGAAATGGAAAGTAATTAAAACATTAATGGTGGGAATATATAATTAATATAATAATTATATTATTAAAAATATCTTAATTAGAATATTGATTGAGAAAAATATTAATTGGGTATTGATTGAGACAAAGTAGGAAAAATTATGTATTTTATATACATGGAAAATGTTATAAAAACGGCAAGGTCATGCCGAAATTTTCTAAAAATATTTTATAAAAGAAATAGTTAACGAATAACTACGTTATAAAATAATTTTTGAAAAGTATTATTTTAGTTAATATGACATGTAACGTTATATATGATAAATAAATTTTAATGAGTTATATAATGATTTTCGAACGAGTGTCGAATTATATAAAAATAACTTCGTATACACTATTATAACCGAAGGATATAGTATATAACTTAAGAAATACATTTTTAAATGTTTGTTCTAAATAATAACTTACTATATGAATTATGAGCGTCATGTTCACATATAAATTATATACCGAATATATTATATGATTTATTTTATCATTTTATTTTATTTGACCAACCACCAAAGTTTTACGAGTTAAATTTTATTAATTATTTTTTGTCGAGTTGATGTAACCATCCATCGGGAAAACACCAAAACATAAACCTCACCAAACGACTGGAGCATAGCTGTGGAATTATTTACAACCGCGGAAAGATATTTGTTGACGCTACATGATTATTTATTATGGTGTATTACGACTATTGGAATCAAGCCGTATATATTATGTGATGCTGTGTGGTGTGATACTTATATTCTGCTGATGTCTGCATTTAAGGTGAGTCTATAGCCTCGCTTTATACTAGTTATTAAATGATTTTAAACCCGCGAGGGGGAATACATGTTTTATAAACTTAGAACACAAGATTTTTATGGTATGCTTTGTCCCTCTATGAATGGACCCGTGGTTGCCTTTAAATTGCATTAAGTGATTGCCTTTGTTAAAACCTCAATTATGGACCGTTAGTTAACCTATGATGGGTTAACTGCTAGTACAATTAATAGATCTATGGGGGAAGCCGCCCCGGTTCAGTGTTTGTGGACTTGTCATAGAAGCTTAGGCCCGACCTCCACACTGTTTGAGCATATTGTATTGAGAAGTCAGGTATACGGCAATGTACCAATAATCTGGAGGTAACCGACAATTAATAAATCTCTCTTCTTATTAGACTGATATGGGAGTGTCTAAGGGCTCGGTTCCATGAGCTTATTGCAATTTATGCTATATACAATTATTATTGTTGATGCGAATTATTATTCGATGCTTATAAGCATGCCAAAAACTTATAATATTTGCTTGTGTTCAAATTGATTTCATAAACCTATAGATTCACTCGGCATTTTTGCTGATTGTTTTACTCACATGTATTTCAGGTAATCAAGAAGTGGAAGCTTGGAGGTCACGGGGAATGAAGTTGTGCACTGCTTTTGTTGTTCAAACTCTTTGATTTATTTATCGTTCCATTTTGAAAACAAACCAATATGTTGTTTTAACTTATCTTTTCGTAACGATTACTTGGGACTACGCTACTCTGACAAATGTTTTAGGAACGATAAATCTAAAACGTCTCTTTTCGAGTCTTTCTTTATAAATTATGTGTTGTTGTATCATTGTTTAGCACCCAAAGATGTATTCCGCTGCGTGTAAATTTGGGGGTGTTAAAGATTGGTACCAGAGCCATGAGTTATAGAGAACTAGGTCTTTTTCTAAAAACCTAAACTATAACTGTCGGTTTTATTTTTCAAAGAGTCGGTGCACATGATTTCGCGTGACTTCAAGTTCAAGCTACTTCTGAGATTACAATTTTAGTATACGTTATTACGTATACCTTATTGCCAAGTAATTATAAATAAATACTATGATCCATTTACGGATATATATTTATATCTAGGATCCCTTTTATCGATATATATTTATGTCGTTAAACTTTTTGATAAAAGTTTATCATTTATTAATGATTAACTTAAATAAATACATTGAATTTTCAAGATCTTTCTGTATTTATTTTTGAAGTATTTAAATTGCTTTTATTGCAAATTTTATATTATGACCTTACATACCTTCATCTGCGCGCGTTACTTTCATTATTTAACCCTTTGTGATATCTATATAGATATTCAGATCATCTTCCGGGTATTTGTGCATGGACGTCTTTTAACGTAATTTCTAGACCATTGTGTAGCTCAATGTGTCCTTGGAATAGACTAACCGCTATTTATTGACATTTATATGTATCGACTCCGAAGTGTATTGTTCACTTATGTCTCGCTAACGTCATCGTCATTTTATAAATCATCGTCTAGATTATGGCGCTAGAATTGGAATACGATTTTACTTATATAAAATTGTATCATTTGTTTTTCATTAACCTTCTCGCTCCTGGAGTGTAGCATGTTAATGTTCCATTCTTTTCTTGTTATGTTTTGTGTTTTTGACAATCGTGGCACCAAGGAGATTTGCCTACATTGCATTTTGGAATCTAAATTACGAACGTCTTTCACCGTCTTGCTTCCTAAATTTCGTGTTGAATACCTTGAAGCATTTTCTGTCATTCATCATGCTATATTTTATTTGATGCTCATTACGAGATTTATTTTTCGTTGTTATAAAATCCACAAGACATGTGTGTATATATGTATATATTTTGAGCCGTTAAGAAGTGTCGAAAAATACACTTTATGCAGAAACCGTAGGGGCAGTATAAACAGGTCAAAACTTAAAAGTAAAACCTGTGTTTTTTTTTAAATAAAATAGTTAAACCTGCACAGAACTTGCAGGGGTATTTTGGTCATTTTACATTGGTTTTCAGGTCTCGGGTAAAACTAGAAAGTCGTCTGAAACGTCGTTTTGCATCAAAATGCTTTAGACTCCGAGTCTTGGAAATGTCGTTCATCGGGTCAATAAATCGGCTCATATTTAAAAGTTAAATCTGATAGAAAATTCAGAACATGAGTTTTAAATGTTTCTAAGTTGTTTTGATTTCATTTGAGATCGTAAAATTTTAACAAATATTATTTTACAACTAACGAATACTATTTGCATGTGAAAATATTTAAAAATAAAAACAGTACAGGATTAGCAATTACCGAATTAATGGTGTAATTTAAAAACGAATAACATACTTTCTTAAAAGCATGTTGTGTCGAGTATCTTACAAAGAATACACATGTGGATTGTTTCATTCTTTTCATATATATGACTCATTTGTCATTCGATGTTATTTTATTTTCGTTTTCTTCTAACCTTCCACTGATTTGAGTTGAGTTTTGAAGTTTTGCCTTCACATTCTTCATTGACATTCTTATCGCGTATCTCATGACGTTTTCGTCTAAACCTTATAACCCTTTGTAAACTTAACAACTTGTAACCATTTCATTTGTTGTTTTATGAGCTACTATTTGCCACTTTTGCAAAACTTTGATTACTTTATACGTTGTCATAATGTCATATTATAAATAAATCTGATATTGTTTTACGATTATTTTCACCAATTATTTTTACTTTGGTCTTATAAAATACTATTTGTAACATTAAAAGTTGCTTATTGAGTATCTCACAAATTACTTGTAAACTATAAATTTATAAACTATTTTTAAATTCCATTTTACAAATGGCATGGTTTATATAAACATAAGAAACGTAATACTTTTCGACGAAATTGAGCACTGCATTGCTATTCCTAAATTATACATGGCCTGATCACCTATGTCTAAATTAGAAGGAGCCATGCTAGGCTGAATAGTAGTCACCTTAAAAATCTTGATAATAATCAACTTTTTACTTGTATTTATGATAAAGATAAATAAAATGAAAAGTAGTTTTAAAAACCTTTATATTTCATGCAAGTAGCGCAATTTCTATGCATCCGCATATGTTTTCTTACCTTTTCTTGAACGAATTACGCGCTTACGAATACGTTTTTACTCGACGATCGCTTTTTCACTTGTTACTTCATTTTGTCTTATAACTGATTTCTTTTGACCGTTCGTTTAATTACTGACTGTTGATAAATGACTTGAAAGTCTCAATGTTTTACCCTTTCTTCTCGTCCAATTTTCTTTATGCGACTGGGTAGACTTTTGGAATGTCTCCGCACGTGAATAATGAATTATCACTAGAGTAATTTCCGTATATCCGGGATGACGTCCGTCACTCTCGTTTGTCTCGAAATCTACTTTTGTGAACCGTGCTTTGACTTCTCTCTTTAAACACTAACATCGTTCATTTGATTTGTTTTAATCACAAGTGATTATTAGGAATTTTATTTTATTAAAATTTTTGTATGGATCTTCTTTCCGATCATGTATCGACCACTGCTAAGTTAACGAGCTAATATTGGTGAACCATCGGCCGCACTAACGAAATTGACAACTTGTTTAATCTATTATTTCTTATTGTCATACCATCAACGCCTTTATTTTATTATTCTCTTTATGAATTCATACGACATTGGCTTCGTCCTCTTTTGTACCGTTGATTTCGTATTAACTGTTAACCATTATTTCCGTTCGTATTCGTTTGTTATTATGTGACATTTCGAAAACCCGAAGGTAACCCATATTTATCATGGAATGATAAACACCTTTATGTATTCCTACAAAGTATTATAAAATTTTTATGGAACTTGTCTACATTTTCAAATGATTTTCAATTATCGAAATAACCATTACAAGTAAAAGGTCAAATTTATACATTATATTTTGTATAACTAAAACTAATGTTTAAAATGAAATTATCTTTATCTTTGAAGTAATTGACTTATCATACTTTGCTTTTAATGTAATGAAATTGCCAGTTTAATTTATATTCCTAATAGTGATTTAATTTGGAAATTATATTCTCTAATTGTAACTATCAGTATGAGTTTAATTAATAAATTTACGTCATTCCTTCAAAGTTTCTTAAGTCGACCAAATAAATTTTGAAACTATTTTACTTCTATTTTTGATGTATCATCTTTATCGAGAAAGTACCTCAACTGAGTTTTAAGGTAATACCAAATCCGGGACGGATAATTGTGACAAATGTTATTTTAATGATAATGTATAATTTATTCTTCGCTCTCATATTCCTACTCGATGACAAACGGCGGAAATCTGTATTTGATATTATGTTTGACTTTTGCTTTTAGATACTTATGTGGCATGTGATCTAGTCGAATGATCGCAAGTTGTGAGAACTTCAGACGGCGTTGTCCAATGACGTCCGATCATGGAGAACATGTACCATATAATATTTTTTGACTTTCTTTGGAACTTAGATGATGACTTGCCTGTTTTTCACTCTTCACTGTTAGACTGAAGACTATCGTATGCGAATTAAGCGCCGGGACGTCGCTTCCTAAAGGAGTGGATGATATAACAACCCGAAAATTTTGACCAAAGTTTAAATTAAGATTTTTCGAACATTTACCAAACTTGTTATTTATTTTCGATAATTTAACGAAGATCGTGTTAGCTAAAATTCAAATTTATTTTGAATATTTTCTTTTAGTTTATGAACTGAGAAATTTAAAATTTTTACGTTTACGTTTCGTAAAATTAAATATTTATTTTAATTTCTTGTAATATTTATCGACGTTTTAAACGACGGACTGAGCAAAATTAATAAAAATAATAGTTGAAACGATTCAAAACGAAAACCTTGAAAATATAAAGGAATAGTATTTTTATTATATCCTAAAACGTTGCTAATAACGTGAGTAATAAAATTTACATTTTATTTTTACGGTAAAATCTAACCGAAATAGCTAAAAATGATTAAACGAGCATTTAAATAAATAATAGCAAATGTTTTCGAAAGTCGACAAAGTAAGGACTCATATTTATTGGAAAAATGATTTTAAAAACGATGGCGCAAGTCTCGTGTCTTGAATCGTCCGTTAAGTCGTCCAAACGAGCCTCGAACGCTTACTTTACGAAAGTAAATAAAGTATTTACAGATTTTACCCTAAACTTCCATCTCCTTGCCACTTTCAATTTACACCTTTTAGTATAAAAGGGAATTTTAACTCATTTTCTTTCATTTTTCACCAAAATAACACACACACAAGCTCTAAACTTCCTCCTATGGCTGCCAACTGTGTGCCGCTGCCGGAAAACTTTTCCGGCGAGTTTTCCGGCGGACCTCCATTTTTTCCAGCGGATCTTCATCTTTTCCGGCGAGTATTTTGATAAATCCTTCAATTTATTCCGAGCCTCTTCTCCCTTATGGTGTTCCCGCTGCCTCCTTTGACCACCACAGCCGCCGCCACTGTGGTGGTGATATTTGCGCCGCCACTGCCTTTTGGTGGTGTGTGGGTGATGGATCTATGATAATAACACATAGATTAACCTTGAAAACCCCCAAAAACCTCATATCTATTTCGGATCTATACATGCAAGATGGTTACAATCAATATTAGACAAAATAATTTATTTTTATTTTCACTATGGTGGTTTTTGGCTATGATTTGATAAGAACAAGGGGCTGCCGCCGCCGGACCACCGCTGTGGTGGCGGCCGGACGGCCGGACTTCATCACAGCCACCATGATGGTGGTGTTGGGTTGTGGTGGTGATGTATAATTATTATTAATTATTGTTAATATTTGTTTTATATAATTATAATCTGTATAATTAATTCTAATTATTATTAATAGGTATAAATAAATAATAAATGGTATAATAAAATGTAAAGTGGAAGATTCTGAAAATATTATAATAATAATAATAATAATTATTTGATATAGTGGGATATATATTTATTTAAGAAAAAAAAGAGAAATACATGAATAAATAATTGTTTTAAGGATATTGTTATTAATATTATTATTAATAAATGGTATATTAAAATATAAAATTATTTAATGATATATGGAAAGTAGTTAAAATATTAATGGGATAATTAATATATTAAATAAGGTATTGATTAAAAATGGAAAGTAATTAATTAAGAAGAAATGGAAAGTAATTAAAACATTAATGGTGGGAATATATAATTAATATAATAATTATATTATTAAAAATACCTTAATTAGAATATTGATTGAGAAAAATATTAATTGGGTATTGATTGAGACAAAGTAGGAAAAATTATGTATTTTATATACATGGAAAATGTTATAAAAACGGCAAGGTCATGCCGAAATTTTCTAAAAATATTTTATAAAAGAAATAGTTAACGAATAACTACGTTATAAAATAATTTTTGAAAAGTATTATTTTAGTTAATATGACATGTAACGTTATATATGATAAATAAATTTTAATGAGTTATATAATGATTTTCGAACGAGTGTCGAATTATATAAAAATAACTTCGTATACACTATTATAACCGAAGGATATAGTATATAACTTAAGAAATACATTTTTAAATGTTTGTTCTAAATAATAACTTACTATATGAATTATGAGCGTCATGTTCACATATAAATTATATACCGAATATATTATATGATTTATTTTATCATTTTATTTTATTTGACCAACCACCAAAGTTTTACGAGTTAAATTTTATTAATTATTTTGTGTCGAGTTGATGTAACCATCCATCGGGAAAACACCAAAACATAAACCTCACCAAACGACTGGAGCATAGCTGTGGAATTATTTACAACCACGGAAAGATATTTGTTGACGCTACATGATTATTTATTATGGTGTATTACGACTATTGGAATCAAGCCGTATATATTATGTGATGCTGTGTGGTGTGATACTTATATTCTGCTGATGTCTGCATTTAAGGTGAGTCTATAGCCTCGCTTTATACTAGTTATTAAATGATTTTAAACCCGCGAGGGGGAATACATGTTTTATAAACTTAGAACACAAGATTTTTATGGTATGCTTTGTCCCTCTATGAATGGACCCGTGGTTGCCTTTAAATTGCATTAAGTGATTGCCTTTGTTAAAACCTCAATTATGGACCGTTAATTAACATATGATGGGTTAACTGCTAGTACAATTAATAGATCTATGGGGGAAGCCGCCCCGGTTCAGTGTTTGTGGACTTGTCATAGAAGCTTAGGCCCGACCTCCACACTGTTTGAGCATATTGTATTGAGAAGTCAGGTATACGGCAATGTACCAATAATCTGGAGGTAACCGACAATTAATAAATCTCTCTTCTTATTAGACTGATATGGGAGTGTCTAAGGGCTCGGTTCCATGAGCTTATTGCAATTTATGCTATATACAATTATTATTGTTGATGCGAATTATTATTCGATGCTTATAAGCATGCCAAAAACTTATAATATTTGCTTGTGTTCAAATTGATTTCATAAACCTATAGATTCACTCGGCATTTTTGCTGATTGGTTTACTCACATGTATTTCAGGTAATCAAGAAGTGGAAGCTTGGAGGTCACGGGGAATGAAGTTGTGCACTGCTTTTGTTGTTCAAACTCTTTGATTTATTTATCGTTCCATTTTGAAAACAAACCAATATGTTGTTTTAACTTATCTTTCCGTAACGATTACTTGGGACTACGCTACTCTGACAAATGTTTTAGGAACGATAAATCTAAAACGTCTCTTTTCGAGTCTTTCTTTATAAATTATGTGTTGTTGTATCATTGTTTAGCACCCAAAGATGTATTCCGCTGCGTGTAAATTTGGGGGTGTTAAAGATTGGTACCAGAGCCATGAGTTATAGAGAACTAGGTCTTTTTCTAAAAACCTAAACTATAACTGTCGGTTTTATTTTCAAAGAGTCGGTGCACATGATTTCGCGTGACTTCAAGTTCAAGCTACTTCTGAGATTACAATTTTAGTATACGTTATTACGTATACCTTATTGCCAAGTAATTATAAATAAATACTATGATCCATTTACGGATATATATTTATATCTAGGATCCCTTTTATCGATATATATTTATGTCGTTAAACTTTTTGATAAAAGTTTATCATTTATTAATGATTAACTTAAATAAATACATTGAATTTTCAAGATCTTTCTGTATTTATTTTTGAAGTATTTAAATTGCTTTTATTGCAAATTTTATATTATGACCTTACATACCTTCATCTGCGCGCGTTACTTTCATTATTTAACCCTTTGTGATATCTATATAGATATTCAGATCATCTTCCGGCTATTTGTGCATGGACGTCTTTTAACGTAATTTCTAGACCATTGTGTAGCTCAATGTGTCCTTGGAATAGACTAACCGCTATTTATTGACATTTATATGTATCGACTCCGAAGTGTATTGTTCACTTATGTCTCGCTAACGTCATCGTCATTTTATAAATCATCGTCTAGATTATGGCGCTAGAATTGGAATACGATTTTACTTATATAAAATTGTATCATTTGTTTTTCATTAACCTTCTCGCTCCTGGAGTGTAGCATGTTAATGTTCCATTCTTTTCTTGTTATGTTTTGTGTTTTTGACAATCGTGGCACCAAGGAGATTTGCCTACATTGCATTTTGGAATCTAAATTACGAACGTCTTTCACCGTCTTGCTTCCTAAATTTCGTGTTGAATACCTTGAAGCATTTTCTGTCATTCATCATGCTATATTTTATTTGATGCTCATTACGAGATTTATTTTTCGTTGTTATAAAATCCACAAGACATGTGTGTATATATGTATATATTTTGAGCCGTTAAGAAGTGTCGAAAAATACATTTTATGCAGAAACCGTAGGGGCAGTATAAACAGGTCAAAACTTAAAAGTAAAACCTGTGTTTTTTTTTAAATAAAATAGTTAAACCTGCACAGAACTTGCAGGGGTATTTTGGTCATTTTACATTGGTTTTCAGGTCTCGGGTAAAACTAGAAAGTCGTCTGAAACGTCGTTTTGCATCAAAATGCTTTAGACTCCGAGTCTTGGAAATGTCGTTCATCGGGTCAATAAATCGGCTCATATTTAAAAGTTAAATCTGATAGAAAATTCAGAACATGAGTTTTAAATGTTTCTAAGTTGTTTTGATTTCATTTGAGATCGTAAAATTTTAACAAATATTATTTTACAACTAACGAATACTATTTGCATGTGAAAATATTTAAAAATAAAAACAGTACAGGATTAGCAATTACCGAATTAATGGTGTAATTTAAAAACGAATAACATACTTTCTTAAAAGCATGTTGTGTCGAGTATCTTACAAAGAATACACATGTGGATTGTTTCATTCTTTTCATATATATGACTCATTTGTCATTCGATGTTATTTTATTTTCGTTTTCTTCTAACCTTCCACTGATTTGAGTTGAGTTTTGAAGTTTTGCCTTCACATTCTTCATTGACATTCTTATCGCGTATCTCATGACGTTTTCGTCTAAACCTTATAACCCTTTGTAAACTTAACAACTTGTAACCATTTCATTTGTTGTTTTATGAGCTACTATTTGCCACTTTTGCAAAACTTTGATTACTTTATACGTTGTCATAATGTCATATTATAAATAAATCTGATATTGTTTTACGATTATTTTCACCAATTATTTTTACTTTGGTCTTATAAAATACTTTTTGTAACATTAAAAGTTGCTTATTGAGTATCTCACAAATTACTTGTAAACTATAAATTTATAAACTATTTTTAAGTTCCATTTTACAAATGGCATGGTTTATATAAACATAAGAAACGTAATACTTTTCGACGAAATTGAGCACTGCATTGCTATTCCTAAATTATACATGGCCTGATCACCTATGTCTAAATTAGAAGGAGCCATGCTAGGCTGAATAGTAGTCACCTTAAAAATCTTGATAATAATCAACTTTTTACTTGTATTTATGATAAAGATAAATAAAATGAAAAGTAGTTTTAAAAACCTTTATATTTCATGCAAGTAGCGCAATTTCTATGCATCCGCATATGTTTTCTTACCTTTTCTTGAACGAATTACGCGCTTACGAATACGTTTTTACTCGACGATCGCTTTTTCACTTGTTACTTCATTTTGTCTTATAACTGATTTCTTTTGACCGTTCGTTTAATTACTGACTGTTGATAAATGACTTGAAAGTCTCAATGTTTTACCCTTTCTTCTCGTCCAATTTTCTTTATGCGACTGGGTAGACTTTTGGAATGTCTCCGCACGTGAATAATGAATTATCACTAGAGTAATTTCCGTATATCCGGGATGACGTCCGTCACTCTCGTTTGTCTCGAAATCTACTTTTGTGAACCGTGCTTTGACTTCTCTCTTTAAACACTAACATCGTTCATTTGATTTGTTTTAATCACAAGTGATTATTAGGAATTTTATTTTATTAAAATTTTTGTATGGATCTTCTTTCCGATCATGTATCGACCACTGCTAAGTTAACGAGCTGATATTGGTGAACCATCGGCCGCACTAACGAAATTGACAACTTGTTTAATCTATTATTTCTTATTGTCATACCATCAACGCCTTTATTTTATTATTCTCTTTATGAATTCATACGACATTGGCTTCGTCCTCTTTTGTACCGTTGATTTCGTATTAACTGTTAACCATTATTTCCGTTCGTATTCGTTTGTTATTATGTCACATTTCGAAAACCCGAAGGTAACCCATATTTATCATGGAATGATAAACACCTTTATGTATTCCTACAAAGTATTATAAAATTTTTATGGAACTTGTCTACATTTTCAAATGATTTTCAATTATCGAAATAACCATTACAAGTAAAAGGTCAAATTTATACATTATATTTTGTATAACTAAAACTAATGTTTAAAATGAAATTATCTTTATCTTTGAAGTAATTGACTTATCATACTTTGCTTTTAATGTAATGAAATTGCCAGTTTAATTTATATTCCTAATAGTGATTTAATTTGGAAATTATATTCTCTAATTGTAACCATCAGTATGAGTTTAATTAATAAATTTACGTCATTCCTTCAAAGTTTCTTAAGTCGACCAAATAAATTTTGAAACTATTTTACTTCTATTTTTGATGTATCATCTTTATCGAGAAAGTACCTCAACTGAGTTTTAAGGTAATACCAAATCCGGGACGGATAATTGTGACAAATGTTATTTTAATTATAATGTATAATTTATTCTTCGCTCTCATATTCCTACTCGATGACAAACGGCGGAAATCTGTATTTGATATTATGTTTGACTTTTTCTTTTAGATATTTATGTGGCATGTGATCTAGTCGAATGATCGCAAGTTGTGAGAACTTCAGACGGCGTTGTCCAATGACGTCCGATCATGGAGAACATGTACCATATAATATCTTTTGACTTTCTTTGGAACTTAGATGATGACTTGCCTGTTTTTCACTCTTCACTGTTAGACTGAAGACTATCGTATGCGAATTAAGCGCCGGGACGTCGCTTCCTAAAGGAGTGGATGATATAACAACCCGAAAATTTTGACCAAAGTTTAAATTAAGATTTTTCGAACATTTACGAAACTTGTTATTTATTTTCGATAATTTAACGAAGATCGTGTTAGCTAAAATTCAAATTTATTTTGAATATTTTCTTTTAGTTTATGAACTGAGAAATTTAAAATTTTTACGTTTACGTTTCGTAAAATTAAATATTTATTTTAATTTCTTGTAATATTTATCGACGTTTTAAACGACGGACTGAGCAAAATTAATAAAAATAATAGTTGAAATGATTCAAAACGAAAACCTTGAAAATATGAAGGAATAGTATTTTTATTATATCCTAAAACGTTGCTAATAACGTGAGTAATAAAATTTACATTTTATTTTTACGGTAAAATCTAACCGAAATAGCTAAAAATGATTAAACGAGCATTTAAATAAATAATAGCAAATGTTTTCGAAACTCGACAAAGTAAGGACTCATATTTATTGGAAAAATGATTTTAAAAACGATGGCGCAAGTCTCGTGTCTTGAATCGTCCGTTAAGTCGTCCAAACGAGCCTCGAACGCTTACTTTACGAAAGTAAATAAAGTATTTACAGATTTTACCCTAAACTTCCATCTCCTTGCCACTTTCAATTTACACCTTTTAGTATAAAAGGGAATTTTAACTCATTTTCTTTCATTTTTCACCAAAATAACACACACACAAGCTCTAAACTTCCTCCTATGGCTGCCAACTGTGTGCCGCTGCCGGAAAACTTTTCCGGCGAGTTTTCCGGCGGACCTCCATTTTTTCCGGCGGATCTTCATCTTTTCCGGCGAGTATTTTGATAAATCCTTCAATTTATTCCGAGCCTCTTCTCCCTTATGGTGTTCCCGCTGCCTCCTTTGACCACCACAGCCGCCGCCACTGTGGTGGTGATATTTGCGCCGCCACTGCCTTTTGGTGGTGTGTGGGTGATGGATCTATGATAATAACACATAGATTAACCTTGAAAACCCCCCAAAACCTCATATCTATTTCGGATCTATACATGCAAGATGGTTACAATCAATATTAGACAAAATAATTTATTTTTATTTTCACTATGGTGGTTTTTGGCTATGATTTGATAAGAACAAGGGGCTGCCGCCGCCGGACCACCGCTGTGGTGGCGGCCGGACAGCCGGACTTCATCACAGCCACCATGATGGTGGTGTTGGGTTGTGGTGGTGATGTATAATTATTATTAATTATTGTTAATATTTGTTTTATATAATTATAATCTGTATAATTAATTCTAATTATTATTAATAGGTATAAATAAATAATAAATGGTATAATAAAATGTAAAGTGGAAGATTCTGAAAATATTATAATAATAATAATAATTATTTCATATAGTGGGATATATATTTATTTAAGAAAAAAAAAGAGAAATACATGAATAAATAATTGTTTTAAGGATATTGTTATTAATATTATTATTAATAAATGGTATATTAAAATATAAAATTATTTAATGATATATGGAAAGTAGTTAAAATATTGATGAGGATAATTAATATATTAAATAAGGTATTGATTAAAAATGGAAAGTAATTAATTAAGAAGAAATGGAAAGTAATTAAAACATTAATGGTGGGAATATATAATTAATATAATAATTATATTATTAAAAATTCCTTAATTAGAATATTGATTGAGAAAAATATTAATTGGGTATTGATTGAGACAAAGTAGGAAAAATTATGTATTTTATATACATGGAAAATGTTATAAAAACGGCAAGGTCATGCCAAAATTTTCTAAAAATATTTTATAAAAGAAATAGTTAACGAATAACTACGTTATAAAATAATTTTTGAAAAGTATTATTTTAGTTAATATGACATGTAACGTTATATATGATAAATAAATTTTAATGAGTTATATAATGATTTTCGAACGAGTGTCGAATTATATAAAAATAACTTCGTATACACTATTATAACCGAAGGATATAGTATATAACTTAAGAAATACATTTTTAAATGTTTGTTCTAAATAATAACTTACTATATGAATTATGAGCATCATGTTCACATATAAATTATATACCGAATATATTATATGATTTAGTTTATCATTTTATTTTATTTGACCAACCACCAAAGTTTTACGAGTTAAATTTTATTAATTATTTTGTGTCGAGTTGATGTAACCATCCATCGGGAAAACACCAAAACATAAACCTCACCAAACGACTGGAGCATAGCTGTGGAATTATTTACAACCGCGGAAAGATATTTGTTGACGCTACATGATTATTTATTATGGTGTATTACGACTATTGGAATCAAGCCGTATATATTATGTGATGCTGTGTGGTGTGATACTTATATTCTGCTGATGTCTGCATTTAAGGTGAGTCTATAGCCTCGCTTTATACTAGTTATTAAATGATTTTAAACCCGCGAGGGGGAATACATGTTTTATAAACTTAGAACACAAGATTTTTATGGTATGCTTTGTCCCTCTATGAATGGACCCGTGGTTGCCTTTAAATTGCATTAAGTGATTGCCTTTGTTAAAACCTCAATTATGGACCGTTAATTAACCTATGATGGGTTAACCGCTAGTACAATTAACAGATCTATGGGGGAAGCCGCCCCGGTTCAGTTTTTTGTGGACTTGTCATAGAAGCTTAGGCCCGACCTCCACATTGTTTGAGCATATTGTATTGAGAAGTCAGGTATACGGCAATGTACCAATAATCTGGAGGTAACCGACAATTAATAAATCTCTCGTCTTATTAGACTGATATAGGAGTGTCTAAGGGCTCGGTTCCATGAGCTTATTGCAATTTATGCTATATACAATTATTATTGTTGATGCGAATTATTATTTGATGATTATAAGCATGCCAAAAACTTATAATCTTTGCTTGTGTTCAAATTGATTTCATAAACCTATAGATTCACTCGGCATTTTTGCTGATTGTTTTACTCACATGTATTTCAGGTAATCAAGAAGTGGAAGCTTGGAGGTCACGGGGAATGAAGTTGTGCACTGCTTTTGTTGTTCAAACTCTTTGATTTATTTATCGTTCCATTTTGAAAACAAACCAATATGTTGTTTTAACTTATCTTTTGGTAACGATTACTTGGTACTACGCTACTCTGACAAATGTTTTAGGAACGATAAATCTAAAACGTCTCTTTTCAAGTCTTTCTTTATAAATTATGTGTTGTTGTATCATTGTTTAGCACCCAAAGATGTATTCCGCTGCGTGTAAATTTGGGGGTGTTAAAAGTTTGCATACAACAACAGTTGGCACGCAAGTATCAAGTGTGCTCCTTTCGAGATATTTTATGGCAGAAAGTGTCGCGCCACAATCTTCTGGGATCAGGTTGGTGAGCGAACACTTGAAGGACTAGAGATCATAGAGATGACTAATGAGAGGGTCACAGTGGCTAAGAAGAAACTTCAAGAAGCACGGTCACGCCAGAAGAGTTACGCCGACAAGCATCGTAGGGACATACATTTTAACGTAGGAGATCACGTTTTCCTTAAGGTTTCGCCGGCACGTGGTGTTAGACATTTTGGAATTAAAGGGAAGCTCAGTCCTCGGTTCATCGGACCGTTTGATATCATTGAACGAGTCGGCGAAGTATCTTACCGTTTAGCATTACCTCCGCAGCTCTCGCATGTACACAATGTGTTTCATGTGTCCTTACTCAGAGGGTACCAGTATCATCCCCTTCACATGGTTCAGTATCTACTAGAACAAATTCGTGAAGATCTCACATTCATAGAAGAACCCGAATGAGTTCTTGACAGACAAGAACGAGCCATGAGAAGGAAGACGATTCCATTCGTCAAAATCCGTTGGAGGGATCATACCGAGCGCAAAGCCACTTGGGAAACAGAGGAGTCTATCCGGGCTTCTTACCTTCATTTCATATTTTGAATTCGGGTATGTTCTTCTTTTCCAGTTTACTTTATCTATAATTCGGGGACGAATTATTCTTTTTAGGGGGGAAGAGTTGTAAAACCCGCATGTTTTTACCATGAATAGTACCCTTTAGATCATACGTACATGATTAGAACTTTCCATATATAGCACGTTTACGTTTCGTGAATAAGAATTACAAGTATTATGTACGTGTTATAACACGATAAGTATTTATTACGTATGAACACACGATAATTATTCCAATATTAATTATAATCACGAACATGCGATCATGAAATCATGAGCGTAGATTAATCACGAGCTAATATTAATTACATATATATATTTATTACGAACACAAATAACTAAGTCACGATCGTAAACTAATTAGAACAAGTAAATTACGAACACGTGAACACACGAGAACACACTATTATATTTAGACACGGAAAAAAGTACGGGTTACCCCAAGTGGGGCCCCTACCCGCGGCTACACAACAAGAACATGGGCTTAGCCCATGCAAACTTTTACTAAAACAAGAATTAAGGGAAACTTGTGTCATTTATCACAAAATCAAGAAAATAACAAAAACCCTAATTCTTTTCTTGCTCCTCTTTTGGCCGCCGATTTTAATAACACCAAAAGGGTGTTCGGGTTGATTTTGATCTTGGAAATTTTGGAAGGATTCGTGTGTGTTCATCCTTATTTGATCCACGTATTCGTTATAACTTTTAGCCCTTTTCTTTTTATGTTTGATTTTGATGATGACATAAAATCATGATGTTTTTAATTAACTAATTAAAAACAAGTATTTTAAGACATGTTAATGATCATGGGGTAAATCAAATCAAGGGTTTTAGGGGTGTTTGTTCCTAGCCGACGCCTAACCGAGCCCCATAGGGGGTCTCGGATTGGCCTATGTCGTACCACCGAAACCATATGGTCTCGGTATGGTGGTGATGTTGTCACGGCAGCAGCAAGGGGCAAAGGAAACCCGACCTTGGTCGGGGTATAGTGATGGTTACGGGTCCGGTTCATGGTTTTTAGTCACGGGTCCGGTTCATGAATGATTTTCAAGGTTTATGATTTTCACTAGTTATGTTTTAGACTTAAATTAAACTAATAAAAGCATGACATGATTAATTTAATGTACATGACTTAGGTTATAATTTTAATTAGTAATTCATAATTTTTAACCTAAGTATTTATATTTAATTAGACTTTATAATTAATTAATTATTTAAAACCATGACTATAATTAATTAATTAATATGACTTAGGTTATATTATTAATAGTTAATAATACATGTTTTAACCTAAGTATTTTACCTTTATTTAATTAAAATCATGTTATATTTAATTAAATACTTTTAACCTATAGTTTATTTATTTTACATGTAATAATTAATAAACTATACTTCATAATCACATGACTTAGAATAATAATCAGAAAACACTTAAGCTTATATGATTAGCTTAATTAACCAGCTTATATCTATTTATGGAAAATTTCTATTTTTAGAAACTTATTTAATTAAGGCAGCTAATCTATTTATAGAAACTTTCTATTTTTAGAAAATTATCTATTTTAAGCAGTAATTCTATTTTTGGAAACATTCTATTTTTGGAAACTTTCTATTTTTGGAAACTTTCTAATTTGGAAACTTTCTATTTTTGGAAACTTTCTATTTTTGGTAACTTTCTACTTTTGGAAACTTTCTATTTTAGGAAACCTGCTATTTTTAGAAAGTTACTTATTATTACACAACAAGTATAATAATACATGGAATGCAAGTAATACTTAATCAGAATAGACAGAATATAAGATAAACACAGTATAAAGCTTAAAACAGAAAAACATGACATGAACATATAAAACAAGCCAAGACATGATATAAAACCAGTTACGTATTTAGTAATCAGATACTTACACACGTATGTATTTATGTAGCATTAGTGATACCGAAGTAGGACTCTCTTTCCTTCGTCTTCTTCGTTCACTAGACATAAGGTACGGATTCCCGTCCTTTCAGTATGGACATTCTTTCCTTATTAGGATTCCCCGTATGCAGCCAACTGTTTTCCCATAGTATAAGTTTATATGTTTGATTGCTTATGTTTAATTAGAATACCTAAAGCCATATACATGCATGACCAGTTTCACCTAGTTATGGAGGTACCATAACCATAACACTAGAGGCACTGGTGTTATGACTTCCCCACGGCGGAGTGATTGCTCGTGGCGTCCCTTCACATTTTGGCCATATTATTATATTTATCATGTGGGGCGTATGGGTGCATCCTAGTTACATGTTTTCATCGGATTACTCAGTGTGAATGTGGTGTGTGCCTTGCATCCTTCACAAGGAGCTGATCTCTCCTACCCAAAAACCAGTATATTAAATTAGAGGCAGCCCCTCTAATTTGCATGACGAGGTCACCCCTCCAAGTATTCATGCACGTGGATTTTCATGACCTATATTGGCTAATGGTAAAATATGCTAAACAATTTTTACAAGATAAAAACAAGGCTTTTCAAACTATAAAACCAGTTTTACTAAGACTTAACCGGGTTATCTAGGACTTAGTTTCTTCTGCTGTTTCATGCTTATATGCTTATATTATTCATGCTTTACTTGTACATCCGTGCACTGAGCGTATTGCTCAGCCGTTTTCCTTTTCATGTTCCCAAAACGGCAGGTACTCAGGGACGCTCGTAGACTTTAAGCGTACGTGCATATGGACTGGAAGCTTTCTAGCCTTTATTTATTTTATGCATTTATCTATACCTTGATACTCTTTCCATGGACATTGTTTAGTCCTTCATTTACAGTACTTATGTTTGTGTGTGATGAGCTTTACTTTTGGACTACCGATGTTTGATTCCGGTATTTCCTTTTATGGTCATGTAATGTTTAGACATTTATCCTTGTATGCTTTGATGACACGCCATAATCACGCGTGACATTCCATTTATCAAAATGGGGTGTTACACCCACCTTATAGTTTGTATAACCCGAGTTCAAACTTTTTATTAGTATTTATCTATTTTACCTGTATTTTTTGTTTTTGATTCGAATACAATAGCTAGGTGCTGAAATCCCAACTAAGGTCTTTTTTGGAAGTAGGTGATTTTATTGTTCTACATAATACAATATATTAATCACAAAAAACACAAAAAACGATATAGATACTATATTAATAGAAAAATAACAAAACTTTCCGAGGACGGAAAGGCTCTTCAAATCAACGATCAACAAATGTCCACGAAAGAATCGTACACAAAATCCCTGGCAGTGGCGCCAAAATTTTTGATGTGTGGGAAAGTGTCGGTGTATTTTAATTTAATACGTTATAGAAGAAATTTAGGAAATTACCTTTAGGAAAAAGTAATAATCCAAAAATAAGCTAAAGACTGATCAATTAAACACGAGAGTGATCCCAGTTCGTTGTACACAAGAAAATTGTGAATTTGAGACTTTCGATTTGATTAGGACAATTAATTTGAATTTGGTTTCGGTTTTATCTAAAATCCTACTTTTTAAGCTAAAGTGCATGAATCGTATCCCGAATTAATTTAAAGGACAAATAAAAATCTATATTATAAATTTTTACTTTTAATTGAAACAAACTGTTTTAACAATTTTACTCTTATTTATATATTTTACTTTTACTTTAAACTAATTCATTGTAACAAAAATACTAAAACAATATTAATTTTTAAAAATAATTGGAAATTTTTTTAAAACTTATTTTATTTTAACTAATAATTTTACCAAATTTTAAATAGACAATTTATATTTTTTAAGGTAGTTATAAATATTTTTACTAAAACAATTAAACTCAAAAGTTAATAAAAAGTCTATTAGACAAAATAAATACAATTAAAGATTGAGTCCGGTTATTTTGGATACCTTGTATCCTTTGGATACAAGGGGATCAATCCCCACCTTCTATCTATCAAAAAATGAACAGCCCAGATTAAGTTTTATTTTTTAATTAAAAAAAGCGGAGGGGCATTTTCGTCATTTTAAACCCACCCATCCCACCCACCTCCCAAATACATCTTACCCCCGTCTCTTATCTCAAATCTAACAAAAAACACACACAAAAAACACACACATAAGCTTATTCAATCATCATCTCGATCCAAAACACATACTAAAACACACACAAATAAAAAATCATCAACAAATCGCGTTTAAAACTAAAAAAAAAGATGTCGAAGCTATTGAAGAACGAATCACCAGGTTATATCATCATCATTTATATATTTTTTTAGCTTATTTGATGTAAATAAGCTTATTTTGATGTGATTATGGATGTGTTTGCTTTTTTATTAGATGATTAATAGGAATAAGCTAAAAAATTATCATTATTTTTATTATGATGAATTATAAGCTAACTTATTAGCTTATTTTCATGAATTATAAGATTTTATGGCTTAATCTCGCTGAACAAATTTAGTGTGACCTGTTAGTGAAATATCATATATGATATATTTTATCATATATGATGTAAGCTAAAATATCATATATGATAAAATATATCATATATGATGATGCGCTTGAAAATTGAATTAAATCTTCTTATTTTTGTAGGGAATGCTGTTTACAAGGAATGTTGAACGTTACAAGCATCCAAAAGGCCAAGAACCTTATTGA
The DNA here is from genome assembly GCA_025667525.1 of Glebionis coronaria. Taxonomy (NCBI): domain Eukaryota; kingdom Viridiplantae; phylum Streptophyta; class Magnoliopsida; order Asterales; family Asteraceae; genus Glebionis; species Glebionis coronaria. The sequence goes on from CM046878.1 coordinate 316,316,669, forward strand.
AGAAGTTCGTGAATTTTTATTTTATGTTTAAATGTATTGTTTGTTTTTTCCTTGTAATCACCTAATGGAGTTTTGACGTATATGGACGATTTTGTAATTGATAGGTATCTTGTACAACGTCTTGTTAATATGGTTTAGCTTTCTTGGTATTATGTCATGATGGTTTTGATAAATTAAGTCATATATGCTAATGCACTATCATATATGATAATGCATTATCATATATGATACTCAAGAAAAACTTGGGTATATTAAACAAAGAATTTGATGAATTCATGATTACAACAAAGAGTATGCACAATTAATAATTAAACACTTGTTCATAATATAAAAAAATGTACTTATGAACAGAATCATATATGATAATTCAAACAGAACATAACCTAATGTAAAATCATATATGATACACATCTGATATCATATATGATAATCATTTATACAAAATCAAAAGATGCAAACACCATTATTATTAAAACTACCCTTCTTTATCGACAATAAACTATTGTTAAAACCATTATTAACTGATGAATTCATGAACAACGCCTACTCCGTCTTGATCCTTATAACATATCCGTGCACATCCTCTTGTTATAATCAACATCCCTCCCTGCTTTGCTCCAAATCGGGCAATCACACCACCTCTGTCTGACTGCATTAATAAAAGATAGAAAAGAACATATTATGAAGTTTTTTTTAAAAAAAAGTATTACTCATATATATGATAGAAGGCATGTTTCAAGAGTTTATACAGATTTTCTGAAAAAGACTCATACAAAACTGTTTTTTCTTATGGTTTCTTTGATATATCATACTGATAGTTATATCATATATGATAACTGATGATATGTCATATATGATATATAACTATCATATATGATATATAACTATCATATATGATATATCAAGCTTATTACAGCCCACATCAGTAAACTTAATTTAACTTACATAAAATACCTTATGATTCGTCAAAATAAGCTAAAAAGCTAGCTTATTCATAACTCTCATATAATTTGTAAGCTTATTCACACAACTCCTATCTAATTCACAAAATTATTCATAACTCTCATCTAATTCAAAATCTTATTCAAACAAATAAGCTTATTCACATAAATCGTATAATTAAAAGCTAATTAAAATAATTTGATCAAAATAAGAACAATCAATTGGAAGAATTCGATCAAAATAAGGACTATTAATCAGAATATTTCGTTCAAAATAAGCTAATGACAATAAATTAATAAGCTTATTCTAAATCAAATAAGCTAAAAAGATAAGAATATATTATGAGAATACAAACCTGATATGAATTTGTGTTAATTAATCGATTTGTGATGGATTAATGATGATGTTCGTGATGGATTTGTGATTATACGCTTCAACTTATAGAGAGAGAAAGTAGATCGGGAGGTAGAGAGAGAAGTGATGTTACGGTGTGTGTGTTTTATGAGAAAGAAAGGATAAAATGATTTATATAGTGGCGGGTGAAATGACGAAAATACCCCTGCAGTATAAAATGGGGGTTTAATCTCAGCCATTAGATGGTGAGGAGATGGAAGGTGGAGATGAGTCCCCTCATATCTTAGATAAGTTTGGTATCCAAATGAACTTAAATCTTAAAGATTAAGTATAAAGAACTGTAGACACAGTTTATTAACAAAAATTGAGCCTAGCCCAGTTGGACAAGGTGTTGGGTGTATATCCTTAAGGTCAAGGGTTCGAGTCCCAATGGGGACACTTTTTGGATATTAATTTTTTAGAGCTCAGATTTATTGTGAAATAACAAACCAAACACTCCCAATCGAGGATGCTGGTCAATAAACAATCAGATAAGCACGCATCAGATAAACAATATCAATATTAAGCAAAGGATAAATAAAATTAAAATCAGGTAAATAACAAGACCACTACAAGATTACCCTATAACAACCCAGCAGGTATTTATGACTATAAATATAACAGATTAATCAGTTTAACAGCTAGAACAGTGCATGATTACAGATTCATAAACATTCATCAATGAAAACTAGCTCAGCAGACAAAATTAATAACAAATCAGATACTAAAATCAATTAAACGAAGACTTAACAATACTGATTAAATAGCATTCAGCAAACAGGTATAGATCAACAATATATCAGCAACTAAATATAGAACAACACACTTCAATACAGACTTTAACAAACTTACAACAATCAAAACGTCTATCGGATCTTAAAACTCTCAATCAAAACATAACCCTAAATAACGAACCAAACTAAATCAGCAGACAGAGCTAATCAGTATTATCAAACTCATGGACATTAGATCAAACTCATATGATTATAACAGATAAAGTAAAAGGAAAGTATGCAATAACAGATCACAAAAGCTTCATCATATTCAGTTAACAAATAATATAAACCTATAAATGAGATAGATCTAATCAAAAATAAACTATAACAGATTTAATTACTCAATCGAAATCAAGCAGATACATAGAAAACTAACCAAAAATCAGATTCATTCATATACTCAACATATAATCAACTTAAACAAAAAATTTAGGAATATAAAACGAGCTTAACCATGAAATTGGAGATCCTTTGATGACGAAGTCACACGCTGAGCTGACTTTCGAACCGAAACAACACCATAATAAAGCATCACGCACCATAAATCACCATCAAATATACTCGAACCATAACTTATATGTCTCGAACCATCATTAAATTTGAACCGACAGTATAATAATCTAACCAGTGGGGTTAGGCTTTGTCCCAATCTAACTCTCTTTTATTATTCGATTAAGCTATGAATAAAGCTTAAACTAATAATAAGTTATTATATCATCAATTTTAACATAGTATTAAAATGGTAACCGTATCATCAAAGATTAACAAATACTATATCAAAGAGATAAGAGACTGAAAATGATTTTAACAGTAACATAAACCGATAGTAGAAGCAAGAAGTTGAAACTGAAATTCACTTTATTATTTCAAATCAAAATATTATAATACTTTGAAAAAATAAGAAATTACAAATTTCTAACTAAAAAATAACATAATAACAGTAAGAAAAGAAAGGGATACATTCCTGAATAATTTTGGGGGGTTCTAATAGATGAACCAAGGGGTATGGGTAGTTGATGAAGATTAATTCTTGACCCTTAGATGATCTTCTTGCCCTTTTCTCTCTTTTCTGTTCCAATCCAAGGGATGAGAAACGCCATTGTGCACACGGATTGCCACCATGGCACAAGGTGTTCTAGTTGTGTTTCTTCATTGCTGAGGTGGCTTGATTTGATTGGCCCTTTGACTGGATCTCAATGATTCAGCCAATCATAGATGAGGGATGACGTGAATAGGTGCCACGTAGCCTTTGGTGTCAGCAGTCCTCTCTTCCCAAAAACTTGGGAATTAATAAAGGGGTGTGGAGGTCAATTGTTATTTAATTAAAAACCCCTAGAAGAAGCTAGGGTTCTTGACTGGAACTTTTTTTCCCCAAATCCTTCTTCATGTTTTCTTTTTACTTGTGTTAACTTTGTTTGTAACAAAGAATCTTGACCAAGGAAGATATATAGTAATTATTCCACCGTCATATTATACTTACATGGGATTGACCCAAAATAAATAATACTCCACCGTTTAAAATTCGTGTCTTGGGCCTTCCATGGACTCAAAATTGTTAAACAATTCTTCCATTCTTTCTTTATATGGGCTTATGACCCAATATTTCTAAAACTCCAATCCGTTGAATTGTTTTGTAAATGGGCTTGATATTGGGCTTTGATAATGGGTTTCTAGGCCCATTAAACTCATGTGGGACCCACTTGGCCCATTTACTTTCATAAATCCGTGAATCCTCGAATAAAAACGATCTTGAATTTTGGCTTCTTAAAATTATCTTCAAACTCGTGTCAGTTTTGCTGGTTTTTATGAACTTGGTACCTACACACACGAAACAAACAAACAAGCATATACAATACAATAATCATAAGTTTTATGCATTTTAAGTCTATTTAATGATATAATTGATATGAGTAATTTCACTCATATCAAACTCCCCCTTGCTAAGCAATTGCCGTGTCCTCACGCAATGATAAAATAAAGCTACTAACTATACTTTTATTCGTCTTTTGACACTTTATTTTTGCAAAGACATAATGTATAGCTTTCATTATTTGAAAAATAACTTTTAGGATCATAAAACTTGAATAGATTCACCGTCCTCGACTTTTCACTCTTTCCATGCCAAGTTCAAAAACAAGATCATTGCCAATCATAAGTTCCAATGTTAAGACCACTCATACAAGTAATTTGTGTTAAACTCAATCTCCTTTATTCTTAGTTGTATCTCTTGATTTTAACTTTCATCATTCACCCAAAGGCTCATTTGACTTATATAATAATTATTAGTCCAAAAATGAAGGCAAAAACAGTGTAAACCCAACACTTAAAACCTAACCTCGACTTAAAAAACCGTTGTCACTAAAGAAAGCCCACATCAAGGATAACTTAGCATGATTTGAGGGATAAATCCTCGGATCCGAAATTTGGCTAATAGAACTACTTAAAGCAACAATTATTCCTCCAAAGTCGATTTTGACTTTATTAATGGAGTTAGCAACATTTACATCATACATCTTGAGTCCCTTTAAGATGTAAAAGTGCTCCTTATCTATGATCCACACCCTAAGGCTCCTTGGACATAAACAAGGGAATTGACATTCACCATTCCACCTTAAGGCTCATAATGATGAAGCAATTTTTATTAAACACGTCACTATGCCATACACTTATTGTTTGAGTAAGCCACATTTTGGATACCATTTTTTAAACTACCAGGCCAGACGTTTTGTGACAATCAACAAAACAACTATTTTTTATACTTTGTATTTTAATGTGGGAAAACTGTTTTGTGTACTCAAAGTTAGATTGTTTATGAGTCCACTTTGTGGGACTTGCAATAGAGAGGTCACATTCTTTTATGACTGGGCAAAAAAATCTCTACTCAAATATTAAAGTTTAAATATTGCTTGGCCACGTTCTTTCCCCTTACGATCAATTTTATAATTCCTATTAAATTAAGTTATATCCGAATATAACTCAACTCTTATTGGATCTTTATTTTGGTAAGGTTGGTCACGTTTTAATTAACTTCTTTTTGGAGTTCCCAAAGTACGTGGCATTTGAGACGTTTTGGTTACTATATATGTATTTTATGGGTCGAGTGTTATAAATATTTGGACGAAACGTTGACGGGCCGATCATTACACTAAAAGGTAAATATATATATTGGGCTGATTATTTTTGCAACAGAGATTAAGACAAACATAGAGGATTTCAAGCATCGTTTTATATAACCAAACAAGGATTCAGTTGGTTTGTAAGATCTTAAGAATTAAACTTCTCGGTTTCTCCACGAATTGTAGAATCCCGTATTGTTCTTTTAACAACATACACAATTACTTTCTTTCATTGCTTGATCGATAAGTAATCCTTACCGTCATTTTTCATCGAACTTCAATGGAATCGTTGAATTCGACATCTCAAGAGGGAGACTTACATCAAATGCAAGACAAAGCTAGAGAAAGTGGTATAACTTCATTTCGACAACTTCAGTCTCATATTGTGACCATTTCATGGCCTCAAGGAGGAAGCGAATTTGTGACACTCTTTGGTCAAGATCGTTATATATTCATCGACTCAATATTCCTCAACTTGAACCAAATAGCTGAGCAAGTTCACAAAGAAAACTTTAATCACTCTGCATCAGAATCTGCATATCAAGCTCTAGTGACACAACTTACGCACTTCTTCGAATTCAACGTCGTTAAGTCAAAAAATTCAGGGATATGTCAGTCATTTCTTCAATACACACATACGGAGGTTCAAGAGTTATGTGGTACACTGTTGAAATTCATGGTATCAGTCTCGTCTTCGATTTATGAAAGATCCCGACTTCAGCAAGCGTATGATAATGAAGTGCAAGAATATACGATGCAGATACAAGTGCAGAATGGTCATAAGATTGACATATTAGAGGTTGCTAAAGATTGCAAGGGCATGGAATCAACAACAAAGCAAGCTATCAACAACAGGCCAGGGAATGTTACCGATATATCTTATGATGACACCATACCCATATATGACAAAGAGCCTACAAAAATGGTACACTATAATGTTGTATATGATGTATATGCCAATGAAATACCGCATGTTGAGCATTCAGGACCTAATTATGACAAACATGGGATGGAAAAGGGTGATACTTATACCACTTATGATTCATCCGATGTGAGTCATAATGGGGGAGAGATTGTTCAGAATGTTGTAGGTAATCATGATAAATGTTGTATGAATGCTTCTTCTAAGATTGAAGAGCTCGAAACAAAGTTAGCTCAACAATCTAAACATCTTGAGGATGCCAAATTTAAAGTTTCAAAGAAAATGAACAAATTTGATACATATTTTGAAAAACTTGAAAAGCCAAATGCTGTTCTTGAACGAAAATTGGATCAAAAAGTTCTATATTCTAAAGATAAAAAGGATAATCTTTTGAAACAAATTAAGTTGTTAGATTCTAAGATGGCATCCCAAGATAGATTGTAGAAAGAGAATGAGACTTTAAAAGCCCAGGTTCAAGAAAAGGCTTTTGCTATAGCTGCGTTGAAAAATGAATTGATGAAAGCTAAAGGAACTAGTGTGGACAATAAGCTTGAAAAACCATCAATCTTCGGGAAACCGCCTCAAACTCAGTCTGTCAGACAACTGACTGCATTTAGATCCTAGCGACCAACATCCTCGAGACCGTGGTTTGCCTCCCTAGTTGATATGGTTCATGTTTCTAAACTAGTCACTCCACCAACTAGGCCCAATGTGACTAAAGCAGCTTTGTAAGACCTAATAACATGATTGCATCTAGCCTCCCTAGACATAGTCCAAAGAACACGTCTTGAACTAGTTCAAATGACGTTCACCATAAATTTGGTCTAAGGGAAGCTAAGCAAAAGACACAAGTAAGAGATATGAAATTCAAACCTAGTTAGATGCCTTCTAGATTACCCAACACTGCTAACCGTAGCATGTCATATCCTAGGAGCATCAATCAATCATCTAGGAATTCTAAGTCTTACTCGAACTTTAAATATGCTACTTGTAAAACATGTAGAAAATGTATCTTTAAAGCAAATTATGACTCTTGTGTCAAGAAATTCCTTAATGAGGTGAACTCCCGTGCTAGAGTTAAAACTCAGTGGTTAGCTAGAATCAAATCCACTGGTAAAGTTTGGCGCCCCACTGGTAGAACTTTCACTCTTGTAGGAATAGAGTGCCCTTTAACTAGGATAGCCTCCATTTCTACTAAGACCAATAGGGATGAAATTTACAAGGATGATCAATCATTTAAGCCTAGTGATCCATCTTCTTAGGTCACATCTGGCACAAGAAAAGAAAACTGTGAATCCCCGCATAGTTCCAAGATAGATATCGCTAACATATATAAAAGCATACAAACTCCAAATAAGAATGCACGTATCAAAGTCAAGGATCAACAAAAACAAACCGGTCCGATCTTTGTATACCGTTCAACTAAGGACACACTCAGAGTTTGGTTACTGAAGAAGTAGATATCAGAGAAACAAGTGACTTAGGGGATTTGCAGTTAAGCTTACAGAAAAGTGGTTCATTGCTAAATGATAGACGATGACCCGGACTTCAAATAAAGGGAAGTTTATCTATGCAACGATAACTTACCCTCAAAAAGAGAAATTAAATTTTCTCGGACAGGAGCTTACATTAAAACTATTCAAAGGTTTTAAGCTCGTGTAAATGGCTTACAGTTGGATCACAAATCGTAACCCGAGCATCAAAGAAAGGAAAGTTTATCGTCGATGATAAACTTATCCTCACAACGAGAAATTAATTTTTGCCGGGCATGAGGTTATATTAAAAATATTCGAAGTTTTTAAGCTCATGCACAACGGTTTGCAGTTACATGACAGATTGTAACCCGCACTTCAAAGAAAGGAAGGTTTATCACCGATGATAAACTTATCCTCACAAACGAGAAATGAAATTTTCTCAGACACGAGCTTACATTAAAACTATTCAAAAATTTTAAGCTCGTGTAATTGGCTCATAGTCAAATCACAGTCTGTGACCCACTCTTCAAAGAAAGGAAAGTGTACATTTAATTGCACTTATCCTAACAACTAGAAATTAATTTTTCTCGGGCATGAGCTTATATTAAAAACATTCGAAGTTTTTTAAGCTCATGCACAATGACTTACAGTTAAATATCAGACTATAACTCGGACTTCACTTTTAGGAAAGCTTATCTTTAATGAGAACTTATCCTCCTAAAGGGAAATTAATTTTTATCGGTCATGAGCTTGTATTAAAACATTCCAAGTTTTAAGCTCAGAAAGGAAAATGTATCTTTTAAACAAGAGAACTTGTCCTCATAACGAGAAATTCATCTTTCTCGGTAATGAGCTTTACGTTAAAACATTCAAAAGTTTTTCAAGCTCATGAAAATGACTTCTAAGTAAATATCAACTTAGGACTCGTTCTTCAGTTAAAAGGAAAGTTTATCGCCGATGGTAACTTATCCTTAACAACCGGAAGTTTACAACTTCTCGGGCTTGAGCTCGTTTAGTAAGATATTCAAATTCTTAAGCTCAAGTAATTGGTTTTCAAAACGTTGAACACAATTTTTCAAGAATTTTTCAAAAGGTATTTCTAAATCTTTCAAAATTGCGTGTTCAAAATGTTTTTGATAAAAAGAGCATGTCTTCTGGAATCGATAATATTTAAGATCCTAGAAATGTCGTTCAATAATGACACGGGGTTGTAAATAAAGTTCGAGCATAAGTTTAAATGATTTAAAACATGCTCAAAATGGCTTGCTATTATTTCAGATAGTAACCCGCCTTTCATATTCAAGTCAAGCATTTCACAAGAAAGCTTTGACTCAACAACGGGAATTAATTTTCTCGGGCATGGTTTATTTTATAACCATGTAAGGGATTGTGTTTACGTAATAACACAATCTAAAACGAATATATGTACGCATCAGTGCATTTATTTGTTAAAACAAGAGAAATCTTGTTTTTATGAAGTTATCATCTCCACAACCCGCAACAATTTACAATTGATATCTACATACTCGACGATGCGACTGCTCAAACAACGACTACAACTCTTTAGATAGAACACGGGTCAACAATTGAGGGGGAGCAATTGTCAAGCGTTCAAAATCTTCGATGTCGAAAGTGCCAAGTTCACAAATTGGTGTCAAGACAACGATATCAATTGTACATGTGGTGTCATGAAATATTCTTGATTTTCAAAAAGGAGGAGATAATTTCAAACGTTACGGGGGAGACCAACCTTTGTGAACAAGAACCATGTGATTCTATCATATGATGTTCTCATCATTTAGGTCCAACCTCATAAATTATCAATCTTGTGAATACATTATCATATATGATCTTTGCACGTGATAAGTACCTTACACTTTTGTTTAAAAGGTATTTAATTTATGTATCAAGTACAACCTCATTAATTTGATGGGGAGCTTGTGTAAATCATGAAGATAATTGGATTTGCCTTTTTCTTCCCAAAATTTTCTTAAAATGTTATTAAATCAATTGATATTAAAAACATCGATTGGGTCAATATTTTTAATTTTAATATGGGGGAGAAAATGTGATTTAATATGGGAAATGATTAATCAAAAATGGTTTGACTTAACATGATAGCTCATCTCGGCATGTGTGAAATGTTTTCGGATATCGTGGCATATGTTAAGGGGGAGAAAATTGGATTTGTATATCAAAATGGATTTCATGGTGACGTATACTTAGCCACAACATCTTAATTCACGAAGGTGATGATTGTGGTGACATAAGGATGGTAGGATAGGTTAAAGTCCAATGATTCTTCTAGAACCGGAGGAATCTTCCCAAGGACGTTCCATAGCTAGAAATTGTAGTCCTTAGGAAAGATGGAGAAAGATTGTGAATGTAGCTGAATGCCGACCAAGTGCTTAAGTTAGCCTTGGAATAATCACAACAAGGTGATAGTTATGGCTTATTGGTAAGCATTGAAGGGGTTGAAGAATGAAAAAGAATTGTAAAGATAAAGGATGAAAAGAAAACAGCCCTCCTTACAACCTTAGGCAGAAATCAGGTCAACTCATATGTTATTGAAGATAGACGTCATGGACCCAGTGATGCAATGCACAACCCATCCAAGTTAACTCAGATATCTCTCAAAAGATATTTGTTTTAATCACACGGAGACAACGCATTATCTATCGATTTATTCACTCCGAATAAATTGATATTGAAAAGGTGGCACTCCTCTCCAGCCTCCAAGCACTAAAAATCCAAAATGCACGATCGAGTCTATAGCCATTTGAGTTCATCAAATATCTCATTAGGACACACTTCCATATTTCCTTGCTTCTTCACACACTGTGAAAAGTAAGAAACATATTAAGAGTCCTACACAAAATCTTCATGATCTTTCCTGAACATCCGAATAATACGCAAGTATTTACAATGAAGATGGAAATCCTTCTCGAGCGAACATCAAAAATCTCATGCTAGGTGACTTGTGCGATTCTTTATGAATCAAACTTGTGATAACTGGAAAGCAACAGCTGTTTAATTCTTAACTGAATGTAAACGCGTTCCAGGCCTCTACGCAATATCTGAGTGATCTTGCCAGAACACTGAGAGTGACACCTTAGTGTTCACAGTGATGAGTGGAAATCCTTCTAGTGTTAACCTCAAACAGCACTTGGTAGGTAACTTACATGATTCAATATGAATGAAGCTCGTGACAACTGGAAGCAATGATGGTGCGATTCTTTAATGAATCAAACTTGTTCCAGGAATCGGAATTGTCGGCTTCAATCATGCGGATAATTTTATCCAAATGATTCACTCTTTATGTCCGCAGTCAACTTTGGACTGTCGAGTAAAGAGAACGGGTTTACCCACGAAATCTTGTAAAGGAGGTTCTTAATTGAAACTACCTGCCACAAGTACGATATTTGATATCGTCCAACGGTCTTCACCGACCGGAGGTAAAATGCTACCTAATTAGGTTGAAATGTTCAAAGCCATTTCATCCGTGTCCATGTTTTTGTTGCTAATTGTCTTATGCAGCGTAACAAAACGGTGGCATTGCGGTGTCCGAGAAGAAGTCCTCCCCACATGCTTATAATTTCTTCACTTAATACTTCAACAAATTTAAGAAAGCCTAATATTCAAGTCTTCCGCTGTATCAAACTCTGAAGCTTTCAAGAATTCATAAAGTTATAAGTATGTGGTACATGAAGTCACAAGGAGGCGAATATCACAAGTGATGAATGCATAAGGTCAAGGAAAGGAAACATGCTCAAGACTAAAGTCAAAGATCTCATCAGCATATTCATAAGAAAAAGATCGAAGACTCAAGCATAGTATGCTTTTAAGATTTTGTAAAATGGTGTGACCTCCCTTAGGGGGAGATTTTTGGAAATACGTTTTTCCAAAGGAAGTCTCGGTCACATCATTGTTAGCATAGATCACGAGCTATATATTACTTAGGACTTTATAACTTGGAGTGACCTCCCTTAGGGGGAGATTGTTGGAAATACGTTTTTACGTATTTTGAAAGGATCGGTCACTCCAACGAGATACATCTAGTATGGGCTCATGATCTAGTATGTAATAGTATAACCCACAAAGCCCACATGTAGGGTGGAATATATATACCCTCTCCTAGCATGTTAGGAGGGGTTGGTTCTCACACTTTCATCTATCTAATCTAATATTCTCTTATTCTCTTCAACCGCTCTCTACTTTCTCTCTCTAGTTCTTCATCTGTCTCTCTCTCTTTAGATCATTCCTAGGTTTAGGATAATCCATGGATTACGTGGACCTACAAGAGAGATATAATAGAAGTCATTCATAGATTCATCCAAGGTAAAATTACAACATAAGGAGTATGTAGCACTTGAACAAAAAAATGGAAAATTTAAAAGACTGTTAATGCAACTGATGCCTAAAAACATTATTTGTAATAACTAGACTTTCTTAGTTTTGATCACGATAAAGTATAAAAACATTTATCGTCAAAGACAACTGTAAGACGAATTATTTAATGAACACTATTATTAAGGTAATAATCATTTAAGTCTTATACAAATATATCTTACACATGTTTAGTGATCATTAAAAATGATTAACCTTAAAATCACATTTATTCAAATGTGAAAAAATATTTTAATAAACTACCTTTTTAAGAAAATGTTTTATTAGAACGGAAAATGGAAATTTGAATTTAAGATATTTAAAATGGCCAAAGGATATTCCTTTTAAGGTAAAACTTCACCAGATGGAATTTCTCCACTAGAGGACAAAAAAGGAGCAAACTCTAGAGGCCGCTTATCATTATAGGTATATGCGGTTCCTTATCGATAAGGAATCACCAGGCTATTTATTTAGTCGCGCTCAGTTAGCCGTTGGACATTGTCTCCTATAAATAGTGGATCATTTCTCGATTTTCCAATGAACCCTTTTAGACAACTTTCCGCTTCTAATCTATTTTCTATATTCCAATCATTAGTAAATGATCACTTAATGTGTTAAATATGTTTACTTATGTTTAATTCCTTGATCCCGTTCTTTATATGTTCAAAGAAAAGATCACTCACTCACCTGTGATGTGATAAAAGATGAAGCCTTGATGAAGATCATTCCTTCTTTTGATCTAGTCATGTTTATCATATTTGTTTGTTAGATTCTTATGTAAATCCAAGGTAAATGTTTATACTTGAATTTGTCTTGTGTAGATCCAAGGTATATGTGTATACTTGGGTTTGTCTTGTGTAGATTCAATGTATATTTGTATACTTGGATTTGTCTTGTGTAGATCTAAAGTATATGTGTATACTTGGATGAGTCTTGTGTGGTAGTTCTCACTAAACTCTAAAGCGATGTAGTTGTTAGTGTGTTGTGTGTAAGTTCTCACTAAACTACAAAGTGATGTAATTGTAATTTTGAGTGTTTGAGTTCTCACTTGACTAGAAAGTGATGTGGATGTGATAGATGAGGGTATATTGGTTCTAGCTAAGATTAGAACTCGGCACCTAGCCTTGTATCGGTAAAGAAGATGAGCGACGAAGAATAGATTTATTCTAGCTAGCATTAGAACTTGACATTTAGCTTAGTGTCGGTAATCTTTGTAAGCAACATTGTAAGGTTTTCTCCGCCAAGAAAGGAGCTTGTGGATATAGTGGAAATCTTGAGTAAGGTGTACTCGATGAGTGAAGTAGGAACGAAGAGAGAGCTCCGTTGCAAAACCACTATAAATCCTAGGTGTTTTTCCTTAGGCTGTTTCTTTCCTTACTCTTTTCTTATTCTTGCATTTACATATAGCATTCCATTATCATAATCACTTGATATAGCAAATGTAACACCCCGCCTCGGCGGAAACGGAAGGTGTAACTTCATGGAATCGTCACAACACATTGGTGTCACAATAGAGAATAAACTAAAAGATGACATATATTAAAAGGGCGTGTTATGACAACGCCATAAACATACAACAATCTCATATAGTGCACATTATAAACAATCAAATAAACATAAACTCCGCAATGCGATCCTACGGTCTCTCTAACCCTTTCCGTTTCTATTCTCTACCTTCACCACATTCTCACCTGAAAGAGACACTAAAACACACCAACATAAAGTTGGTGAGAGTCATAGGTTTAGACTCCAAGAACCAATACAAAAATAGCTTTTAAGCTATGAATTATAACCATTAAAACATTTATCTCATAAGCACAAGGTGCTACATAATGCATTAACAAACTAGTAATCAAGATCACACATTCCAATCCAAAAAAGGCTACCTGCCTCACCAAATCACAACTGGTCCCATAGACGCCCATACATATATGTACCAAAACAAGGCTACCCGCCTTACCAATATCCACTGAGACGGTACGTGTCCGTTGATCCTAAAACACAAACACAATCAAGATTCACATAGCAAGTCTAACACATAAGTAAGCACACTATTGTCCAACACCATAACCATTCAAAACAATCACAAGAACACATTTCAAAACAATTATAGTGTCTCTCCCATCTCATCTAGAAGTTTAAAAAGCATTTATAAAACTCAAGAATTTGGGACAATGAAACTCACCTTGCGATAGCAATCTAAAAGTCCACGCACGATCAAACAATACCTAAAGCACATACAAATAAAGCACACATCAACATTGATTTAAGGACTCTACCCCTTCATCAATGTACCAACCTACATGATGGATATCTAACTCACTTCTACCCTTATAACAATTTTAACCATCGATTATATACTCACAACCCCTCTTATCGTATAACTAGTTATAAATCTCAATATTTCCTGAACTGCCGAATTCTTTAGTAACTAAATGACCCCAAATAAAATACTAACTCAATGTCATTGATCTAGACCTTCCTTCCCTTAGCTTCACAATGTATTGTGAGCTTAAAATAAATTTTACAAAAATTTACTAATAATGAAAGTGTTCCATTCAGACTATTTTGTAAAAACTGACTCGAATTAATCACAGTTTTGGGACATAGTAAAAATATGGGATGATCAGACGTATTTGGACACTTAAACAAAAATTTACCAAAATTCTAGTAGTTCTCATACATCATGAAATCACCTCTGTTAATTCCCCAAAAATTATAAAAAATATTTACCATGGTTTCTAAATCAAAAACCCAAATCCAAATCTGTCCAAAAACTGACTGTTTAGTATGACGACCCTTGCAACCATGTTTCGACCAACTTACGGACCTTGAATATTTACAAATCTTACATTTTTGAAAACTAGACTCCCTGACCTAAATTTGAAAAAAGAATTCGATTCATAACTCATTAGTATGCCCAAGATATGACCAAAATAAGTTGACCTAATATCTACCCTGTTTTTTAATGACGAATTTAAACATGATTAAACTCTAATTACCATCACTAATCCTCATAATAACTAAATTAATCAACTCATATGAACCCTAATCTCACTAATCTCAGAAAACTCACAAACCCTAATCCATCATAAGAGTTAATTACATGACTAGATTAATTAAGATCACTAATAAAACAAAGGTTTTGAAAGTTTTACCTTAGAAATCAATGGAAGAAATTGTTTTTGATTGTAAAACCCGCATTTAAAATCCAAGAACATAAATTATACATAGTCTCACTTTTATTTAAAATACGACATACTTAGTTATTCAGAAAATAAATTAAGATTTAGTTATTCAGATATTATTAACCATTTTAAAAATCCATGAACGTTAATTATACGCAACCCCAGTTTTATTTAAAACGTTACGTAATTAACTATTCGGAAAAAATTAATTTTAACTATTCAGGTATTATGTAAGTATTTAGTTCCAGAATAATAAATAAATTTATGGGAGGCTCTAAAACACGAACACGCACATTAAAAATGATTAAACAGGAATCGAAACAAAAGTATACATATGGTTAGTTGGGCCGCGAGTTTAAAGAAAACAAGAAAAGGAATGTGGGCTTAGGGAGTGGCCCAGTTTGAAAAAAAACATACGAGGTCACCCCATTTCCCTTTTTAAAAAACTTAAACACACAAATAAAATTAGGGTTGTGGTGATGGTTGTGCCGCCGGCTGGGGTCAAAAGAAAGAGGAGAGCAACTTGATTTTTTGTGATGATTCGGTTCATGTTCGCTATTGTGCTCACGTAGATCATCATAAAACAGCAAATAGGTTAATCCTTCTTTTATTTTTTTTGAATATCAAAACTAGCAAAGAACTCATGATCTTCGGTTTATAAAACTTACGTAATCAATAAACAAGATGGGGTTACGTTGGGTTCTCGAAAACCGAGACCAATAAGGTCTCGGTGTGTCTCAGTTTGGCCAGCCGTAACCCATATAGCGTGCGATGGTGGGTTTGATCAATCGGCCGCAACCCTTTGACCAGTCAGGGGGTGTTTGGGGTTAAGTCGCAAAGGGGGTGTTTGGGTTTGTAAATAGTGGGAACCAGGGACTCAGCAGGGGGGCCTGGGTGACCAAGCAGTGTGAACAAACAGGTGTTTGTTGTTGAAAACAGTGGCAACCAAGACACACTAAGTGTCTCGGTGGGTCTTAGGTTAGCAGCAGGGGAAACGAACAACAAAGCAGGGGAAACCGGCTAAGCCGGTGGGGCATGTGACCAAACAGTGGGAACCACTATGACAACGAAGGCAACCGGCACAAGGCCGGTGGCTGCCGTTTGTTTGACCACAACAAATGGGCCACAACCGTGGGCTGTTGGACCTCATCTTTGGGATAACACGATACTTGGGCGTCTCGGGGTTTTGGTTGTTTCGGATTCGGGTTACACGAGTTACATGGATTTTTAACAAGGGGCGTTGGGTTTAATTTTCTTTTATAATATGTTTTGAATTTTATTATTTATAATGGATAATCGAGTATAAAGCATTTACTTTATTTTAATTAAACTTTCATTAAATTAATCATGATATATTAGTTTATTATTTAAATACTCGATTTTAATTAAATGATTAATTATTAATGAAACCACTTATGGAAACATTCTATTTTAGGAAACTTCTATTTTTAGCAGGTTACTATTAGCAGTATAATAAAATAATACAAGAATACGTGTTAACCCATTAATCAGAGGTACAGTAAAATACATTAACCAGTAGTACGCAAGAACAGTCAGATTTACCAGATTATATACAAGACAATAAAATAATACATGAACATGTAAACTAAAGTAAGAACAGTAATAACCAGTAAAAGTAAACAGAGATCAGACAACTCATTCGCGTCCTTTATTCATGTAGCTATTGGTGAGTCAGAGTAGGAGTTTCATCTTTTTTCATCTTTAGTCAGTTACTGGACACGAGGTATGTATTTTCGTCCTTTAGTATGGACTTCCTTTCCTATGCATGATTAGGATTCTCCGTCTACAACCATCTGTTTTCCCAGTTATATGTTTTAAAACTTACATGATTGTCATGATAACTTTATTAATTGCCTGAGCTTTATATACATGCATGACTAGTTATTACTAGTTACAGAGGTATTGTAACCATGACACTTGAGGCACCAGTGTCATGACTCCTCTGCGGGGGAGTGATTTCTCGCAACGTCCCTTTTATTTCAGCTTGGCCATTTTATCAGTATTATCAACGGGGCGTATGGATGCATCCTAGGTTATCAGTTTACAGCTTATCAGGTGAATGTGATGTGTGCTCTACATCCTTCATATTGGAGTTGATCCCTCCACCTAGCTTATCAGTTAGAGGTCACCCCTCTACAGCATGACGAGGTCACCCTCTATGTATTCATGCAGACGTTGTTACAACACATGACCTATATAAGCTCTTGGCACTTAAAATACAGTAAATGCATGTTTCAAATTTAACAGATAATAATTCAGCTTTACTGTTTATAAATCAGACTTTTCAGAACATACCCAGTTTTCTGTTGCTCTTTACTTATCAGTTTTGTAGCTTCACTAATTGGTATCTGTTTCATTCCAGAACATTCTTTTCATGCTTTATATCCGTTCACTAGGCGTTATGCTCAACCGTAGTTTTTCTTTCATGTTCCAAACGGCAGGTACACAGGGACGCTCTTAGGATTCTGAGAGAGTATGTGCATTGGATGGAAGCTATCCAGACTTCTTTACTTTATGCACTTCATACATTACTTTGCTTGTTTGGACATTGTTTAGTCCTTCCTTTCAGTACGTAATTATTTATGTTGAGCTTTTGTTTATGCTACCGATGTTTGATTCCGGTATTTCCGTAATGGTCAGTTAATGTTTTTAAGACATTTGCCTTGCATGCTTTGATGCCATGCCATAAATACACGTAACAGTCCACTTATCCAAGTGGGGTGTTAAATTGATGAAACCTAATTCCACCACTAATGGAATTCGACTAGGAGAGGTTATGGTGAGTAAAAATCTGATGTTTTTGGTTATGGTATGGGTTTAGTGTCATTCTAAAGGCCTCATAAACTAATTACAAGTCCATTGGGCCTGTTTTTGAGTTTTTTTTGGAAAATTTTCTTTTTTTTCTTTTAGCCGCCCAAACCAAAGGCCTAAAGCCCGAAGATCTGATTTTTATTAATGTTTTTATTGTTTAATCATTAACAAAACTAATCATTACCTTCGGGTCATTACCGGTCCAAAACCTGAAAGCCTTACGTAAATTTTTCGACTTTTTACGTGATTTCCGAATTAACCTCCGTTTCCAAAAGTTTCTAAATATGGAAAGTAACCCTAAAACTTATCCTAACCATATAATGTATAAATAATACATATATGTAACATAATATACGTACACGAAAACTTATAAAAACGATACTTGAACTTTCACGTAGTTCATCTGTCATTTCATTTCATCAAATTTTCATTTCCCACTTGTACCATGATTTACGAATCATGTACTTCATTCACTCCATTCCCATTCCTAAAATCACACATATAAACACATAAATCACAGAGGACAGATAATCTAACACATAAATAGATGTCAACGGGTGATAACTAACTCGTCAAAAATCCGAGTTGTCACAGAATCCCCTCCTCAGAGAAATCTCATCCCGAGATTTACTCTCGAACTCAAACTCATTCCCAGCGAGCAGATGGAAATATCCATCCTTCATAAAATATTCAAGTCCAAACGTGAACTGAGTACATATTTAGACAAATTTCAATCAAAACACATGAGCCTTAACCGTCCCCGAGGGAACTTATCGAACCCGTAGAGTTATGTAACCCACCTAACCAAACCTCGCAACTTATCAACCAAGAACTATCTTGAAACCAAGTTAAGAGCCGTCATATAACTCGAAGTATTTGAAATTTTCTACCTAATTTCAGACTTACTCATAAATATAACAAATCAAAACTCACAAAAATGTAACCACGTGTTCTCAGGTCTAAAGAACTCTCAAATTCCACACCTTAGTTTCCCACACTCCATCACTGATCAAACTCATTACGTGACAAATTCAATCACTTCTCTACATACTATCTCAAGAACTCCTTACACAATATAAAGCGTCTTGTCATTTAAAATCTCACCCAACAACACATGCAAGTCGGCCATTTTAAAAATTGACACTTGGAATGTGTCATTCACACTTCTCAATTCCATAGACAATCACAATCTACAAGTTACACGATCAATCCCCACATGATTTTACATGGACCTATACATCGCGGTCCCATCTTACCTTTCCTACCACAACGTGCCACACATTTCGAATGTGGGACCCTCCATAATGCATGATCAACAATATTGAACTCTAAAAGTTCCTTTCTACATCAACTTAATCCCAAATACCTTGTCAGTCATCTATTTCACCAGCTTTTGTCAAATCATCATACATTCTAAATCTTCGACCTAATAAGCAGTCGACCAACTCCTCCTTCCATACAATTCCTCAAGGCAGCACATCTCATAACCGAATTATCACTATAAGAAAATTCCAACTCACGAAAGGGGAGCATTCCAACCTCATCAAAACTATCGCACAAGATTCAAGCACAATCTCCCACGTCTATATGGTATGCTCACGCTAGCCATCAACCCATATATGGTAGATACTAATCTCCTCCAAACCCTTCCCAATGGTCTTTCATCAAATATCGATGTCCCATTGCAACCAATATATTCGTTTATAATCCTTCCAACTACTCCATCTTACACCCACGTGCTTTGACGGAAAAATAGGCTCCCGTAATTCCATCACCTAACACTCCATTCAGCTTGTATCCACTGCCCAATCTTGGTAACTTATAAATGAATTTATAGTTAGCTTTCCACTCCTTCTCAGGTGTTGCAATAAACCTAAAGACCTTTGATGTTCATATTCTGCGTCCAAACATGCTAAATATTTACCAACACAATCAACCATAATACTTTTCTCACTTCTCCAATTAATGTCGCCCAAATAAATTTTGCAAGTACGGCAAGTTACCATCACTTATCCTTTACATTTCTTGGTTCTAACCACGCCCCTTCAGCTAGCGTGCTCGCTCCTTTAGATTTCTCATTTGGCGCTACCCATATTTTACCTTTGATTTTATCTTGAATCAATATCCAACACGATGTTAACCACTCTTGGGGAAAAAAACTTCTCCATTGCATTTTCCACACTACGCCCCTAATCCCCTCCTAACATGAATAGGTTAGAGCTTCTCGTAATACCTCGTGGATAATTCTCATATTCAACATCCAAAACAACTCCATCACTCACCGAGCAAAACCACCATACAACTCATGTATCCTAGTGTCATAATCCTCTACCTACCCTTCCTTCATCATGAGCTTCATAACATCCGATTTCCAAGTGACAATTGAATGCCTCCTAACCTTCATACACAACTACTCACTCTTTAATAACTTTAGCAAAAGATTCTCCTTCCTCAGCAATCGTAAAAATATTCGACTTCGATGTCCACCAAAAAGGTATTCATAATTATCATCCTAATTTGTTCAACATGGTTTGCCCACCCAGTTCACTAAGTTCACGCGAACCGCTGGTGCATGGATAAATCAAAATGCATCACTGCAACCTCAAAGCATTTAAACATTCCTTCAAACATTCTCCCAACGTCAACCTCAACAACTATTCATTTATGATAACCATAACACACACCTATCTTCAAGATTTACGTGATCCTTGGTGCTGGTCAAGTGCCTATTCGATCTTACGAATGTGTAGCGACTGCCTCACGACCAACTTGTTCGGCTCTCAATGATTCTCCCTTGTGCAGTACGATCCTTCTTTCCTTTCTATGAATCATACTGGCATTGTCCATCGTAGTAACTTGGTACTTAAGTACCCGAAAAATTACCCTTAACTCTGCTTCAATCTCGTTGGCTCCACATGAATGTCGTTATTGCTTACTTCGGGTCCTGGTATGTGTACTTCTTGCATTAAGACTTCACGCTTGGAAAACCTTGCGTATAACCTTTCTTTCCTCGGTAGATCTAGAATGATCTTCTAATGCGACTCATGCTCTTTCTTTACCCTCGAGAAATTCCAAAATTTAGTTGATAGTTATGATCAGTAGCTTACCTACATACGTTCATGAGCACCCGACCGATTCACTCCATTAAATCCGAGGGTTTATTGGTGAATTCTTAAAGCATAATAGTAGGTTCGGAGTGGTCACCACGCACTTTGAAGACAGTCTTAATTATTTTCTCCTCGTGCACTTTTAAATAATGATAACTCAAAGAAAAATCAACCTCACTCGACTCACGTTAATCTTCACATATCCTAACAGCACATCATCTTCTTCAATAACAACACGACGCTTCCCATAACGGATAACTAAGCCGAACAAACATTTACCTCACAACTCTTTCCGGTAACTTCATCAATGCCGTCATTAAATACGAATCCAAAACTAGATTTAGAACCATCAAATACGGATAACGGATCAAACCCATAGATAACCAACAAAATTTCACGTGCACACAATACAATGAATCATAATCACGAGACTCCAAAAGAAACTCCAACATAAAATATGTATGAATACAAAAAGAACCACGGAAACGAACTAGTGACACAAGAAACATCCAACTAATGGAAACTTTATACAAAGTTTAACTTTTACCCACAAGAATTATCTTCAGTGATTTTACATTGGTCGCTTAAAAGCTATAAGATCATATTAGTAATTTATGTAATCACTTTAAATGTAAAAGTAAGGTATACAAAATTTTTCCATAAGTCATTTTAAGTTTTGTATTTATAAATAACTATAAATGACGTTAATCAGTTAAACTTATATGCATAAAATATTTTAAGTACTTTTTTAAATGATGGTCTTTTAAAATGGTAGTAAACAAGTCTTGATTATATGTTAAAGAATTTTTTTTACATCTTATTTCAAGCCCGGTTCCAACACTTTACCCTTGTTTCACTGAAACTCTATTGTAAAAATAAATTTATTTCTTTTCTCAATCTACCATTTAAAAGAACTGTAAGACTCAAAAGATAAAATATTGTTATCCCAAAAGAAATCTAAAACTATTTCAATAGCCTTAATACCAAAAATACCATTTTAAAACGAATACGTGAAATAGAAACTCGACCAAAAACATTATGAATTGATAAGTTATGGGGAATCATTCATATTATCACTCAAAGAACCGGAATCAAAGTGTAGCAACACACTTGTCAAAATAAGCCAAATCGAAAATGCATGTTGGGTAATATAGGACTTAAAACTATCATGATATAAATGAGGAACTCTAGCACGAGAGTTGAGTATCTCAGCGAACAACGGATTAATGAACCAACTTAAAAATCTCCATGACAGCCACGACAGGAATTCACAATATCCACCAGGATATTTAGATAAGGGAGAAACTTATTATCAACACAACAATCCATAACACCTCCCCACGTAATCCAACATACATATATGTATACATACCATCAAAATCAATCAACCATGCAATCAAAACCAATCTAGGTAAGCATACTTGCAAGTCCACTTGTGTTGTGGCACATATATAATTACGTTGGCCACCATATTTATATATGCCCCCTTTCACGTATGTACTCTCTCTTATGATGACATTTCTTGATATTAACGCATCATGCATCACATAACACACAAATCAACCAACAAACCACAAAGCAACCATCATATAACTTAAATATAGTTCTTAGTAAAAATATCACTTATGCTAGAGAAAAATATCTCAAAACGATAGAAAAAAACGAGAGATCCAAGTTTGAAATATAATCATTCACATGAAATCACCAATGATAATAACGCGTACTTTATATTAGGTACCAATAAATAAGGAAAACCAATATATACTATTATATACATATCATAGAAAATAATGAACAATTAAGCGATCTCCAAAGCGTTCGAGCACATATAAAAATATAAGCATTTACCTACACACCACACACAATCCCTATATACATCTACATGAGGGTTCCTAGGTTATAGTCTAGGTCGACCACCTAGTTCTCTATAACCATTGTCTCTGATACCATTCTGTAACACCCCGCCTCGGCAGAAACACAAGGTGAAACTTCATGGACATCGTCACAACACAATGGTGTCACAATAGAGAATTAACTAAAAGATGACATATATTAAAAGGGCGTGTTATGAGTACGCCATAAACATACAACAATCTCATATAGTGCACAATATAAACAATCAAATAAACATAAACTCCGCAATGCAATCCTAAGGTCTCTCTAACTCATGCTACTTATATTCTCTACCTTCACCACATTCTCACCTGAAAGAGACACTAAAACACATCAACATAAAGTTGGTGAGAGTCATAGGTTTAGACTCCAAGAACCAACACAAAACATAACTTTAAAGCTGTGAATCATAACCATTAAAAATTTATCTCATAAGGACAAGGTGCTACATAATGCATTAACAAACTAGTAATCAAGATCACACATTCCAATCCAAACAAGGCTACATGCCTTACCAAATCACAACTGGTCCCGTAGACGCCCATACATCTATGTACCAAAATAAGGCTACACGCCTTACTAATATCCACTGAGACGGTACGTGTCCCCCGATCCCAAAACACAAACACAATCAAGATTCACATAGCAAGTCTAACACATAAGTAAGCACACTATTGTACAACACTAAAACCATTCAAAACAATCACAGCAACGCATTTCAAAACCATTATAGTGTCTCTCCCATCCCATCTGGAAGTTTAAAAAGCATTTATAAAACTCAAGAATATGGGACTATGAAACTCACCTTGTGATAGGAATGCAAAAGTGTACGCGCGATCAAAGAATATCTAAAGCACATACAAATAAAGAACGCATCAACATTGATTCAAGGAATCTACCCCTTCATCAACGTAACAACCTACATGATAGATATCTTACTTACTTCTACCCTTATAACAATTTTAACCATAGATTATATACTCACAACACCTCTTATCGCATCACTAGTTATAAATCTCAATATTTCTAAAAACTGCCAAATTCTTTAGTAACTAAACGATCCCAAATAAAATACTAAATCAATGTCATTGATCTAGATTCCTCCTCTTAGCTTCACAATGTATTTTGAACTTAAAATAAATTTTACAAAAATTAACTCATAGTGAAAGTGTTACATTCAAACTACTTTGTAAAAACTAACTTGAATTAATCACAGTTTTAAGACAAAGTAAAAATATGGGATGATCAGACCTATTTAGATACTTAAACAAAAATTACCAAAATTCCAGTAGTTCCCACACATCATAAACTCACCATTGTAAATTCCCTAAAAACTATAAAAAATTATTTAACATGGTTTCTAAATATAAAACCTAAATCCAAATCTGTTCGAAAACTGAATATTCTGTATGCGACCCTTGCAACCATGTTTTGACCAACTTACAGACCTCTAGTATTTACAAATCTTACATCTTTGAAAACTAGACTCCCTGACCTAAATTTGAAAAAAGTTGATTCATAACTCACTAGTGTGCCCAAGATATGACCAAAGAAGTTGACCCAATATCTACCCTGATTTTTAATGACGAATTTAAACATGATTAAACCCAAATTACCATCACCAATCTTCATAATAACTAAATTAATCAACTCATATGAACCCTAATCTCACTAATCTCAGAAAACTCACAAATCCTAATCCATCATAAGGGTTAAACATGATTAGATTAATTAAGATCACTAATAACACAAAGGTTTCGAAGGTTTTACCTTAGAAATCAATAGAATAAATTGTTTATGATGAAACCTAATCCCACCAATGAAGGAATTCGACTAGGAGAGGTTATGGTGAGTAAAAATCTGATATTCTTGGTTATGGTATGGGCTTAGTGTAATCCTAAAGGCCTCCCAATCTAATTACAAGTTCATTGGGCCTGTTGTTGGGTTTTTTTTGCAAATTTCACCTTTTCTTTCTTTTAGCCGCCCAAACCAAATGCCTAAGATCTGATTTTTATTAGTATTTTTATTGTTTACTCATTAATAAAACCAATCATTACCTTCGGGTCATTACCGGGCCAAAAACTGAAAGCCTTACGTAAATTTTTCGCCTTTTTACGCAATTTCCGAATTAACCTTCGTTTCCAAGAGTTTCTAAATATGGAAAGTAACCCTAAAACTTATCCTAACCATATAATGTATACATAATACATATATGTAACATACGATACGTACACGAAAACTTATAAAAATGATACGTGAACTTTCACGTAGTTCATTTGCCATTTCATTTCATCAAATTTTCATTTCCCACTTGTAACATAATTTACGAATCCTGTACCTCATTCGATTCATTCTCATTCACAAAATCACACATATAAACACATAAATCACATAGGACACATAATCTAACACATAAATAGAAGTCAGCAGGTGACAACTAACTCGTCAAAAACCCGAGTTGTCACAACAAATGTTTTGAAACATTAGTAATTGACTTAACTATTATGAAACAAGTTTTCAGGTAATAGTCACTTCTAATGACGAACGTAATTTTAATTAAGGAACCTATTCAACCCCTCCCCATTCTAGTTTCTACAATCGGTATTAGAGCCTACGTCACTCAATATCTTTGAAGTATATTATGCTTTAAAGCTTGGATCGATCTATGATCTCTACTACATAGAAGGGTCGGTTTCTCTAAAGTCTCCTTTTTTGGTCAAAACCTCTTTTCTTAAAACTTGACCTTAAAATTGATGTTATATTAACTTATCTTGATTATGATCTTATTAGTAGTGGTTATGCATTTCAGATTTTCTCTTGAAATGTATATAATAGTTTGCATCTCTCTTTTGTGTAGGATCTCATGAAGGCTAATCATTAATTTGATTATGGATTGGTGATCACGAGTCACTTACACTTGTTGAAGAATCATCTCCTTTTGATCTCCATGTAGGTCCACGTAATCCTTGGATTTTCTAAGTGTTAGAATGATCTAAAGAGAGGGAGAGAGATGACGAACTAGAGAGAGAAAGTTAGAGAATGGAGAGAATGAGAGAAAGGAATGTTTGATTGAATGTAAAATGAGAACCAACCCCTCCTAACATGCTAGGAGGGGTATATATAGCCCACCCTACATGTGGGCTTGATGGGTTATATTGTTACATAACTAGATCACGAGCCCATACTACATATATATCGTTAGAGTGACCGATCCTTCCTAAATACGTAAAAACTTATTTCCAACAATCTCCCCCTAAGGGAGGTCACTCCACGTTACAATGTCCTAAATAGTCTATAGCTCGTGATCTTTAGCTAGCTATGCTAATAATGATGTGACCGAGACTTTCTTTGGAAAAACGTATTTCCAACAATCTCCCCTAAGGGAGGTCACACTGATGAGACTGCTTTTATACATAGTCTCATCTTCCAAATAGGGCTTAAAATGCATTAAATATCATCAAAATACCCAAATATATGCTTGTGTTTGTTGCTTGTGTATTTTAGGTACGGATGTTGAGAAAATGACAAAAGATCACAAGAATCATGCAAAAACGAACACGGGAAATGAAGCCGCACAATGAACCAAGCCCTAATGAAGACTTTCCCAAAATCAACCCTTGAAGATTTGAAGAATTATGAAGAAGGATCCTCCAATTATGAAGAATTGACACTTTATACCCTTGTATCCTCATAATTACAAGTTTGGTCCCTAAAGTTTGTCAAAATTACAAAAAGGACCCTTAACTTTGAAGAATTGGCAAGTTTAGCCCCTCAACAAAGGTATATTGTCAACCAAAATCATCCACAAAGTCAAATACATCATGAAGTCCTTCAAAGTACAAGAAATGACAAGTTTGGTCCTTTGAAAAATCCAAAATTACATAAAGGACCCTCAACTTTCAACATTTGGAAAAAATGGTCCCTCAATCATCAAGACTTGGCAATTTCAGTCCTCCAAAATGTCAATCATACAAGTCTAGACCATTATCATTGAATAAAATACCTAACCCGCCCTTGAAGAATTCAAATATGGCAAGAAATACCCCTGAATTCATTTTATAAAAGTTTTTGGGCCAAAAATGCAAAAAGTCCAAAGTTGATAAGACTAATTGTGGCGTTGATAGATTTTTCTACTGAAAAGACAAGGAGTAAAGAATCAAGGGGTTAAAGCTGGCCAACATGAAAGATACCTAGACCAGTGACAAGCTGCCACGTGCCCCACTCACTCAAACCCACCAATCCCATTCCACCAATCCTCCACATCATCATCCACTCACAACCGGATTAACAACTTAATTTATTAAGTTAAATTTGGGCGCCTAACACATTTTTAAACACTAATCTGGATCAAATACACCCACTATTCACACATGAACACAAATTGGGTATTTGTGTTTAAGCCAAAATTAAACCACCAAATCATTCAGATTAGTGATTAAGCTTGTCATGAACAAATCTCCACTTCAAAAACCCTTGCCACGTCACTCACGTTCTCACATGAAAAACCCTTGCTACACACTTTTGGGGAAACTGCCAAAACCAGTCAGAGAATCAACCATCCAGATACAAGCTTACATTTTAAGCTTTGTTTGAGCCCTTGGATCAAATTTCAACAGCTATCTACTTCACATACATCCAAGAATCAGTCACATGAAGCATTTGAGTTCAAATTCAAGAGGGAATTTTTGGAACTTCAACCATTAGGGTTTTTAGTTTTTAGCTGTTCCTTAGTCATTTGTATGCCTATATAAAGGCCTTAGGGTGCTTCATTAATAGTTTGCTTTTGATTTTTCCTTGGTTCAAGTTTCTGTAAATCCTATTTCTAAGTTAATGAAATTGAGTTTGAAATCTTGAAGAAAAGTCATTGGCCAATCTTGTTTACTGCTTTCATTTGTTATATGCTTGTTAGTTCTTAAAGTTCAAAAACCTGTTTTTCAAAGAGGAGTGTGCAAAAGTTTGCATATTTCCTAATTTTCTTGATATTTTGCTAAGTCTTGTTCCAATCTTGGAATTCTTGGGCTATAGGGCTGATCATAGCATCCTAACTGAGTTGGTTAAGGTGTGGTGAGGCTTATAACTTGGGGATAATCAAGTGTGGGGTAACAAGTTTGCATTAATCAAGTTTTTCAAAGTTTCTGATTTTTATGATATTGTGCTTAACCCTTGTTCAATCTTAGCAGGCTTATTGTGGAAGCTTGTGCTTGTTCTTGCTAGCACATAAGCTCAAAATTCGTGGGTGTGGATGTACATCCATGAGGTTTGCATACTTAATCTCAAAATCTGCTTAAATTGTGATTTTTGGTGATATTTGTATGAAACTGTTGTTCTTGTGAATTTTGTGGCTTGTTCTTGCTTGAATCTGTTTATTATACTTGTTTGAGTGTTAATTGATGCTTGGTTGGCCTGAAATCTCATTGTGCTTTTGAAAATTTCTATTTGAAAAAGTTAAAGGGGTGTTTGGGTCTACTGGTTTATGCTTGTAACTTGTTATTGTGTTAAGGGAAGTTGTTGTTTATGCTTTGTCTCTGCTATACCTTTGTTTGAGAGTGTTTTGCTGCAAGTTTTTGGGTTTGAACACTTGAATTAATCAATCTGCTATATAGACTGATTGTAGTAAAATAAGACCTTTAGGAAAAGGAAGTACAAATAGTGGTAGTATTAAATGTCGGTTTAGGAAAACCGAGCACTAATGACCAAGCAAGTTCGTTTCCCAAGGAGGCAAGTGCGTTGTGTTGAGAGTTGATATATGATGTTTGTGATTATGAACAAGAAGAAAAGAAATTAGAAAGGAAAGAAAAGACGGTTACGATTACGAATTAAACTATGACGAAAAAGGCGTACACGTAAAGTCGCAAAAAGCTACAAAATTAAAAATTTCAACCTAAAAATTAATTATAAGCTAAAACAAGTCTAAAATAATATAAATAAGGAATAAAATCCAATAAAAATATTTTAAAACCTTTTATTAATTAAATATTCAATTTTAAATGCTAATTAAAGCCCTAAAATTAAATATAATTAATCAAAATGTCCAAAATATGATTTTATTGAACAAATAACTTACTTATATTATCTAAAAACTAAAAAGTATTTTTTATAATTTTTAAATACTGTTTTTCTATTTTGAAATTACTAAAAACTATTTTTAAACCAAAATAATTATAAAAAATAATAAAATAATGCTAAAAATAATCTACCAATTTTAAAAATCCTAAATCACTCTAATGAACAGTAGAAAAATGAAAAAGCTTGAAAGATATTACTTTTTTCACTAAATGACAAAACTAGTTTAATTAAAACCCTAATTAAATTAAATTAATTCTAAAAATTAATAAAAAGATGAACAGTAAAATCTTTTTTAACCAAAAACCTTAGAATATTATTCTAAGTTCAGGAAAATTGATTAAACTGAAAAATATTACTTTTTGGCACTAAAAGACAAAAACAGAAACTTTAAAGTTAATTAAAAATAGCTAATTAATCTAAAAATTACTAAATGAACAGTAAATAAAAATTTAATTAATCAGAAAAATCCTAAATTAAATAAGAAAAATAATGGAACTGGTTTCAAGATCTAATTCTATTTTTTGGGCACTAAAGACAAAAATGTAAACTTTCTGATAGTGACAAGTGGTTGGTGTTTGTCTGCTAGTGCAGCAGTGGTAACTTTTGAACTACCAGTGGGAAAGAAGTTCCCACTGCTAGTGTATTTTGAAGGTCTGTTGACCAAATAAGCTCAGGAGAGCTTATTATGAGCTTGTATTTTAGACAAAAGGCACCCTTATACTCTTTGGAGTATAAGGAGTCAATAATACCCAAAAAACAGCAAGTCACAAGCCAAGATCAAACAAAAATGAGCCAATTAAGTTTCAGATTAAGCTAAGAATCTGGTCTGATGAACAGTTGCTGGTGTTTTATGCACAAATCCGAATTTCAAAGCCTTACAACTTGAGAATAAGCTCACCAATATGCATACAAATGACACACAATCCTCAGGCACCCTAAGATCTAACAACCTTCAAGATCCAAACACAAAATCTCCACAAAATCAAGCAGATTATGGCAGTGACAGATTAATGCTTACTTTTCAACTTTTTACTTGCAAAAGAGCTCACAACTTCACAAACCTGAAAACTTAAGTGCTAACATACAACCTACTATCCTATGAAGTGTATTCAAACAAGATTTGAATCAAAAGCTTGTTACAAAACCTGTTTAAAACACTTATCCAAACACCCCTTTAAACTTTGAAAATGATTAAAAACTAAGCAAATCTAAACAGAACCTAGGCAACCTGATTCAAGATCAATCTATCATGCATATACTACCCAAATCAACTCAAATCACACCATTAAAACAACTTGCATACAGATTCACATAGAGCACCAAATAACTTGACTTTCTGAAAATGAAAAGTGAAAACAAGGAAGTACCTTGTTGAGCCTACATCCAGGCTCAACCAAGGCTGTTTTAGCCTTCTCCTATAGACCCGGGTCTATGCAGATCTTTGGTCAAACAATAAACAGGAAGAAGAGAGATGAGTGGTGGTCACTGTTGACTCACACACCTTAATATCTTCAAAATGAAATGGTTTTTTGGATCCTGCTAAGAGAAGAGAAAAGCACAATCTTTCTATATTACAAAGCAAATAAGCTACAAACAAGCTTATCAATTAAGCTGTCTATAGCTCATTTGAGAATAAAATGAAAACTGATATATATTTTTTTTTATATATTTTTTTTTCTTGGAATATTTCTAACAAGTAGATCAACAAAAACTTCACACCTCACTTAAGCTTGATAATCAAATAGATTATCAGGCTTATGCTTTTAGCTTGAAGCTTTTGGACGAATTTTCAAAAAGTAAACTTGAGTTAAACAGAAAACTTGAAATTGAAATTAAACTTGGAAAGTAAATTGCTGAAATGTAAGGGGCTCTTTGCTTCTCATCAACAATACAACACCATTTTCATTTCATTAGAAAAGTGGATTTACAAGACTTGTGACAAAACGGAGAAGAAAGAACAAAAACAAGCTAAGCCCTATTGCCCTTTATATAGGGTCACATTGGTTCTAGAAAGTTGGAAAATACTGCTAAACCCTAATGCTGAACTTCCTTCTTTGCCCTTGGATGATTCCTTGAATATGCCAATAAGATGCTCAATTTTGAATTCGTCCCATGTGAATTTCTTGGAGTTTTGTGTATGCCAGCAGGTACAAGTGATCATGGACGTATATTTGGTCCTTTGGGAGCAAGGAAATGTGTTGGATCCGTTGGATGACTGTTTTGCTTTGTCTTGGAGTAGCAGGGGAGCCACGTGGGGGACCCATGAGTTGAATGTGATGGGTTTTGGGATGTGGGTTTAGATGGGGAGAGGGTAAATTAGCATTCTGGAAGCTTTTGTTTAAAACCCCTTTCATTTGGAGATAAACGTGATTAGGGTTCTAGGGATTAGGGGTGGTGAGCAGTTGAGTTTAATCCATTTGGGGGATAATTATCTTTTTGAAAATCTGTTTCCCCCACTTTTAATAATTAAACACGTTTAATTAAAGTGAGTGGGTTCAAAACCTTTTGTGATTGGTTAAATAGTTATAGACTGGTTCGTTTTGATGAAATGGACTGGTGGGGGTGACGTGTCAAAAGGGGAGTGGTGGAATATGTTTAGTTGTCTTGCAGAAACACCCCCTGAACTCCTTCTTTCTTGTCTCTTTGATTTAATCAGCTTAAAACAAGACTCCCTTTGTAAATAAATTTGCTGATTTGTCATTTTTGGCACAATCTTTTTATAATCTTGAAACAAGGACTAAACATGCAATTTCTTCATATTCTAAGGGCTGCTTTTGACATGTTTTCAAACTTCAAGGCTTTGACTTGTTGGTTGACTTCTTGGAGGACCATATTTGACAATTTAGATTTGTTGAGGGACTAAATTTGCCAATTCTTCAAAGTTAAGGGTCCTTTTTGTAATTTTGACAAACTTTAGGGACCAAACTTGTAATTATGAAGATACAAGGGTATAAAGTGTCAATTCTTCAAATTTGGAGGACCAATCTTCAATATTCTTCAAATCTTCTAGGGTTTTCTTTGGAAAATTCTTCATAAGGGCTTGGTTCATCGTGCGGCTTCGTTTCCCGTGTTCGTTTTTGCATGATTCTTGTGGTCTTTTTTCATTTTCTCAATATCCGTACCTAAAATACACAAGCAACAAACACAAGCATATATTTGGGTATTTTGATGATATTTAATGCATTTTAAGTCCAAAAAGAACGATGAGACCATGTATAAAAGCAGTCTCATCACTCCTCCATACTAAACCATTGCCGTGCCCTCACGCAATGCTAGAATAAAGTATCGTAGCATCTCCAAAATTCATTTTTATTCACTTTATTGGAATGATAAACTAGCTACACTACTACTATTACTACTACTTGTGTTATAGACATAATGTATGATTTTCATCGCAAAATGGGACGTTTAGGTTCATAGAATAAGAACACGTGAATGCTTCGTTAGAAATAATTTCATCGTCCTCGATTTTCACTTTAATTCTATGCTAAGCGTGTAACGAGATCATTGTCATTATAAGTTAGTAATGCTAACACTACTCATATGCCCTAATCACGTACTTATTCTCCCATTATTCCTAAGTTGTATCTCTTATATTTTATTTTGTCTTGAATTTTTCACGAGGATACATTTTTGACTTATGCGATAATAGAGATTTAGGTCTAAAAATAGAGTCCTAACGGTGTAACTAAGACCATCAAATCAATAACCCCTCCTAATAGACAAGATGTTAAAAAATTAAGTTGACAAGAAGAATCGATAAACACGGTTTTATAACGGTTTTGAACATGAGACTTATTACGAAGACTTTTATATGCCCCCTAACGGAAGGGCTTTATTATCTTTGGTTTACCTCCATCTTTTATTCAACTTCGCCATGAAGCTTTTATTATGACTTCGGTCTTGCCTTGCCTTTTATTATCTGCCTCATCGGTGGTTTTATTAGCCAAAGACGTATATCCTCACGCTAAGGCGAATTTTGGATCTTTAAAGCTTCGAAGATTAAGGCTTGATTCATTTTCAATTTTTGCATAGATTTTAGGCCTTGTGGGGCTTCAAATTGTTTGCTAGATTTAGGTGAGCACTTGAAATCTTATTATTAGGTGAAGCTTTTGATTATTGGGGTGCCAATACTTCAAAACCGTGACGCTGGCGATACCTTAATGTCTTCCCAATTTAATTACACGGACGCTACTAGAAAAGACTAGAAACCCAACAATCCTAACTAAACCGCTAAGTCAATATTTATTAAGCAAAAAATATTTACAAGCGAAGGGAGAATAAGCAAACAACGAGAACACATGAGTTTTTGAAAGAATACGAGTACTCTACGTTTAGCATAGTAACTTATAATTAACCCTATCATTTCTCGTCCTCATTTAAGAGACTTAGCCTAATGCGTAGTTAAGGAACCAAAGCTAAGTGCTCAACACGCACGGTCGAGTCAAAAATTACTCTTATTCTCGCCATCGGAAAACCTACATTCGTGTCTTCAAACACTTATAAAACATGAGAAAAATTTTAAAATTTGGCCATTTTTAGCCTTATTCCATTTTTAGCCTTATTTTGCAACAAAAACGATAAACAAAAAGATCAACTTTGGAAAGCGTGAAGGTTTGGCAAGGCAAAGTATCTATTCACCCCCCATACTAAAGTTAAACATTGTCCTCAATGTTTCGAGTCTAGGGGTGCAAACACCCCCATACTAGAGACGTAGTCGAATGCCTAATCTAGCATGGAAAGGGTGTAACCAATAAATTAATAGCCGTTTATGAAGTGTGCTAATAACCTATGGTTAGAACATCAAAAGGATATATCATGGATATTGAGAAATGTCTCCAATAGCAAACGATCGAGTGCTCCCATAAAACGAACACGAGAGGCTCCAATCGTGAAGATCATGATCTAAAAACCACATATCACAAACAACCACGGAACAAAGGTTGGAAGGGCACAAATCCCCACACGTAAGCTACATTAGACTAAGAAAGCGATAATATGTACATAGGATAAGCATGGGACTCCCCCACGAGGCACCTCGTTTTTTATTACCGAGTCATGAGCTCGACTCGATCCCCTCAATACTAATTATCATTGGGGAAAGTGATTTGGTCGAGGTAGTTCAAGGATGGAACTTCCCCGCCAAAGTAGTGCTTCAACCTATGTCCATTCACCTTGAAGTTAGGACCATCATCTTGAGCTAGCTCGATGGTCCCATACGGAAATACTTGAGTCACGGTGAATGGACCGGACCAACGGGATTTCAATTTACCGGAAAATATTTTCAATCTTGAATTAAAAAGTAAAACTTGATCCCCAATGTTAAAAACCCGGTTTTTAATTTTAGAATCATGCAACTTTTTAGTTTTCTCTTTGTAAATCAATGAATTTTCATAAGCAATGTCCCTTAATTCATCCAATTCATTTAATTGCATTTTCCGGTGTTTTCCCGCGGTCTCCATATCATCATTACAATGCTTTAGGGCCCAATAAGCCTTGTGTTCTAACTCGATAGGCAAATGACAATTCTTTCCATACACAAGCTTATAGGGAGTGCACCCAATGGGTGTCTTATGAGCGGTCCTAAAGGCCCATAAAGCATCGTCCAATTTATCCGACCAAGATTGTCGGTTTTCTCCTACGGATCTCTCCAAGATCCTCTTCAAAGCTCGGTTTGAAACCTCGACTTGCCCACTTGTTTGTGGGTGATAAGCCGTAGAAAGACGATGTGTAACCCCATATTTCCTTAGAACCCTTTCAAATTGGTCATTACAAAAATGGGTTCCACGATCGCTTATGATAGCACGAGGGGTTCCAAACCTAGCAAACAAACTTTTCAAGAACTTAACTACCACACGAGCATCATTGGTGGGCAAGGCCTTCGCCTCCACCCACTTAGATAGGTAGTCAACCGCAACGAGAATGTACTTATTACCACGAGATGATGGGAACGGCCCCATAAAGTCTATGCCCCAAACGTCAAAGATCTCACATACTTGAATGATATTTTGTGGCATTTCATCTTTTTGTGAGGCTTTTCCTTGTCGTTGGCATGCATCACAAGACTTCACAAGATCTTGTGCATCTCGGTAAATAGTAGGCCAAAAGAAGTCGGCATCAAACACCTTCTTAGCCGTGAGATTAGCAACGTGGTGACCACCCGTGGGTCCCTCATGGCAAGCTCTAAGGATGTTAGAAGCTTCGGTGCCAAAAACACAACGTCGGATGATTTGATCCGCACACGTTCGAAACAAGTAAGGGTCGTTCCAAAAGTAGAACTTGACATCACGAAAGAATTTTCGTTTTTCTTGAGTTGTCATACCCTTAATGATGAAGTTGCCCGCATGGTAATTTGCAAAATCCGCAAACCATGGGGTAGAAGAATCAAGCTTGGAATTCACTACACCAAGTGTCTCGAGCGGAAATGTTTCGGTGATTTCCTTGGGCTCGTAAACACTTTGGTGAGGATCTTCCAAACGAGAGAGATGATCGGCCGCTAGATTCTCGGCTCCTTTTTTGTCAACGATTTTGTGATCAAATTCTTGAAGGAGGAGAATCCAACGAAGTAATCTCGGCTTAGCATCTTGTTTAGCCATGAGATACTTAATAGCCGAATGGTCCGTATACACTATGCATTTCGTCAAGACGAGATAAGGTCGGAATTTCTCAAATGCATACACCACAGCAAGGAACTCCTTTTCCGTTGTAGTGTATTTAAGTTGAGCCTCGGTCATCGTCTTGCTAGCATAGTGAATAGGCAAGAAGTGCTTATCATGACGTTGCCCCAAAACGGCCCCAATGGCGTAATCACTAGCATCACACATTAGTTCAAAGGGGAGGTTCCAATTGGGAGCAACAAGAATGGGAGCTTCGGTAAGTTTCCTCTTAAGGATATTAAAGGCTTGTACACAATCTTCGTCAAAGACAAAACGTGCTTCTTTTTCAAGAAGATGTGTAATGGGTCGAGAAATCTTCGAGAAATCCTTGATGAATCGTCGATAAAAGCCCGCGTGGCCTAGGAAACTCCTAACTCCCTTAACGGTTTTGGGATGAGGTAATTTGGCGATGACGTCTACCTTAGCTTGATCTACCTCAATCCCCGCTTTCGAGACCTTGTGCCCTAAGACGATTCCACTTTTAACCATAAAATGACACTTTTCCCAATTGAGCACAAGGTTGGTTTCCTCACAACGTTTTAACATTCTCTCAAGGTTCGACAAACACGAAGTGAAGGAATCACCGAACACGGAAAAGTCATCCATGAAGACTTCCATCGTCTTCTCGATCATATCATGAAAAATAGCCATCATGCATCGTTGAAAAGTTCCCGGTGCATTACAAAGTCCGAATGGCATTCAACGATAAGCAAACGTTCCATATGGACACGTAAACGTAGTTTTTTCTTGATCACGAGGATCGATGGGAATTTGGAAGTAACCGGAAAAACCATCTAAAAAGCAATAGAAATCGTTTCCCGCAAGACGCTCCAACATTTGGTCCATGAAGGGCAAGGGAAAATGGTCTTTACGAGTGGCTTCATTTAACTTACGATAGTCAATGCACACTCTCCATCCGGTCATGAGTCTAGTGGGAATCAACTCGTTGGCATCGTTTGGCACAACGGTCATCCCTCCCTTTTTAGGGACACAATGAATAGGACTCACCCAAGGGCTATCGGAAATAGGGTAAATCATTCCCGCGTCAAGGAGTTTAAGGACCTCCTTTTTGATGACGTCGTGAATTTTGGGGTTCACCCTCCTTTGACTTTGGATTGTTGGCTTGAAATCCTCCTCCATTAAGATTTTGTGGGTACAAAACTTGGGATCGATTCCCTTAATGTCGGATAACTTCCACGCAATCGCCCCTTTGAACATCGACAAGTGCGGTTTTTTCATCATCCGAAAGTTCCTTCGCAATAATAACCGGCAACTTGTCGTCCTCCTCCAAATAGACATATTCGAGGTGAGGAGGTAAATCTTTCAGCTCGAGAATAGGTGGTTCCTCAAGTGAAGATTTAGGCTCGATACTCATAACCTCCTCGGGTGGAGGAAATGGGAAATCGTTGAGAAAATCCTTGATAATCGAGAAGTCCTCATCGTTGTCGAGGTCTTCGTCACAAGTACGTGGAACATCAAATTCTTCCAACGTAAAACCACCACCTTCGAAAGGAGTGAAGGTTGGTGTCGAATTATCAAGAATTGGATCTAACATAGTGGGATTGCCACTAGTTTCTTCATCACCAAACCCTAAAACTTCTTGTGAAAATTCCTCTCAAACCACGTCGATCATATCAACGAGGTTTATGGTAGCAACGGAATAAACATGAGAAAGTTGAGAATTTTGAGTTGCGTTTATAACAAGTTCCTCGTCATTGAAACGTAAGGTGATCTTTCTAGCATGCACATCAATCAAAGCCATAAACGTATCTAAAAACGAACGACCTAAAATAAGAGGAACTTGAGGATCCGTGGGGATGTCAACAACAATAAAGTCTACGGGATAGTAGAACTTCCCCACTTTCACAAAAACGTCTTCCGCCAAACCACATGCGAGAATCGTGGAATGGTCGGCCAACTCAATAGACATTCGTGAAGGAGTAAGATTAGGAAGATTGAGCGACTTGAAGATTGCAAGTGGCATCAAGTTAATGCTAGCACCAAGATCGGCCAAGGCGAAGCATTCTTCCATATCTTGAATGGCACAAGGGATCAAAAATTTACCGGGATCACCGACTTTTTGAGGTATGCGATTAAGATAAACCGACGAACAACTAGACATTTGGTGTAATTTCTCCTTGTTGTTCAACATACTCTTAAAGTTAGCGGCAAATCGAGGCATCATGACCAAAGCATCGGCGAAACTCACATTAAAGTGCAAATCACGAAACATTTTCATAAAAAGCTCAAATTAGTAGTTGTCGCGCTCTTGTCGTTTCTCCTTCCTAAGTCTTGATGGGTAAGGCAAGGGTGGTGTGGGTTGGGGCATAGGCATAGCCTTTGGAATCTCGGGTTCCAATATGGGTGATGGGTCAACCGTAGGTGTGGCATGAGCGGTACTTTGTGGGATTGAAATATGCTCCTTTTCGACCACCACCTCGGGTTCTTCCTCAATTTCCTCCACCGTTGGAGTAATTGGTTGAGGAGTCGGTTCTTTAAGTGTCTTACCACTTCGTGTGTTAATCACTTTCATCTCTCCCTTCGGGTTTGAAACGGTGTTACTAGGTAAACTACCCGAAGTAGAGGCTTTGTTCCCCATGACGGCTTCTAAGATGGCATTAAGCTTAACATCAAAACCATTAAACTTCAAATCTTGGCTAGCAGCTTTTTGGTCAATCCTTTGTTCAAGCCTAGCATGACTTTGCTCTATCTTGTTGTTTTGACCTCGAATTTGGTTAGCAAAATCGTTTTTCAATTCATTTCTCATGGCTAGATTTTCCTTAACAAAATTAGCTAATTCCTTGGTGTTCTTAGCCGTGTCCCTAGCTTGACTAGCCAATTGCTCTTGAATGTTTTCCAAAATCTTATCATTTGAAGTAGCGTAATTCAAAAAGTCCATTGGAAGTTCTTTAGTGTGAGCATTTTGAAGACCTTGACTCGTGTTTTGAAAATTACGGTTTTGATTTTGATTTTGCAATTGGCTACTACTACTCCCTTGATTCCCATAGTTGTTATTACCCTTATAATTGTTCCTTTGATTGATTTGGTAACCAACTTGATTGTTTCGATAATTGTTAGCATTTTGATTTGGTGAAAGACCCGGTGGAGTCAATTGATTAGTGCGAGGAACTTGACCGTTTTGGTTATAAGTTCCCGCGGCCGCGAAGGCACTCGAAGTGTTACCACCGTTGGTAATGCACTCGGAATAATCGTGAGCTCCACCACAATACATACAAGAAACCTCAACCGCTTTAATCGTAGCGGGAGCGGGTTGTTCACCAACTTTAAACTCAACTAACAAGCCTTTCACTATATCAAAAATTTTGTTTTCCAAATTAGCCTCGACTTGGCAAGCATCAACGGTGTGTGACAAACTAGGTGAAGATGAAGACGAAGCCTTACGAACACTCGACGTGCTACGAGGACTATACACCTTAGACCTATTCTCAATGATTAACAATGCTTCCTCGACCGTCTTACACAAGAAATTACCACCCGCGGCGGCATTAAGATAATCACGCTCATGATCATTCAAGCCATTGTAAAACGTGTCTATTTGATGCAAGTCGGAAAAACCATGATGAGGACATTCGTGCAACATTTCCTTAAATCTATTCCAAGCCGTTGAAAAACTCTCATTATACTCTTGTGAAAACTTTGAAATCTCGTTTTTCAAGTGCGTAGTCTTAGAGGGCGGAAAAAATTGGTTCACGAATTTTGAAACGAGATCCTTCCACGTCAATATAGAATTGGGTGGCTCTTTCTCTAACCAAATTTTTGCGGGCCCCGCTAAGGAATACGGAAAAAGCATCATCTTAATCGAGTCGTTTGAGACGTCCTTAAACTTGCATGTGGCGGTGAGACGATTAAATTAGCGAATGTGGTTATGCGGGTTGTCCTTTTCGTCCCCTCGAAACTTGTTGTTTTGAATCATGGACAACAAACCCGTCTTAACCTCAAAATTCTCCGCAAGGATAGCGGGAATCACAATCGCTTCTCCATAACCCTCGGTGGGTGCTTGAAGTAACTCCATCATAGTTCGATTAGCCATGGGTGCTTCTTTCACTATAATGGGTTCGTCAATAGGAGACTCCTCACTAGTAGGAGTGAGTGATTTGTTTCTTCGTTTACGAGCACGTCTTGCTTTAGAGCGAGTTTGCATAAACGTCACGTACAACGAGAAGGCGAGCAAAGAAGATTCTTTTTGGTGTTTTTTACTTTTTCAATTTTTTTTTGTGGTTTTTGATTGTTTTTACTTTTTTTTGATTTTTGGAATGTATTAAGTAGACACAAATCTACAAATCTCCTCCTTAATCAAATCTCTCGATTAAAGAAGCCTCAAGGAATGAAAACGATCACGTGAAGTGAACGCCTTCGATGACTTTAGAACGATGGTGGAACACCAAATCGTTCAAGAGGGTTTAATCAAATGAAACCAAGAAAATATATATGATACGTAAGTAATACTTTGGGCGGCAAAACCCTCGATTGTCTTTCAAAATCAAAATACGCACAAGCAAGCG
This sequence comes from Glebionis coronaria, assembly GCA_025667525.1. Classification (NCBI taxonomy): domain Eukaryota; kingdom Viridiplantae; phylum Streptophyta; class Magnoliopsida; order Asterales; family Asteraceae; genus Glebionis; species Glebionis coronaria. The sequence goes on from CM046878.1 coordinate 316,356,944, forward strand.
GAGGAAACGAGGCGGCGCGAAGCACTTAAGAGCCTTTTTCCTTTAGGTCGTGAAATACAACCGCCTTATACCCACCTTATAGTTTGTATTTCTCAAAATCGAGCTTCTCGAAAGTATTTATCTATTTTTGCCTTTTTTCTTTGGTTTGAGATTTGAATACAATGATCGAGTGATGAAATCCCGAATCAAGGTTGTGATTGCTCACGTATTTGGAGTACTTGTGAATTTATTGTTCTACTTATACAATATAGTAATAATATTCACACAAAAACCGAAAAAACGATAATACGTATTAGTAGAGTGCTACTAATACAAATACTATTATGGCTAATATAAAAAACACAATGGTTCAATCAAAACACAACACGCCTCCCCGGCAGCGGCGCCAAAATGATTGTAGTAAAATACGACCTTTAGGAAAAGGAAGTACAAATAGTGGTAGTATTAAATGTCGGTTTAGGAAAACCGAGCACTAATGACCAAGCAAGTTCGTTTCCCAAGGAGGCAAGTGCGTTGTGTTGAGAGTTGATATATGATGTTTGTGATTATGAACAAGAAGAAAAGAAATTAGAAAGGAAAGAAAAGACGGTTACGATTACGAATTAAACTATGACGAAAAAGGCGTACACGTAAAGTCGCAAAAAGCTACAAAATTAAAAATTTCAACCTAAAAATTAATTATAAGCTAAAACAAGTCTAAAATAATATAAATAAGGAATAAAATCCAATAAAAATATTTTAAAACCTTTTATTAATTAAATATTCAATTTTAAATGCTAATTAAAGCCCTAAAATTAAATATAATTAATCAAAATGTCCAAAATATGATTTTATTGAACAAATAACTTACTTATATTATCTAAAAACTAAAAAGTATTTTTTATAATTTTTAAATACTGTTTTTCTATTTTTAAATTACTAAAAACTATTTTTAAACCAAAATAATTATAAAAAATAATAAAATAATGCTAAAAATAATCTACCAATTTCAAAAATCCTAAATCACTCTAATGAACAGTAGAAAAATGAAAAAGCTTGAAAAATATTACTTTTTCCACTAAATGACAAAACTAGTTTAATTAAAACCCTAATTAAATTAAATTAATTCTAAAAATTAATAAAAAGATGAACAGTAAAATCTTTTTAACCAAAAACCTTAAAATATTATTCTAAGTTCAGGAAAATTGATTAAACTGAAAAATATTATTTTTTGGCACTAAAAGACAAAAATAGAAACTTTAAAGTTAATTAAAAATAGCTAATTAATCTAAAAATTACTAAATGAACAGTAAATAAAAATTTAATTAATCAGAAAAATCCTAAATTAAATAAGAAAAATAATGGAACTGGTTTCAAGATCTAATTCCACTTTTTGGGCACTAAAGACAAAAATGTAAACTTTCTGATAGTGACAAGTGGTTGGTGTTTGTCTGCTAGTGCAGTAGTGGTAACTTTTGAACTACCAGTGGGAAAGGAGTTCCCACTGCTAGTGTATTTTGAAGGTCTGTTGACCAAATAAGCTCAGGAGAGCTTATTATGATCTTGTATTTTGGACAAAAGGCACCCTTATACTCTTTGGAGTATAAGGAGTCAATAATACACAAAAAACAGCAAGTCACAAGCCAAGATCAAACAAAAATGAGCCAATTAAGTTTCTGATTAAGCTAAGAATCTGGTCTGATGAACAGTTGCTGGTGTTTTATGCACAAATCCGAATTTCAAAGCCTTACAACTTGAGAATAAGCTCACCAATATGCATACAAATGACACACAATCCTCAGGCACCCTAAGATCTAACAACCTTCAAGATCCAAACACAAAATCTCCACAAAATCAAGCAGATTATGGCAGTGACAGATTAATGCTTACTTTTCAACTTTTTACTTGCAAAAGAGCTCACAACTTCACAAACCTGAAAACTTAAGTGCTAACATACAACCTAGTATCCTATGAAGTGTATTCAAACAAGATTTGAATCAAAAGCTTGTTACAAAACCTGTTTAAAACACTTATCCAAACACCCCTTTAAACTTTGAAAATGATTAAAAACTAAGCAAATCTAAACAGAACCTAGGCAACCTGATTCAAGATCAATCTATCATGCATATACTACCCACATCAACTCAAATCACACCATTAAAACAACTTGCATACAGATTCACATAGAGCACCAAATAACTTGACTTTCTGAAAATGAAAAGTGAAAACAAGGAAGTACCTTGTTGAGCCTACATCCAGGCTCAACCAAGGCTGTTTTAGCCTTCTCCTATAGACCCGGGTCTATGCAGATCTTTGGTCAAACAATAAACAAGAAGAAGAAAGATGAGTGGTGGTCACTGTTGACTCACACACCTTAATATCTTCAAAATGAATTGGTTTTTTGGATCCTGCTAAGAGAAGAGAAAAGCACAATCTTTCTATATTACAAAGCAAATAAGCTACAAACAAGCTTATCAATTAAGCTTTCTATAGCTCATTTGAGAATAAAATGAAAACTTATATATACTTTTTTTTATATATTTTTTTTTCTTGGAATATTTCTAACAAGTAGATCAACAAAAACTTCACACCTCACTTAAGCTTGATAATCAAATAGATTATCAGGCTTATGCTTTTAGCTTGAAGCTTTTGGACGAATTTTCAAAAAGTAAACTTGAGTTAAACAGAAAACTTGAAATTGAAATTAAACTTGGAAAGTAAATTGCTGAAATGTAAGGGGCTCTTTGCTTCTCATCAACAATACAACACCATTTTCATTTCATTAGAAAAGTGGATTTACAGGACTTGTGAAAAACGGAGAAGAAAGAACAAAAACAAGCTAAGCCCTATTGCCCTTTATATAGGGTCACATTGGTTCTAGAAAGTTGGAAAATACTGCTAAACCCTAATGCTGAACTTCCTTCTTTGCCCTTGGATGATTCCTTGAATATGCCAATAAGATGCTCAATTTTGAATTCGTCCCATGTGAATTTCTTGGAGTTTTGTGTATGCCAGCAGGTACAAGTGATCATGGACGTATATTTGGTCCTTTGGGAGCAAGGAAATGTGTTGGAGCCATTGGATGACTCTTTTGCTTTGTCTTGGAGTAGCAGGGGAGCCACGTGGGGGACCCATGAGTTGAAGGTGATGGGTTTTGGGATGTGGGTTTAGATGGGGAGAGGGTAAATTAGCATTCTGGAAGCTTTTGTTTAAAACCCCTTTCATTTGGAGATAAACGTGATTAGGGTTCTAGGGATTAGGGGTGGTGAGCAGTTGAGTTTAATCCATTTGGGGGATAATTATCTTTTTGAAAATCTGTTTCCCCCACTTTTAATAATTAAACACGTTTAATTAAAGTGAGTGGGTTCAAAACCTTTTGTGATAGGTTAAATAGTTATGGACTGGTTCGTTTTGATGAAATGGACTGGTGGGGGTGACGTGTCAAAAGGGGAGTGGTGGAATATGTTTAGTTGTCTGGCAGAAACACCCCCTGAACTCCTTCTTTCTTGTCTCTTTGATTTAATCAGCTTAAAACAAGACTCCCTTTGTAAATAACTTTGCTGATTTGTCATTTTTGGCACAATCTTTTTATAATCTTGAAACAAGGACTAAACATGCAATTTCTTCATATTCCAAGGGCTGCTTTTGACATGTTTTCAAACTTCAAGGCTTTGACTTGTTGGTTGACTTCTTGGAGGAACATATTTGACAATTTAGATTTGTTGAGGGACTAAATTTGCCAATTCTTCAAAGTTAAGGGTCCTTTTTGTAATTTTGACAAACTTTTGGGACCAAACTTGTAATTATGAAGATACAAGGGTATAAAGTGTCAATTCTTCAAATTTGGAGGACCAATCTTCAATATTCTTCAAATCTTCTAGGGTTTTCTTTGGAAAATTCTTCATTAGGGCTTGGTTCATCGTGCGGCTTCGTTTCCCGTGTTCGTTTTTGCATGATTCTTATGGTCTTTTGTCATTTTCTCAATATCCGTACCTAAAATACACAAGCAACAAACACAAGCATATATTTGGTTATTTTGATGATATTTAATGCATTTTAAGTCCAAAAAGAACGATGAGACCATGTATAAAAGCAGTCTCATCACTGACCTTGTTTCTGCTTGTTTTGACCTAGGATTTTGGGAACACTTAGTGTGTATGCATGCTTAGGGATAAAAGTGGTTTAAACAAAGTTAATATAACCTGTTTGAAAGATTTGAGGTGTTGAAATTGGCTTGTGTGTCAAATACATCAGCAAAGTAGAAAACTGCATGTGTTAGTGTTCATCAGTAACTTTCATTGCTTGAATCTTGCTTAATTCTTTGAACCAGTGCATGAAACCTGTTTAGACCTGCTTATTGGAGTTTATTATAGCTTTTGTGTGCATTTGGTTGAATTTGGCTGGCTGATTTGTGCTAAAACTGCTCTTAAGTGCTAAACTGCTTATTGTTCATGTTTGTGCAATGTCTGATGAATGATTGATTAAACTGTATCAATTGGGTGTTAGTGATTGTGTTATTTTGATTGTGATTGACTCCTTTTGATCCAAAGATCATTTGGGTGCCTTTGTGAAATCTGAATCTCCAAAAAAGTCACTAAAGAAAAAAATTCAAAATAGTCAAGCAGTGGAAAAAGTTTCCACTGCTCAACATCCAAAACTAGCCCCTGCTAGTGCAATTTTGTCATCAGCTTATCAATAAGCTATTCTAGCTTATTCTGACTTGCAACAACTTATTTTTTGTGATATATCTTCATTATTTGACCCATTTAAGTTAACTGGAGCTTATGAGACTTTGACTTTGACTTTTTACTAGAAAACCAACTTGTTTGACTTTTAACATGAGTGCTTATTTGATTTTCCAGCTTATTGAGTGTGCTTATTGAGTAGGTTTTTGATTATTAAGCTTAGTTTTGTCAAAAGAAACATTTTGCAACTTGAATCAGCTTCTGAGGTGGTCTAGATCATAAAAACGACTATTTTGTCGTTTTGTGAATAAGTTTGTGACTTGTTTCTGGCTTATTAAGTGGGCTTATTTGAAAATTCTTTTTGCAGAAGTCTTTGTTAGGACAAAAGAAGCTTATGTGTAAAATTTTAGCTTATGGCAACAGCTTATGGCTTAATGGGCCAAAAAGCCCATTAAGAATAAGCTGCTTATTATAAGTTAGCTTATTTCACATTTTCAGCTTTTGGGCCTTTGGAAAAAGTTGTTTAAAATCAAATTTTGAGTCAACCTGTGCTTTTTGGGCTTAATTTGAACACTTTTTCTTATTGGGCCTTAATTAAGCCCAATAAGGGACTGTTTTGGGTTTGGCCCATTTTCTAGGCCCAATAGGGGTATTTAGGTAATTTCACTTTCATTTATGAGTTTATTAGGTTAAATTAAGCTGGTTTGCAAGTTTTTAGAATTTTTTAGAATTTTTGGATTTTTAATATTATTTTAATATTATTTTATTATTAAAAATTAAAAGTCTGATTTTCTAGGTTTTATATTTTTCCTAGGTTCTAAATACTTAATTAGGATTTTTGCAACTTTCCAAATATTTTTTAGGTCTTTTAATTATTTTCTATAATTAATTTAAGATTTAATTGATTTTAGGAGTTTTTAATTGTTTAAAAATAGTTTTAATTGGTTTTAGAATTTTTAAAAATAGTTTTTAGCTTAATTAGAGTATTTTTGAGGTTTACAAACTTTAAAATCTTGTTTAGGGCTTTTTAATAATTAATTTTGATTTTTAGGGCTTTAATTAGCATTAAAAAGTCATTATCTAATTAATTAAAAGGTTTTTGCAAGTTTTGATTTTTTGTAAACTCTTATAATATTATTAGGGATTTTTGGTAATTTTTAGAAATTTTTAGGTTTAAATTTTAATTTTTGTGGTTTTTACGACTTTACGTGTACGCCTTTTTAGACTTAGTTTAATCCGTCTTCATAACCGTCATTCTCTTCTAATCCCTTTTCTATTCTTCTTTTTCAAATATAATCACAAACTAATCCATATCATTACACACATAACACACTAGCCTCCTTGAGAACGAACTTACTTGGGGTCATTCACACACGGTTTTCCTAAATCGTCGTGCTCACTTGCCCTATTTATTGCTCTTTTCCTAAAGAGTGGTAAAAATCATCAACATCATTTTGGTGCCGCTGCCGGGGAGGCGTGTTGTGTTTTGATTTGGCATTGTTGTTTTTATATTAACCATAATTAGTATTTGTATTAGTAGCACTCTACTAATACGTATTATCGTTTTTCGGTTTTTGTGTGAATATTATTACTATATTGTATACGTAGAACAATAAATTCACAAGTACTCCAAATACGTGAGAAATCACAACCTTGACTTGGGAGGTCATTACCCAATCATTGTATTCGAATCTTAAACCAAAGAAAAAGGCAAAAATAGATAATTACTTTCGTGAAGCTTAATCTTGAAAATACAAACTATAAGGTGGGTATAAGGCGGATATTATAAAATATATCCTAAGGAAAAAGGCTCTTAAGTGCTTCGCGCCGCCTCGTTTCCCCGCTTGCTTGTGAGTATTTGATTGTGAGAGCTAATCGAGGGTTTTTCCGCCCAAAGTATTATTACATATCATATATATTTTCTTGGTTTCCATTGATTAAACCCTCTTGAACGATTTGGTGTTCCACCATCGTTCTAAAGTCATCGAAGGCGTTCACTCCACGTGATCGTTTTCATTCCTTGAGGCTTATTTAATCAAGAGATTTGATTAAGGAGGAGATTTGTAGATTTTTGTCTACTTAATACATTTCACCAATCTCCAAAAAGGATAATACAATCAAAAACCACAAAAAAATTGAAAAAATACAAAACACCAAAAAGAATCTTCTTTGCTCATCCCCTCGTGGTACGTGACGTTTATGCTAACTCGAAATCAAGCAAGACGTGCACGTAAACGAAAGAACAAAACTCCCACTCCCAACAATTCTAGTGAGGAGTCTCCTATTGACGAACCCATTGTAAGAGAAGCACCAACCATGGCGAATCGAACTATGATGGAGTTACTTCAAGCACCCACCAAGGGTTATGGAGAGGCTATTGTGATTCCCGCAATCCTTGCGGAGAATTTTGAGGTGAAAACGGGTTTGTTGTCCATGATTCAAAACAACAAATTCCGTGGTGATGAGAAGGACAATCCACACAACCATATCCGCCAATTCAATCGACTTACCGCTACTTGCAAATTTAAGGATGTCTCTAACGACTCGATTAAGATGATGCTTTTTCCGTATTCCTTAGCGGGGCCCGCAAAAATTTGGTTAGAGAAAGAGCCACCTAATTCTATATTGACGTGGAAGGATCTCGTGTCTAAGTTTGTGAACCAATTTTTTCCGCCCTCTAAGACTACGCACTTGAAAAACGAGATTTCAAAGTTTTCACAAGAATTTAATGAAAGTTTTTCAACGACTTGGAATAGGTTTAAGGAAATGTTACATGAATGTCCTCATCACGGTTTTTCCGATTCGCATCAAATTGACACGTTTTACAATAGACTTAATGATCATGAAAGGGATTATTTGAATGCCGCTGCGGGTGGTAATTTTTTGTGTAAAACGGTTGAGGAAGCTTTGGTGATAATTGAAAATAGATCTAAGGTGTATAGTCCTCGTAGCACGTCTAGTGTTCGTAAGGCTTCGTCTTCGGCTTCACCTTCTTTGTCTACTACCATCGATGCTTGCCAAATTGAGGCAAACTTGGAAAACAAGATTTTTGATAAGTTGAAAGGACTTTTGATTGAGTTTAATGTTGGTGAACCAAGTGCTCCCGCTACGGCTAAAGCGGTTGAGGTTTCTTGCATGTATTGTGGTGGAGGTCATGATTTCTCCGAGTGCATTACCAACGGCGGTAACACTTCGAGTGCCTTCGCGGCCACGGGAAATTACAACCAAAACGTTCAAGTTTCCCGCTCTAATCAAATGACTCCACCGGGTTGTGGTTCAAATCAAAATGCTAACAACTATCGCAACAATCAAGTTGGTTTTAAGAACAATTACAACAAGGGAAACTATGGGAATCAAGGGGCTAATAATCAAGTTTCAAACAAAAATGATTTTCAAAATAACAACAAAAGTTTGCAAACATTGAAAGATCTTCCAAGTGAGTTTGTTGAATATGCTAGTGGGAATGATGCTAGGTTTGAAAATATTCAAAGAGAAATCATTAGCCTAAGATCCGAGTTTAAAAACGACTTAAAGAAAGAGTTGAAAAATGAGTTAGCTAATGAACTTAAAATCCACACCAATAAGATGGAAGGAAATGTCACTAGGTTGCAACAAAACCAACAAAAGATGGAACAAGGGCAACATGAGATTAAACAAGAGATGCTTAAGGCCGAGAAAAGGCAAACCGAAGCCGTATTGAGGCAATCTAATTTTGAAGATAAAATCTCGTCTATGTTTGAGGCAATAATGTGTAAACCGTCGTCAAGTGGTCTTCCTAGAAACACCATATCCAACCCTAAGGGTGAGATGAAAGTGATTACCACACGTAGTGGTAAGACACATAAGGAGCCGATTCCTCAACCAATTGCTCCTACGGAGGAAGCAATTGAGGAAGAACCCGAGGTGGTGGTCCAAAAGGAGCATGTCCCAATCCCACGAAGTACCGCTCATGCCACACCTACGGTTGACCCATTACCGTCATTGGATCCCGAGATTCCAAAGGCTATGCCTACTACGCCTCAACCCACACCACCCTTGCCCTATCCATCGAGACTTAGGAAGGAGAAACGTCAAGAGCGCGACAATTATCAATTTGAGCTTTTTATGAAAATGTTTCGTGATTTGCACCTTAATGTGAGTTTCTCCGATGCCTTGGTCATGATGCCTCGATTTGCCGCTAACTTTAAGAGTATGTTGAACAACAAGGAGAAATTGCATCAATTGTCTAGTTGTTCGTCGGTTTATCTTAATCGCATACCTCAAAAAGTCGGTGATCCCGGTAAATTTTTGATCCCTTGTGCAATCCAAGACATGGAAGAATGCTTCGCCTTGGCCGATCTTGGTGCTAGCATTAACTTGATGCCACTTGCAATCTTCAAGTCGCTCAATCTTCCTAATCTTACTCCTTCACTAATGTCTATCGAGTTGGCCGACCATTCCACAATTCCCGCATGTGGTTTGGCGGAAGACGTTTTTGTGAAAGTGGGGAAGTTCTACTATCCCGTAGACTTCATTGTTGTTGATATCCCCACGGATCCTCAACTTCCTCTCATTTTAGGTCGTTCGTTTTTAGATACGTCTATGGTTTTGATTGATGTTCATGCTAGAAAGATCACCTTACGTTTCAACGACGAGGAACTTGTTATAAACGCAACTCAAAACTCTCAAATTTCTCATGTTTATTCCGTTGCAACCATAAACCTCATTGATATGATTGACGTGGTTTGCGATGAATTTTCACAAGAAGTTCTAGGTTTAGGTGATGAAGAAACTAGTGGCAATCCCACTATGTTGGATCCAATTCTTGATAATTCGACACCAACCTTCACTCCTTTTGAAGGTGGTGGTTTTACGTTGGAAGAATGCAATGTTCCACGTACTTGTGACGAAGACCTCGACAACGATGAGGACTTCTCGATTATCAAGGATTTTCTTAACGATTTCCCATTTCCTCCGCCCGAGGAGGTTATGAGTATCGAGCCCAAATCTTCACTTGAGGAACCACCTATCCTCGAGTTGAAATATTTACCTCCTCACCTCGAATATGTCTATTTGGAGGAGGACGACAAGTTGCCGGTTATTATTGCGAAGGATCTTTCAAATGATGAAAAAACCACACTTGTCGATGTTCTTAAGGATCACAAAGGGGCGATTGCGTGGAAGTTATCCGACATTAAGGGAATCGATCCCAAATTTTGTACCCACAAAATCTTAATGGAGGAGGATTTCAAGCCAACAATCCAAAGTCAAAGGAGGGTGAACCCCAAAATTCACGGCGTCATCAAAAAGGAGGTCCTTAAACTCCTTGACGCAGGAATGATTTAACCTATTTCCGATAGCCCTTGGGTGAGTCATATTCATTGTGTCCCTAAAAAGGGAGGGATGACCGTTGTGCCAAACGATGACAACGAGTTGATTCCCACTAGACTCGTGACCGGATGGAGAGTGTGCATTGACTATCGAAAGTTGAATGAAGCCACTCGAAAAGACCATTTTCCCTTGCCCTTCATGGACCAAATGTTGGAGCGTCTTGCGGGAAACGATTTCTATTGTTTTTTAGATGGGTTTTCCGGTTACTTCCAAATTCCCATCGATCCTCGTGATCAAGAAAAAACTACGTTTACGTGTCCATATGGAACGTTTTCCTATCGTAGAATGCCATTCGGACTTTGCAATGCACCGGGAACTTTTCAACGATGCATGATGGCTATTTTTCATGATATGATCGAGAAGACGATGGAAGTCTTCATGGATGACTTTTCCGTGTTTGGTGATTCTTTCACTTCGTGTTTGTCGAATCTAGAGAGAATGTTAAAACGTTGTGAGGAAACCAACCTTGTGCTCAATTGGGAAAAATGTCATTTTATGGTTAAGAGTGGAATCGTCTTAGGGCACAAGGTCTCGAAAGCGGGGATTGAGGTAGATCAAGCTAAGGTAGACGTCATCGCCAAATTACCTCATCCCAAAACCGTCAAGGGAGTTAGGAGTTTCCTAGGCCACGCGGGCTTTTATCGTCGATTCATCAAGGACTTTTCAAAGATTTCTCGACCTATTACACATCTTCTTGAAAAAGAGGCACGTTTTGTCTTTGACGAAGATTGTGTACGAGCCTTTGAGATCCTTAAGAGGAAACTTACCGAAGCTCCCATTCTTGTTGCTCCAAATTGGAACCTCCCCTTTGAGCTTATGTGTGATGCTAGTGATTACGCTATAGGGGCCGTTTTGGGGCAACATCATGATAAGCACTTCTTGCCTATTCACTATGCTAGCAAGACGATGACCGAGGCTCAACTTAAATACACTACGACGGAAAAGGAGTTCCTTGCCGTGGTGTATGCATTTGAGAAATTCCGACCTTATCTCGTCTTGACGAAATGCATAGTGTATACGGACCATTCGGCTATTAAGTATCTCATGCCAAAGCAAGATGCTAAGCCGAGATTACTTCGTTGGATTCTCCTCCTTCAAGAATTTGATCACACCATTGTTGACAAAAAAGGAGCCGAGAATCTAGCGGCCGATCATCTCTCTCGTTTGGAAGATCCTCACCAAAGTATTTACGAGCCCAAGGAAATCACCGAAACATTTCTGCTCGAGACACTTGGTGCAGTGAATTCTAAGCTTGATTCTTCTACCCCATGGTTTGCGGATTTTGCAAACTACCATGCGGGTAACTTCATCGTTAAGGGTATGACGACTCAAGAAAAATGAAAATTCTTTCCTGACGTCAAGTTCTACTTTTGGAACGACCCTTACTTGTTTTGAACTTGTGCGGATCAAATCATCCGACGTTGTGTTTTTGGCACCGAAGCTTCTAACATCCTTAGAGCTTGCCATGAGGGACCCACGGGTGGTCACCACGGTGCTAATCTCACGGCTAAAAAGGTGTTTGATGCCGGCTTCTTTTGGCCTACTATTTACCGAGATGCACATGATCTTGTGAAGACGTGTGATGCATGCCAACGACAAGGAAAAGCCTCACAAAAAGATGAAATGCCACAAAATATAATTCAAGTATGTGAGATCTTTGACGTTTGGGGCATAGACTTTATGGGGCCGTTCCCATCATCTCGTGGTAATAAGTATATTCTCGTTGCGGTTGACTACCTTTCTAAGTGGGTGGAGGCAAAGGCCTTGCCCACCAATGATGCTCGTGTGGTAGTTAAGTTTTTGAAGCAATTGTTTTCTCGGTTTGGAACCCCTCGTGCTATCATAAGCGATCGTGGAACCCATTTTTGTAATGACCAATTTGAAAGGGTTCTAAGGAAATATGGGGTTACACATCGTCTTTCTACGGCTTATCACCCACAAACAAGTGGGCAAGTCGAGGTTTCAAACCGAGCGTTGAAGAGGATCTTGGAGAGATCCGTTGGAGAAAACCGACAATCTTGGTCGGATAAGTTAGACGATGCTTTATGGGCCTTTAGGACCGCTCATAAGACGCCCATTGGGTGCACTCCCTATAAGCTTGTGTATGGAAAGAAATGTCATTTGCCTATCGAATTAGAACACAAGGCTTATTGGGCCCTAAAGAATTGTAATGATGACATGGAGACCGCGGGAAAACATCGGAAAATGCAATTGAATGAATTGGATGAATTGAGAGACATTGCTTATGAAAATTCATTGATATATAAAGAGAAAACTAAAAAGTTGCATGATTCTAAAATTAAAAACCGGGTTTTTAACATTGGGGATCAAGTTTTGCTTTTTAATTCTAGATTGAAAATCTTTTCCGGTAAGTTGAAATCCCGTTGGTCCGGTCCATTCACCGTGACTCAAGTGTTTCCATATGGGACCATCGAGCTAGCTCAAGATGATGGTCCTAACTTCAACGTGAATGGACATAGGTTGAAGCACTACTTTGGCGGGGAAGTTCCATCCTTGAACTACCTCGACCAAGTCACCTTCCCCAATGATAATTAGTACTGAGGGGATCGAGTCGAGCTCATGACTCGGTAATCAAAAAACGAGGTGCCTCGTGGGGGAGTCCCATGCTTATCCTATGTACATATTATCGCTTTCTAATGTAGCTTACGTGTGGGGATTTGTGCCCTTCCAACCTTTGTTCCGTGGTTGTTTGTGAATTGTGGTTTTTAGATCATGATCTTCACGATTGGAGCCTCTCATGTTCGTTTTATGGGAGCACTCGATCGTTTGCTTTGGATACATTTCTCAATATCCATGATATATCCTTTGATGTTCTAACCTTAGGTTTTTAGCACACTTCATAAATGGCTTTAAATTTATTGGTTACACCCTTTCCATGCTAGATTAGGCATTCGACTACGTCTCTAGTATGGGGGTGTTTGCACCCCTAGACTCGAAACATTGAGGACAATGTTTAACTTTAGTATGGGGGGTGAATAGATACTTGCCTTGCCAAACCTTTACGCTTTCCAAAGTTTATGTTTTGTTTATCGTTTTGTTGCAAAATAAGGCTAAAAATGGCCAAATTTTAAAATTTTTCTCATGTTTTATAAGTGTTTGAAGACACGAATGTAGATTTTCCGATGGCGAGAATAAGAGTAATTTTTGACTCGACCGTGCGTGTTGAGCACTTAGCTTTGATTCCTTAACTACACATTAGGCTAAGTCTCTTAAATGAGGACGAGAAATGATAGAGTTAATTATAAGTTACTATGCTAAACGTAGAGTACTCGTATTCTTTCAAAAACTCATGTGTTCTCGTTGTTTGCTTATTCTCCCTTCGCATGTAAATATTTTTTGCTTAATAAATATTGACTTAGCGGTTTAGTTAGGATTGTTGGGTTTCTAGTCTTTTCTAGTAGCTTCCGTGTAATTAAATTGGGAAGACATTAAGGTATCGCCAGCGTCACGGTTTTGAAGTAATGGCAACCCGAATAATCAAAAGCTTCACCCAATAATAAGATTTCAAGTGCTCACCTAAATCTAGAAAACAATTGGAAGCCCCACAAGGCCGAAAAATCTATGCAAAATTGAAAGTGAATCAAGCCTTAATCTTCGAAGCTTTAAAGATCCAAAATTCGCTTTAGCGTGAAGATATACGTCTTTGGCTAATAAAACCACCGATGAGGCGGATAATAAAAGGCAAGGCAAGACCGAAGTCATAATAAAAGCTTCATGACGAAGTTGAATAAAAGATGGAGGTAAACCAAAGATAATAAGGCCCTTCCGTTAGGGGGCGTATAAAAGTCTTGGTAATAAGTCTCATGTTCAAAACCGTTATAAAACCGTGTTTATCGATTCTTCTTGTCAACTTAATTTTTTAACATCGTAGTCTATTAGGAGGGGTTATTGATTTGATGGTCTTAGTTACACCGTTAGGACTCTATTTTTAGACCTAAATCTCTATTATCGCATAAGTCAAACAATGAATCCTCGTGAAACATTCAAGACATCATAAAATATAAGAGATACAACTTAGGAATAATGGGAGGGTAAGTACGTGATTAGGGCATATGAGTAGTGTTAGCATTACTAACTTATAATGACAATGATCTCGTTGCACGCTTAGCATGGAATTGGAGTGAAAATCGAGGACGACGAAATTATTTCTAACGAAGCATTCACGTGTTCTTATTCTATGAACCTAAACGTCCCATTTTGCGATGAAAATCATACATTATGTCTAAAACACAAGTAGCACTACTACAAAAAAGTCCATGGAGACTGGTCCAAAAAGGCAATAGAGACTGGTTTTGTAGGACGTCTCTATGTGGAGGATCTCCTTGCTCGAAACATAAAGAGACTGGTTTTGAAACCAGTCTCTATTAAAAGAATAGACACTGGTTATCTTCATAAAAACAAATCTCTTTTAGAGATTGGTCTCCATACTAATCTCCAGAAAGAGTCTTTTTAAGAGCATCTAACCAGTCTTTTTATGGAGTAAAAAATGTGTTTTTTTCTAAAAACCAGTCTCTTTTTAAATAATTTTTTTAAAAAAAAAAATTGGAATTTTTATTAAATTCCAAATTTTACAAATTTAACCCTCTACAATGAAATAATGTAAATCAAGAATTCTATAAAAAAAAACTAAATTAAAAACTAAATTAAAGGACTTAAATTGTCTTAAACAACAAATGTATGTAAACAAGGTTGTAAACCCGCACTTCGCTGCGGGATGCTTGCGTATGCGGTTATTTTATTCCCTGTCATAAGATATTTTTTTCGAGACACGATAATGGACAACGTCACAATGATCCTAACTTTAGATAATGTACAGTATCAACCGATATTGAAACAAAATGTTAGCAAAACATAGACCATTACACTTGGGATATATGGATGGACGCTGTCCTTTAAAAAGCATGTGTATTTAAGATTGTAACTATATAATCGGTTTATAAAGTGCCCTCTTATTTCCCGCAACCGAAGAAGTAAAGTTGGGCAGTGCTAGTGCAATCACCTGCATCATCTTGGCAAGTGGTTTCGCTCTTTTGATATCCTTGCATTTCAGAAGATTAACCAAGACATTTTAATTTTGTAGTCACTTATTTGTCAATTCCCAATTTACAAAATAGTTGAGGAGTCAAAGCATGAAAGTAGTTGACCAAATCAAAGAAAGTGGAAAGTGCAGGACGCTTATTTAAAATGGTTCACATGCATCAGTAAAGCAATTTGATGTTTCTAAAGTGTGATACTAAAATGTCATTGAAAAAAAAGATATAATAATACCTACATCTTTGTAATCAGGCCATGCATATGATGATCCCATAAACTACTGATTCTCAAAATAAATGAAATGTTGAGCTGATCGGACGACTTGGATATATGCTGTCTGAATGCTTTTGTGTATAACCTGACTTTCGGCAGATATACGATGCCGAAACTATTAAAATAGGATGAATAACCATTACGTCCTACAAATGCCCAAATTGTTATACTATCTAATATTTTACTCAAATATGGTACGTAAGATATGTATATGAAAATGTAGTACATAATTATCATTATTGAATCCGAATGTGGTACATAGTTTCTGGTAAAACACAATTATAGCATTATTAAATCCAAACAAAATTTATAGTATAAAACTAATAATTCGAAACATAATCAGTGAAAAATATCCAATAAGTGAATCGAAATATAATGTTACAATAGTAACTCACTGAAGTTAGTTGGTGGAAACTGAAATCATCCATGGCAGTTCTTAGGATTTTGAATATTAAATCTTTTTTTTGGTTAAACTAATAAGAACAAAAACAATATGTTGATCTTTTTAAATTGGTATAATTCGAATTGGTGAAGAATAGAATGTATGTACCATTAATTATTTCCCTTTGTCGCCCTCTCATAGTCAAATGCAGCAAATAAATTCGTTGCAGAATCTGCCAAACATGCCGCCACAATACTCAATCAATTGCGTACCAAATCATCAACAAACATAAGTACACAAATTTAGTTAAAAAAACATCAATTGCATCACGATTCACCAATTCGAAGATGAAGGTACTTGCGTAGTTGCGTGTTTAAACCTACTTTTGTTTTTTAACAACCAATGTCAACAAATTATGGGGTGTTTCATGTTTGGGATTGCCTGTCTAAGCGCTTTTCTAAGTAAACATACTTTGAAATCAGATAAGCAGATACCTAACATCCTATCGGATATGTACGTGTGTTTAGAGAAGAACTTTTAAGAGCATAGAAACAAAACCTCATTGGGAATTTACATAAATCCACAAATAGTCAATATGTATCAAATTAAATCAATACCTTTTTATGTTAGAGATTTGTTAATATGCCTCATCCAAATAACTACCTGCTATGCCTAAAATGAAATAACAAAAAAAAAAACACAGTTCCGAAATAAATTAACCACAAATACATAAATGTTTAAACCCAAAAGCCATGTACCTGCAATCATCTCAATGCTTTTGGATGCTTTACAGCAAAGAGAGATACCCTGAAAAAAAATTCAAAAAAAAACAACAATCAATTAGATATTTATTCCTTATCAACCGTCTGGTGCCATTTTTTGTAGGGAAAAGGAGTAGGTTTTGGTTGATTCTGGTGAAAGAAGCGGCGGTTTGCGGTGGGAGGAGCGACTGTTTTTTTGTTCTGCTATCAGAAAATGAGGTGTGAGCAGGTGTGTGTGGTTTTTATATTAGCGGTGGATGGATCTCTTCAAATGAGGTTTGGTGGAAAAACGGTGGTGTCGGTGACCAGATGATTTACAATCGGGATGGTGTCGGTGACCAGAGATCCCGATTCTGTCAATAAATAATTGAGATGTGATTCATTGGATTGAGTTGATTCTGTCAATGAACAGCGATTGGCCAGAGATCCCGATTCTATCAATGAACAATTGAGATGCGATTCATTGGATTGAGTTGATTCTGAATCAGGGTTTCAAAAATTAAGTATGATGAAGGAGTTGTGAAGGGGCGATATTGTTGTAGGATTAAATGATTATTGATTTCAATTTTTTGGTGAAAAAAATGGGGGGATATAGTTCCCAATTTTTTGATGTAAAATTTTAGAATCTTTTTAAGTAAAAAATGGGGGTTATAAGACTCGGTCGTTAATTACTAATTTATAATATATAAATTAATTATAATTTATAAGATATACAGTTTTCTTTTAAAAAAATCATTTAAAACTATTTTAGTGAACATGTAATTAAACTTTTAATTTTAATAAATTCACTCTTTTTCAGCTCGAGACGATGTTTGTATGAGGATTGAATCAAACTCGATCACTTAAAACCAGAATCAAACTCATATTGTGTGCAAGGGTACCTACCGATATCGTGTACAACGATACCTTATAGAATCATATCGTGTGCAAGGATACCATATCGACTCTTATCGTGTACAATGATACCCAATCAACTCTTATCGTGTACAAGATACCCTCTAAAATCCTATCATGTAAAACGATACCCTATCGACTCATATCGCTATGGACTCCTATCGTGTACAACGATACCCTATCGACTCATATCGTGTACAACGATACTCTATCGGCTCATATCGCTATGGACTCATATCGTGTACAACAATACCCTATCGACTCGTATCTTGTACAACGACACTCTATCAACTCATATCGTGGGCAAGGATACCATATCGACTCTTATCGTGTAAAACGATACCCAATCAACTCTTTTCGTGTATAACGATACCCTTTCAAATCCTATCATGTATACCGTTTAATCACATATATACTTTATAAAATCTGAAAAACGTAATATGTTATAAAAAAAGTATGTACCGTTTAGTCCTTATGATATTAAGTTTAAAAAAAATTAATAACAATCTATTAAAATAAAACAAGACTGGTTTTTTAAAAACCAATGTCTTAAAATGTGTAAAAACACTGGTTTTTTTAATAAAAAATGGTGTCCATAAAACAAACACATAGAGACATGTTGTTACGTAAAAACCAGTGTCTTTACTTTTATAAAAAAGACTGGTTGCATCTTAAAAACCAGTTTCTTTAGAATTCACATTATGGAGACTGGTTTTTTTCAAGAAAACCAGCTTTCATGCATTCCCTTCCTACCATTTTTGGTCATAGAGACATGTTTTTTCATAACCAGTCTTTTTAAGGGGGTCTCTTTAGCGTTTTGTGTAGTAGTGTAGTAGTAGCAATAGTAGTAGTGTAGCTAGTTTATCGTTCAATAAAGTGAATAAAATGAATTTTGGAGATGCTTTGATACTTTATTCCAGCATTGCGTGAGGGCACGACAATGGTTTAGTATGGGGGAGTGATGAGACTGCTTTTATACATAGTCTCATCTTCCAAATAGGGCTTAAAATGCATTAAATATCATCAAAATACCCAAATATATGCTTGTGTTTGTTGCTTGTGTATTTTAGGTACGGATGTTGAGAAAATGACAAAAGATTACAATAATCATGCAAAAACGAACACGGGAAACGAAGCCGCACAATGAACCAAGCCCTAATGAAGACTTTCCCAAAATCAATCCTTGAAGATTTGAAGAATTATGAAGAAGGATCCTCCAATTATGAAGAATTGACACTTTATACCCTTGTATCCTCATAATTACAAGTTTGGTCCCTAAAGTTTGTCAAAATTACAAAAAGGACCCTTAACTTTGAAGAATTAGCAAGTTTAGCCCCTCAACAAAGCTAAATTGTCAACCAAAATCATCCAAAAAGTCAAATACATCATGAAGTCCTTCAAAGTACAAGAAATGACAAGTTTGGTCCTTTGAAAAATCCAAAATTACACAAAGGACCCTCAACTTTCAACATTTGGCAAAAATGGTCCCTCAATCATCAAGACTTGGCAATTTCAGTCCTCCAAAATGTCAATCATACAAGTCTAGACCATTATCATTGAAGAAAATACCAAACCAGCCCTTGAAGAATTCAAATATGGCAAGAAATACCCCTGAATTCATTTTATAAAAGTTTTTGGGCCAAAAATGCAAAAAGTCCAAAGTTGATAAGACTAATTATGGCGTTGATAGATTTTTCTACTGAAAAGACAAGGAGTAAAGAATCAAGGGGTTAAAGCTGGCCAACATGAAAGATACCTAGACCAGTGACAAGCTGCCACGTGCCCCACTCACTCAAACCCACCAATCCCATTCCACCAATCCTCCACATCATCATCCACTCACAACCGGATTAACAACTTAATTTATTAAGTTAAATTTGGGCGCCTAACACATTTTTAAACACTAATCTGAATCAAATACACCCACTATTCACACATGAACACAAATTGGGTATTTGTGTTTAAGCTAAAATTAAACCACCAAATCATCTAGATTAGTGATTAAGCTTGTCATGAACATATCTCCACTTCAAAAACCCTTGCCACGTCACTCATGTGCTCACATGAAAAACCCTTGCTACACACTTTTGGGGAAACTGCCAAAACCAGCCAGAGAATCAACCATCCAGATACAAGCTTACATTTTAAGCTTTGTTTGAGCCCTTGGATCAAATTTCAACAGCTATCTACTTCATATACGTCCAAGAATCAGTCACATGAAGCATTTGAGTTCAAATTTAAGAGGGCATTTTTGGAACTTCAACCATTAGGGTTTTTAGTTTTTAGCTGTTCCTTAGTCATTTGTATGCCTATATAAAGGCCTTAGGGTGCTTCATTAATAGTTTGCTTTTGATTTTTCCTTGGTTCAAGTTTCTGTAAATCCTATTTCTAAGTTAATGAAATTGAGTTTGAAATCTTGAAGAAAAGTCATTGGCCAATCTTGTTTACTGCTTTCATTTGTTATATGCTTGTTAGTTCTTAAAGTTCAAAAACCTGTTTTTCAAAGAGGAGTGTGCAAAAGTTTGCATATTTCCTCATTTTCTTGATATTTTGCTAAGTCTTGTTCCAATCTTGGAATTCTTGGGCTATAGGGCTGATCATAGCATCCTAACTGAGTTGGTTAAGGTGTGGTGAGGCTTATAACTTGGGGATAATCAAGTGTGGGGTAACAAGTTTGCATTAATCAAGTTTTTCAAAGTTTCTTATTTTTATGATATTGTGCTTAACCCTTGTTCAATCTTAGCAGGCTTATTGTGGAAGCTTGTGCTTGTTCTTGCTAGCACATAAGCATAAATTCGTGGGTGTGGATGTACATCCATGAGGTTTGCATACTTAATCTCAAAATCTGCTTAAATTGTGATTTTTGGTGATATTTGTATGAAACTGTTGTTCTTGTGAATTTTGTGGCTTGTTCTTGCTTGAATCTGTTTATTATACTTGTTTGAGTGTTAATTGATGCTTGGTTGGCCTGAAATCTCATTGTGCTTTTGAAAATTTTGATTTGAAAAAGTTAAAGGGGTGTTTGGGTCTACTGGTTTATGCTTGTAACTTGTTATTGTGTTAAAGGAAGTTGTTGTTTATGCTTTGTATCTGCTATACCTTTGTTTGAGAGTGTTTTGCTGCAAGTTTTTGGGTTTGAACACTTGAATTAATCAATCTGCTATATAGACTGATTGTAGTAAAATACGACCTTTAGGAAAAGGAAGTACAAATAGTGGTAGTATTAAATGTCGGTTTAGGAAAACCGAGCACTAATGACCAAGCAAGTTCGTTTCCCAAGGAGGCAAGTGCGTTGTGTTGAGAGTTGATATATGATGTTTGTGATTATGAACAAGAAGAAAAGAAATTAGAAAGGAAAGAAAAGACGGTTACGATTACGAATTAAACTATGACGAAAAAGGCGTACACGTAAAGTCGCAAAAAGCTACAAAATTAAAAATTTCAACCTAAAAATTAATTATAAGCTAAAAAAAGTCTAAAATAATATAAATAAGGAATAAAATCCAATAAAAATATTTTAAAACCTTTTATTAATTAAATATTCAATTTTAAATGCTAATTAAAGCCCTAAAATTAAATATAATTAATCAAAATGTCCAAAATATGATTTTATTGAACAAATAACTTACTTATATTATCTAAAAACTAAAAAGTATTTTTTATAATTTTTAAATACTTTTTTTTCTATTTTTAAATTACTAAAAACTATTTTTAAACCAAAATAATTATAAAAAATAATAAAATAATGCTAAAAATAATCTACCAATTTTAAAAATCCTAAATCACTCTAATGAACAGTAGAAAAATGAAAAAGCTTGAAAAATATTACTTTTTCCACTAAATGACAAAACTAGTTTAATTAAAACCCTAATTAAATTAAATTAATTCTAAAAATTAATAAAAAGATGAACAGTAAAATCTTTTTTAACCAAAAACCTTACAATATTATTCTAAGTTCAGGAAAATTGATTAAACTGAAAAATATTACTTTTTGGCACTAAAAGACAAAAACAGAAACTTTAAAGTTAATTAAAAATAGCTAATTAATCTAAAAATTACTAAATGAACAGTAAATAAAAATTTAATTACTTAGAAAAATCCTAAATTAAATAAGAAAAATAATGGAACTGGTTTCAAGATCTAATTCCACTTTTTGGGCACTAAAGACAAAAATGTAAACTTTCTGATTGTGACAAGTGTTTGTCTGCTAGTGCAGCAGTGGTAACTTTTGAACTACCAGTGGGAAAGGAGTTCCCACTGCTAGTGTATTTTGAAGGTCTGTTGACCAAATAAGCTCAGGAGAGCTTATTATGAGCTTGTATTTTGGACAAAAGGCACCCTTATACTCTTTGGAGTATAAGGAGTCAATAATACACAAAAAACAGCAAGTCACAAGCCAAGATCAAACAAAATGAGCCAATTAAGTTTCTGATTAAGCTAAGAATCTGGTCTGATGAACAGTTGCTGGTGTTTTATGCACAAATCCGAATTTCAAAGCCTTACAAATTAAGAATAAGCTCACCAATATGCATACAAATGACACACAATCCTCAGGCACCCTAAGATCTAACAACCTTCAAGATCCAAACACAAAATCTCCACAAAATCAAGCAGATTATGGCAGTGACAGATTAATGCTTACTTTTCAACTTTTTACTTGCAAAAGAGCTCACAACTTCACAAACCTGAAAACTTAAGTGCTAACATACAACCTAGTATCCTATGAAGTGTATTCAAACAAGATTTGAATCAAAAGCTTGTTACAAAACCTGTTTAAAACACTTATCCAAACACCCCTTTAAACTTTGAAAATGATTAAAAACTAAGCAAATCTAAACAGAACCTAGGCAACCTGATTCAAGATCAATCTATCATGCATATACTACCCAAATCAACTCAAATCACACCATTAAAACAACTTGCATACAGATTCACATAGAGCACCAAATAACTTGACTTTCTGAAAATGAAAAGTGAAAACAAGGAAGTACCTTGTTGAGCCTACATCCAGGCTCAACCAAGGCTGTTTTAGCCTTCTCCTATAGACCCGGGTCTATGCAGATCTTTGGTCAAACAATAAACAGGAAGAAGAGAGATGAGTGGTGGTCACTGTTGACTCACACACCTTAATATCTTCAAAATGAATTGGTTTTTTGGATCCTGCTAAGAGAAGAGAAAAGAACAATCTTTCTATATTACAAAGCAAATAAGCTACAAACAAGCTTATCAATTAAGCTGTCTATAGCTCATTTGAGAATAAAATGAAAACTGATATATATTAATTTTTTTATATATTTTTTTCTTGGAATATTTCTAACAAGTAGATCAACAAAAACTTCACACCTCACTTAAGCTTGATAATCAAATAGATTATCAGGCTTATGCTTTTAGCTTGAAGCTTTTGGACGAATTTTCAAAAAGTAAACTTGAGTTAAACAGAAAACTTGAAATTGAAATTAAACTTGGAAAGTAAATTGCTGAAATGTAAAGGGCTCTTTGCTTCTCATCAACAATACAACACCATTTTCATTTCATTAGAAAAGTGGATTTACAGGACTTGTGACAAAACGGAGAAGAAAGAACAAAAACAAGCTAAGCCTTATTGCCCTTTATATAGGGTCACATTGGTTCTAGAAAGTTGGAAAATACTGCTAAACCCTAATGCTGAACTTCCTTCTTTGCCCTTGGATGATTCCTTGAATATGCCAATAAGATGCTCAATTTTGAATTCGTCCCATGTGAATTTCTTGGAGTTTTGTGTATGCCAGCAGGTACAAGTGATCATGGACGTATATTTGGTCCTTTGGGAGCAAGGAAATGTGTTGGAGCCGTTGGATGACTGTTTTTCTTTGTCTTGGAGTAGCAGTGGAGCCACGTGGGGGACCCATGAGTTGAAGGTGATGGGTTTTGGGATGTGGGTTTAGATGGGGAGAGGGTAAATTAGCATTCTGGAAGCTTTTGTTTAAAACCCCTTTCATTTGGAGATAAACGTGATTAGGGTTCTAGGGATTAGGGGTGGTGAGCAGTTGAGTTTAATCCATTTGGGGGATAATTATCTTTTTGAAAATCTGTTTCCCCTACTTTTAATAATTAAACACGTTTAATTAAAGTGAGTGGGTTCAAAACCTTTTGTGATAGGTTAAATAGTTATGGACTGGTTCGTTTTGATGAAATGGACTGGTGGGGGTGACGTGTCAAAAGGGGAGTGGTGGAATATGTTTAGTTGTCTGGCAGAAACACCCCCTGAACTCCTTCTTTCTTGTCTCTTTGATTTAATCAGCTTAAAACAAGACTCCCTTTGTAAATAACTTTGCTGATTTGTCATTTTTGGCACAATCTTTTTATAATCTTGAAACAAGGACTAAACATGCAATTTCTTCATATTCCAAGGGCTGCTTTTGACATGTTTTCAAACTTCAAGGCTTTGACTTGTTGGTTGACTTCTTGGAGGACCATATTTGACAATTTAGATTTGTTGAGGGACTAAATTTGCCAATTCTTCAAAGTTAAGGGTCCTTTTTGTAATTTTGACAAACTTTAGGGACCAAACTTGTAATTATGAAGATACAAGGGTATAAAGTGTCAATTCTTCAAATTTGGAGGACCAATCTTCAATATTCTTCAAATCTTCTAGGGTTTTCTTTGGAAAATTCTTCATTAGGGCTTGGTTCATCGTGCGGCTTCGTTTCCCGTGTTCGTTTTTGCATGATTCTTGTGGTCTTTTGTCATTTTCTCAATATCCGTACCTAAAATACACAAGCAACAAACACAAGCATATATTTGGGTATTTTGATGATATTTAATGCATTTTAAGTCCAAAAAGAACGATGAGACCATGTATAAAAGCAGTCTCATCACTGACCTTGTTTCTGCTTGTTTTGACCTAGGATTTTGGGAACACTTAGTGTGTATGCATGCTTAGGGATAAAAAAGGTTTAAACAAAGTTAATATAACCTGTTTGAAAGATTTGAGGTGTTGAAATTGGCTTGTGTGTCAAATACATTAGCAAAGTAGAAAACTACATGTGTTAGTGTTCATCAGTAACTTTCATTGCTTGAATCTTGCTTAATTCTTTGAACCAGTGCATGAAACCTGTTTAGACCTGCTTATTGGAGTTTATTATAGCTTTTGTGTGCATTTGGTTGAATTTGGCTGGCTGATTTGTGCTAATACTGCTCTTAAGTGCTAAACTGCTTATTGTTCATGTCTGTGCAATGTCTGATGAATGATTGATTAAACTGTATCAATTGGGTGTTAGTGATTGTGTTATTTTGATTGTGATTGACTCCTTTTGATCCAAAGATCATTT